>BTHU01000001.1:88883646-89406146 GCA_036184795.1 Tokudaia tokunoshimensis | reverse complement strand
TCTCCCACTCTCATGACCCCAGGGCCAGCTCTCCCAGACTCTTGCCCTTGGGGCTGGCTCATCTATAACCCATCTCTGACCAAGGCCATCTCTGCTGTCCAGGCAAGGTCCAGGGCCCACTCTCCTGAATGCTGCAGCTGGTAAGGGGCAGGGCTAGCTCTCCCGAACTCATACCAGAGGTAGAAGGTAGTGAGGGGCGGGCCAGGGGGGTAGGTATCACCTCTCCACCCATGCCACCCAACTTCACATAAATGGTGGGGTCAGCTCTCCCACAGTCATGCCCTCAGGCTCGCTCATCCACAAATCCACCACCAGGATCAGCTCCACTGTGCTGCCTGGATAAGGTGCCAGGCCCATCTTCCAAAGTGCTGCTGGTGGTGAGAGATGGAGTCAGCTCTTAGGATACAGCATCCAGTGAGGAGTGCGGCAAGTTATGCACAGCCCATGGACATCCAAATGGCTGACATCCAGTGGCTGCCCTGACCAGGGACATTCCCATGTGCTCTAGTAGCAATCAGAGCCATAGACACCAACCCCTGCCACTGTGTAGCCACAGACTCAGACATGGCCCTCAGCAGCAGCTTGGCCTGGGACCTCACCATAGCCCCAGGTGGTGGGGACGGGCCACTCCCAACAATCTCCTCCTTTCCACTCTTGAGTCTCCAGTTCCATCTCTCTTCATAATGCTCAAGCTGATCCACTCTCTTTCTCTCCTACCTGACCACCACACACTTGAACATTGTGGTGGCTCCTCCTGCAGGCTGACCATGTGGCTGTCATGCCCCTGGGTGAAATCCTCCATCTGATCTGTGTGGCATGGTGGTAAGTGGGTGTCTGGTCTACCTGTGCTGTGCGCTGGACGACAGGTCTGTGGGTGGCAAAGTGGTCTGCAGGTCTCTGTCTGTCTTCCTCTTCCTGTGCTGCACTGCCTAGATTTGATTTGATTTGATCTTTATGAGTCCTAGGCATAAGACAGCTTTGGCCACCAAGCCAGGCATCATGCCAGGATGAACAGAGGACTGCCATCTGCTCTGCCCTGACTGATATAAGCACAACACCACCAACAAGGTGTCTCTTTGTTTCTTAATTTGAGATTGTGCAATTATTGTTGAGTCATTCTTAAAGTATTTATAGATTTTTTTTTATGCTATGCGATTATTGATTTTAGGATCATCCTCAGTGAAATGCACACACACACACACACACACACACACACACACACACACACATACTCTTTCCCCTGTTCTATGGCTGTTAACAGTTTTTCTGATGGATATTTCTATACAAGTGTGGTGGTTTGAATAAGAATGGCTCCCATAGACTCATATTTGAATGCTTAGGGAGTGGCATTAGGAAGTGTAGCCTTGTTGAAGTAGGTGTGGCTTTGCTGGAGGAAGTATGTCACTGGGTGTGTGCTTTGAAGTTTCAGATGCTCAAGCCAGGCCCTGTGTCACTCTTTTCCTGCTGCCTGCTGATACAGATATAGATGCTTATATACCTCTCCAGCATCATGTCTTCCTTCATGCTGCCATGCTTCCCACCATGATGAAAATGGGCTAAACTTCTTAAATGTTTCCTATAAGAGTTGTTGTGGTCATGGTGTCTTTTCACAGCAATAGAAACCCTAACTAAGACAACAAGCAAACTTAAATTGTCTTGGTCACAATCAGTCTCAGTGTCTTTGCTGAGTTCAGTCATCCTAAAATTGTCTAAGTTCTCCAGATCTTTCAATACATATGCATGAATTGTTTCTTTGATCTACAAGCTAGGTGGCTTAAGATGGTGGTGCACTTCTGGAGAGGAGAGGATTTTTACTTGAGCACACTCGACTCCCTCCAAGATAGTCAGGACAGAGGAAAGTAGTGAATAAGAGTGTATATCGATGCTGACAGAATTATCATAAACTAATAAAAAGAAAATGGATTTTTATCATAAAAACCAAAAGTTTGCCTATAAGCAAACACAGAATTTATTGTGTGATTTTCTTATATCTTTAATGCACAATGAGACGCATAAAACTGATGAATCTTAATCTATGTAAAAATAATTCTGCAGTATACATCTTGGTTTTGTCATTATTTATGCAGTTAATTTTTCTACATTTATTTTTATAGTATTCCAAAATTATTCTTAGATTCCCCCAAAGAGCATTTATTTATTTAATTGGCAGAACTGGGTTCTGGTAGCCCCTTAGTAACCTTGAAAGAAATCCTCACTATACACCCTCATGACTTCCTGAATTCCAATCTATCTTGATCCACCAAGATCTAAGACCACTATCTATCTTGGCTTGGCTAAGAAAATCTGTCAGTGAGAGCAGGCTAAGTTATGCTGCAGTGACAAATGACCCTGAAAGGTCATTGGCTTAAAGCAAAGGTCATGTCTTACTTAATGATAATGTACCCATCCCATGTTTGCTGGGAAATGATTGGGGCTCTAATTTATGACACACTCACTAGGGGGCTCAGCCTTATAAAGCCTTCATGCATGGAATGGTACCAATCCCTGCAATGGAGGAAAGGGATGCAAAACTGGATAGCAACATTTGAAGTCTTCAGCCTCGGAGATGCATGTCACCAGTGTACAGTTTCACTCACTAAAGTCAAATCACAAGACTACCATACACACAACAGCAGGAATGGAAGAAGAGGCATTTTAGCCTACACCTGGGTAAAGATACAAAGAAACATTGTGGATACCCCCTCCATTCCATCAGTGACAAGGATGTTTGTTCCTCACTTGCAGTGGTGGTTTGAATGACAATTTCTTGTACATAGGATGTTTGCCGCAGGATATTTATTGTTCATAAAATAAGAAAGAAAAAATTCAGAAGGAAACTTAGTGTCAAGTAAGAAGGTACATCATTAATTCAGTTCATTCACCCATTCAGTGAACTATTAGCCACCTTTAAAATATTGGAACAACTCTATCTCTATTATCTATGTATTGTTAAATGAAAAAAAAGCAACTTTCACAGTTTTGTATTATTCAGATCTAGAAAAACCAAAAATACAAGTGAAAAAAGTCTTGAATATATGTGTCTAGTTGGTTATTCATAAAGAAATTTTGGAAAGACATGAACAAATTGTTACCATTAATAGTTTCAGAAAGAAAGATTAGGACAGAAAAACTTTTAAATATATAGCTTATAGTTCACTGACTATAATCACTGATGTTTTAATTTTATAAACATTACAAGGGCATGGCCCGCTAGGAGAGAATAATCTCCCAGCAGTTCTTTCACTTTTGAGCATGAAGGTGAGACCCCCCCACCTTCTCTCTGGAGGGAAATAGCTAGGAGCAGGAGCACATGGGGCATATGATCAGTAGAGCAACTGGGACAGGAGTCTTTCTGGCTGCCATTTGCACCAGGGAGCCAGGCGGCTCCACAGCTTTCTGTGCACGGCCCGACAGGAGAGAGTGATCTCCCAGCAGCGCTTTCACTTCTGAGTGCAGAGGTGAGATCTCCACCTTCTCTCCAATATCTCTCTGGACTGGAAAAACTAGGAGCACATGGTATATACTATCAGTGGAGCAACTGGGACAGGAGCCTTCCAGGCGCCACTTACACCAGGGAGCCAGGCAGCTCTACAGCCTTCTGTGCACAGACCCTGCCAGAAGTGAGTTGGTCTCCCAGGAGTACAGACACAAGTTTACAGGCCCACAAGAAGGACAAGCTCCAGCCAGAGACAGCAAGACCAATTAGCACCAGAGATAACCAGATGGAGAAAGGCAAGCTCAAGAACCCTACCAACAGAAACCAAGGCTACTTGGCAACATCAGAACCCAGTTCTCCCACCACAGCAAGTTCTGGATACCCCAACACAAAAAACAAGTTGGATTTAAAGTCACATCTCATAATGCTGATAGAGGACTTCAAGAAGGACATAAATAACTCCCTTAAATAAATACAGAAGAACATGGGTGAACAGGTAAAAGCCCTTAAAGAGGAAACACAAAAATCCCTTAAAGAATTACAAGAAAACACAAACAAACAAGTGAAGGAACTGAACAAAACCATCCAGGATCTAAAAATGGAAGTAGAAACAATGAAGAAATCACAAAGGGAGACAACTCTGGAGATAGGAAACCTTGGAAAGAAATCAGGAGTCATAGATGCAAGCATCAACAACAGAATACAAGAGATAGAAGAGAGAATCTCAGGTGCTGAAGATACCATAGAAAACATACTACTCTGCAATTAAAAACAATGAATTCACGAAATTCCTAAGCAAATGGTCAGAACTGGTAAATATCATGCTTAGTGAGGTAACCCAATCACAAAAGAACACACATGGTATGCAGTCACTGATAAGGGGATATTAACCCAGAATCTCGGAATACCCAAGACACAATTCACATATCAATAGATTTCCAAGAAGATGGAAGGAGAGACCCCTGATCCTGGAAAGACTGGATGTAGGGGAATACCAGGACAGAGAAGCGAGAGGGGGTTGAATGGGGAACAGAGGGAGGGAAGGGGGCTTATGGGACTTTTGGGGAGGGAGGAAACAGGAAAGGGGAAATCATTTGGAATGTAAATAAAAAAACTTAGGAAAAAAAAACATTGACTCAACAATTGAAGAAAATGCAAAATGCAAAAAAGCTTGTAACCCAAAACATCCAGGAAATCCAGGACACAATGAGAAGACCAAACCTAAGGATTATAGGTATAGAAGAGATCAAAGATTTATAACTTAAAGGGCCAGTAAATATCTTCAACAAAATTATAGAAGAAAACTTCCCTAACCTAAAGAAAGAGATGCCCATGAACATACAAGAAGCCTGAAGAACTACAAACAGACTGGACCAGACCAGAAAGTCCTCCAAGCACATAATAATCAAAACAACAAATGCACTAAACAAAGAAAGAATATTAAAAGCAGTAAGGGAAAAAGGTCAAGTAACTTATAAAGGCAGACCTATCAGAATTACACCAGATTTCTCTCCAGAGACCATGAAAGCTAGAAGATCCTGGGCAGATCTCATACAGACCCTAAGAGAACACAAATGCCAGCCCAAACTACTATACCCAGCAAAACTCTCAATTACCATAGATGGAGAAAACAAGATATTCCATGATAAAACCAAATTTATACAATATCTTTCCACAAATCTAGCCCTACAAAGGATAATAGAGGGAAAACTACAACACAAGGAGGGAAACTACACCCTAAAAAAAGCAAGAAAGTAATCTTCTTCCAACAAACCCAAAAGAAAGTAATCACACAAACATAAAAATAACACCAAATATAACAGGAAGTAGCATCACTATTCCTTAATATCTCTTATTATCAATGGACTCAATTCCCCAATAAACAGACATAGACTAACAGACATCTTTTTCATGTAAATCTTCAATTTTATCAGAAAATGTTTGTAATTCCTCTTTCAATTCATTTAGTAATGTTTTTATGTCTACCATTTTATCTGTTCCATGATAATCTTCAATTTTAACATGTTTTTCTATATATTTCTTCAATTTTATCAGAGATATTTTACACGTAAATCTTCAATTTTATCAGAAAATATTTATAATTCAACCAACTTAGAAATTTTTTTTTTTTTGGTTTTTCGAGACAGGGTTTCTCTGTATAGCCCTGGCTGTCCTGGAACTCACTCTGTAGACCAGGCTGGCCTCGAACTAAGAGATCCGCCTACCTCTGCCTCCCAAGTGCTGGGATTAAAGGCGTGTGCCACCACCACCTGGCAGAAATATTTTTATGCTACCATTTTATCTGTGTAATTCTATATTTTATCTACAATTTTATCAGAAATATTTTCCATGTAAATTTTCAATTCTATCATAAAATGTTTCTACTTCCTTTTTCAATTAATTTAGCAATGTTTTTTATGTCTACCATTTTACTCTTTAATTTTCCATGAAAATTGTCAATTTTAACATGTTTTTCTATATATTTTTTCAATTTTGTCAGAAATATTTTCCATGTAAATCTTCAATTTTATCATAAAATGTTTTTACTTCCTTTTTTGATAAAAGAAAAAATTACAAAAAAGAATTAAGAAAAATACTGTCAAAAATCCTATAATCTTAGCACTTCTTTCCTGCCATATAACCTCTACCTGTCCAGATTTATTTTTTAGCAAATTTTCATAGTGATTTATTTGGTTGATTGATTAATCGATGTGAGCATAAATATTTGTATGTGTAGGGGTGGTTAAGTTCCATAGCATGCAAATGGAGGTCAGAGAACTGCTTTGGGGAATCAGTTCTCTCCTTCCATAACGTAGGTTCTGGAAATGGAACTCAGGTCATCCGTCTTGCATCAAGCGTCCTTACCCAGTGAGCGTCTTAACAGCCCCTGAGGTATCCTATAACTCTACCCCCAGGACACATACCAGCTTTTAACTCAACTTCATATTTGAAATACTTCTTCCCATCACCCAGCAGACATACAAGTCATTTCCTATACCTTTACTACCTTCTAAAGGAACAAGGAACTATGATTATAAAACTTCCCTCCCCTTTAGTGTGGATATCATGAGGGTCACAGCAACACTGGATCTATCATCTCCAATGACACTTTAAAAGAGTATCTTTCAGTGAGGTCCCTTTGATACATTAGCTTTTTCATGTATGAACAGCACAACTTCTTTTAAAATATGTTTGTTCTAGAATGATTTGGAAGCACTAGCATGTTTTCCCACTACCCATAATTATTTTCAGATGTGCCATAAATAACACATGCAATACAGCCATTGATTCATGTCTCTTAGTCTAGCATCACTTCAGAGTGGCTTTTCTGGCAAGTACGAGTTAGACATACTTAGATTTTCTTACATGTGCCATGCTTCCTCATTAGTCATGGCTTAACCAAGAGCTCATTTACTTTTGGGGGAATCAATCATGCTCAGCTTTGATTATAACCAAGCTAAAAAATAAGTGTGTTTTCCTTTTTTCTGTTCTTGCCTGTTTATGTGGGAGGAGATAAGTCTTTCCATTTACATTCCTTTTTGTGGAGTTTGAATAAGAATGGCCCCCATAGGCTCATATATTTGAATGTTTAGTCATGGAGAAGTGGCACTACCTGGAAAAGATTGGCAGGTGTGGGCTTATTGGAGGAAGTGTGTTAACTGGGAATGGCCTTGAGGTTCCAAGAGCCCACATTACACCTGCCTATCACCATGCTCTCTGCCTTGATGATAATGGACCAAGTCTCTGATAAGAGTTGTCTTAGTCATGGTGTCTCTTCACAGCAATAGAACAGTGACTGAGATACTTGCATATGAAACATTCCTCAGTGGTTATACACATTGGCTAGATATGAGAATAACCATTATCTGTGATAAAATGAGGAGGAGACTAGCTGGGTGGGGAGTAGGATTGGGGGAATGCATGTTTTGTTTTGCTTTTAAGATTTATTTACTTTTACTTTATGTACAAGAGTATTTATTCTGCATATGTAAGCATAGCATGTTTATGCCTGGTGCTCACAGAGGCAAGAAAGAGGGCCCCTGACTTCCTGGAACTGGAGTTACAGATGGTTGTAAATGTCTATGTGGGTGCTAGGAATCAAACCCTTGTCCTCTGTAAGAATAGTGCTGTTAACCAATAAGCCATTTCTTAAGCCCCTGAGAGTACATGGTGTGGTGGTTTGAACATGCTTGGCCCAGGGAGTGGCATCATTAGGATGTGGGCCTTGTTGAAAGAAATGTGTCACTGTGGGGTTAGGCTGTGAGACCCTCCTCCCAGCTGCCTGGAGGCCAGTCTTCTCCTGTTTGCCTTCAAATCAAGGTGTAGAACTCTCAGTTCTTACAGTGCCATGCCTCCCTGGACACTGCCATGCCTCCTGCCTTGATGATAATGAACTGAACCTCTCTGAACCTGTAAACCAGCCTCAATTAAATGTCCTTTATGAATTGCCTTGGCCATGATGTTTCTTCACAGCAATGGAAACTCTATCTAATACATTTGGCTTGTAACATCTCTTTACATTTCTCCAGTCATGCATTATCGCTTCAGGATGGATTACCTAGAAACATTTCTCATGTGCCCACACACTGTCAGAAGATAAGGAGTTCTTTTCTCACAGTTTTTAAAGAACAAAAAAAGGAGTGAGAGGAGAGGACTGTGTCCACTCAAGCTGTCATTTACTTAAAGATGACACCTGAAATTCAAACTATCTACAGCTCAAACAGATAGCTGTTAAAAACTCTGACGGACTTTATCTTGCTGTGCAGCAAGGTGCATCCTAAGCAGAGGGAAAATCATCTGCAAAGATCTGGTACCTGCAGTAGGGACCCTGATAGGGACTTGGCAAGAATAATGTGCAGGAGGAAAGAGATGATGAGCCAAAATGACAGAGTATTAAAGCCTGGAAATGTCAGCACAAAAAAAAAGTATAAATAGTGAGGGTTGGGGTAAGCCATTCCATGTAAGACATAGCTGGTGTCACAACCACCCATCTTGTGGGACAGAGACAGTAATATAAACAGAGAAAGGTGATTACTAAAAGGAGCAGGGGCAGACACCAGAGGATGACAGGAAGGAAGAGATCAACAGTGGGTACATACTTCTTGTTTATATGCCATCTTGCAGTTCACAGGATCCTGGGGACCTCGAGTTCACTGCCATCCCTGTGTCCGCCTTATTTTCAGGCACCACGAAATAACTTTCATCTCACTGTTTTCATTTTCTGTCATAACCATTTTACCTGTTTTTTTTAAAGCAGTTTCTTACAATCCTATGATTGCACAGAAACATTTTGCTGATATTCACAACTGCCAATTACTTAAGACAGGCTCTCGGGTTTTATTTTAATTTTCATGCAGGTCATGGGATACAAAGGAAAGTAGGAAAATTGTCTCAGAACAGAAAATGATCTCTGTCACTAATGGAGTGACAGTCTAGGAGAGCAAACCAGAGAATAGGGAAGTGATGGAGCACACACAAAGTGACACTAGACAGGCTTAAAGGACAGAGAGTATCAAAGGAGGGCACAGAGCTGTGGGTAGGGCAGGAGTGGTGGGAGTGAAGGGAGCTAGAAGAGAAGTGAATATAACCAAACACCATACACAATTAATACAAAGTTTAAAATACATAACATGGAGGAAAGGGTTCTTACTTGGGATTGAGCAAGATATAGTAGTTGAAGATAATTTCTGTGCCCCTTAAGAACTCTGGAAGGCATATCCCATGCGAAGGGACTGGTATCTACAAAGATCTTGGAACTGCATAGCACTATGGCAAGATCCAATGTGAAGGGAAACTTGTGTAGAAACAAGTCAGCTTGAGATGATTGCTCATCGAATGCTCAGCCCATCCAGAAATGTATCATTTTCTAAGTAAATTGATTTGGAATGAGTATGCAGTGCCTTCTAAAGGGAACAAGACATTCAGTTCTCTGGGTGTAGCTTCAGAATACATCAGAGCTCAGCAGTAGAGCATCAGCAGCCCTGAATGGCAAGAGGTGGGAGATAGGTTTTCAGTGGTCAGAATTGGGATGCTAGCTCACGCTCACATGAAATCAGTCATACAAACATCACGGCCTTCTATTGTGATGTAGCATCAAATCTCAAGATCGTCATCCAAGTCAGGAAATAAAAACCAAAGACTCTCATGAAGGATCCCACAGCTGCATTTTTGCATGTGTGTGTGGTATGCATGTGTATGCAAGTTTACATGTATGAAGGCAATTGTTTGTGTGGAATGTGAGTGCATGCGTGTGTATGTGAGGGGTCAGAGGTTGACAGCAGATGTCTTTCTTACCTGTTCCCACCTTAGATATTCAAGGCCCCTCACTTGAACCCAGAGCTTGTTGATTTGAGTAGTCTGAGGAACTGGCTTTCTCTAGGGACCCTGTCTCCACCTCCTGAGTTCTGAGATTACATGAAGGTAGGCTGTATAAGATTACAGTGATCTTGGTCTGTATAAGAAGCTAGCTGAGCGTGAGCTTGCATGTAATCCAGAAATGTGCAAGCAGCATTTCTGCCTGGTTCCTGGTGTACTACTTGCCTGTGAGTGAGTTCCCTGGGTAGAGGTAGTGCAGTCTGGAGTAGCAAGCAGGTCTGCCTTCAGGTTCCTGCCTTGATTGCTTACCCCAACTTTCCTCAATGATGAACCAAAATCTGGAAGTGTAAGATTAAATAAACCCTTTCCTCCCCTAAACTGCCTCTGATTAGGGTTTTTGTTGTTGTTTTTATCACAGAATGAAACTAGAGCAGGTGCCATCTCAATATGTGAAACACATCTGCCTTGTAAGGCCTCAGATTCATGGCTTATAGGGTATCAGATCTTCTCTCTCTCTCTCTCTCTCTCTCTCTCTCTCTCTCTCTCTCTCTCTCTCTCTCTCTCTCTGTGTGTGTGTGTGTGTGTGTGATGTTTTACTTCCTACTGGTTACTTTAATAAATCGGTTGTTCTAAGAAAATATATACATGCCATGTAATAGGATTGAGACACTTCTGTTGCTGGAATCATCATGCAAAGAACTCATAATTAGAATAAATGGATTATTAAGGAATATGAAAGCATTGGGGTGTATAACAGAAGACAGGACAGTTTAAGGGAGCCGAAGATGGTCACTCCAGTGTGACCATAGGGATAGTGGTCCTGTAGGCAGGAGCACTCTGTTTTCAGAAGAGTTAACTGTCAGTATGTACACTTGAGAGTAGGAATGAACATAGAGCTGCTTACTAGAAGAGACAGAAAACTGAGATTCTCAAAGGGAGGTTTGAGAGGAAAGGATCTAGGGATGGTACTGGTGGTAGACAGAGAGAAAGCAACAACCCAAGTCAGCGCAACAAGAGAAAACTGGTAGCCAGGTGGCCAACAGTATGAGAGGATTCCCTTGTTAGTATTTTATATTTTACTCAAAACTACATTGCTCCTGAATTCCATGGAGGAGAATTAGGGAGGAGGAGGAGGAATAAAAGGTGCTGAATTCTTTATCAGGGATGGGAGAGTATACAGGGTTAACTATAAAATAGTCATGTTCACCTTGAATGAGGAACCAAGACAGAGTCATTCCCCACCAAAGCTTGATACTATTCAACCATGGACTAATCAATTACCACCCTTCCTTACCAGTTAAACCAGATCACTCTGTTTCTGTGATATGCATTGCTTCTTCTACCTTGTGTTTGGGTGTTCCTTTACTTTTGATGACCTCAGTTTTTCTCTTACTCCTGGAAAAGTCAAGGGTACTAATACTAGGAGAACATAACTAAACTTTACCCTTGGATCTCTAAGTCGTGGTTTGGGATGAGCTGTGAAACCTACCGAGTTCCACTTTATCTAGCACTCGAGTTTGATTGCAGTGTTTGCTTGGTAGAGATGTGGGGAAAGAAGCTTAATGTTGTCTGATAGCCAGCTTTGGCTCATAGCTGGTGACTTCAGCTGTATTCAAGTTCTTTAAGAAGTTATTTATTGAATTTAATGGAAATGCCTCAAATGGCCAGATTCCATTTGTCTTTCTGAGAAATACCCATCTTGAGGTACATCCATCCCAGTCTGTAGTTTATTCTTCCTGAAAAGTAACCTTAGATGCACTGGTTTCCTGGTCTGCTACTGGGAAGGAAAGGGCCAGGGTATGAGCTGGACACATTTCTCTCCCCAAGCTACAGGCTTCTATTGGTATATCCCAGCCTAGCTGAGGTTAGCAGAGCATTTGCCAGTGTTAAGCCACAGTTCTTATAACTCTCACAGAAACACTGGCAAAAATGCTGGCCCTTTTATTGCAATTCTGGCCTAGGAATGGTGCCACCCACAGTGGGCTGGGCCCTCCTACATCAACTAATAATCAGGACGTAAACTCACAGACATGCTAATCGGATGAAGGCAATTCCTCAACTGAGACTCCTTTTTCAGGTGACTCTAGGCTGTATAAAGTTGACAGTTAAAGCTAATGAGGGCAGGAATGTCATATTGGAGTTTCTGAGTAGACTCATTATAATCCCAAGACTATTCATAAAGGAAAGGAAAGTCGGTCACAGGCAAGAAAGACTGATTTTAAATATGGAAAGGTGGACCCAGGTCAAGAGATGAAGGAGGCTTCTTGAAGCTGGAACAGGCAAGAAGACAAAGTGTGCATTAAAGCCTCCAGAATAATACAGATCTCTCAACACCTTAGTTTTAATCCAGTGAGACCACTTAAGACTTCTGAGTTCTAGAACTATGAGGTAGTAAATTCATAATGTTTTCTCTGACTGAGCTTGTGGCCATTTGTCATAAGCTACAGTGGGAAACTAATAGATCATCTTTGAAGCAAGACTAAATTTTTGTTTGTTTTAGACAGGAAACCATTTCAAAGGAACAATTTAGTTAGATAGGTATAAAGTCTCTACTGGTTTTTAATGTTAGCGCATAGACAAGATAAATAACTACTTGCTTAGCTATGGGCTGCCTCAATGGTGAAAGAGCACATTCTCTGTGAGAATGAGCACAGAGAGAATGGAGGGGAGGCAGGTACAGGTTTTCTTCCACACCCTCCTGATGGGCCCAAGGGATGGCCAAAGTCTGAATGTGGATAGAGGGCATGGACAATTCTGCAGGACCATTGTGACTGGATATGTAAAGAAAGGTTGACTTCAGGATGGATAGCTTGGAGAAATGGGGTACGTGTATCTTTTAAGTTCTCATTTTTAAAAATAAACACAATCTAGTAGAATTTGTATTTGAATAATTTTCTATTTCAGACATACCTATTCATCTGTTCAGTTCACTTGCTTAATTTTCTAAGTGATCACCGCAGACATGATCAACACCCACCAGGTTTCCTTGCTCTAATCTTTTCTCCTTTCTCTGCTTTCTCTGCTTTCTCTCATTTCATTTTTTCCTTCCTAAACCTCCCTGAGTCTTGACTAGGAAAGAAACTCCAAAGAAAGGAAGAAAGAAAGAAAGAAAGAAAGAAAGAAAGAAAGAAAGAAAGAAAGAAAGACAGAGAGAGAGAGAGAGAGAGAGAGAGAGAAAAGAAAGGAAAAGAAGAGAAGAGAAGAGAAGAGAAAAAGACTCTTAAAAGAATTTTCTCCAGACACACCTACAATCCTGGACAGGAGTCCCAGTGGCTTAGTGTACTCAGTAAAGAAATAGCCACCTAAGCAAAGACACAAAGACACAGGTCCATCTGCTCTCCCACCAAGCCAGGTCCTCAGGTATCCTTGGTGCAGTTCAGTTGAGTGAGTATTTCTGCTTCTACTGAGGTTCTTAAATGACTTTTCCTTTGATCAGTTATACCAGAAGTTGGACATTTCATTAATGCTGTATATACTATGCAGTTTATGCCTTCATACGTAATTCTAAACTAGAAATTGTATTTTGTTTTACAGATGTCTATGGTAGGGCTTATGAAGACTGAAAAACCTACCTAACGTCAAACAGCCAGTAGTTTAAGCTACTAATGTAACTGAGTCCAATAGTAAATACAGACCAAGACGTAACTTTAATTTTTTTCAAAATTTATTTTAAATGAAAGTTTATGAATGCTTTAATCTCCCTTTTAACCTACCACACACCAGAGGTATTGGAAAAGAAAGGATCTGGGAGAAGTGAACCTGTTTAGAAATGGTTCTTTGGTATAAATCTTATTTGTGTTGTCTGGAAATCGGCAGTTGAGTTCACAGGTTAGCAGCAGCACCTTGATCCACTCTCAAACACCTCATGGATACACCAGAAGTCCAGTTCAGTATAGGTGGAATAGCAAACAAATCAACAGTGGTGGCACTACTAGCAGAGACAGCCTCAGCCTCAGTACAAGTTAGCAGGAGGGACCAGGAGGAATGCCAGGGGAAATTTCTCAGCTGTGCCTCTCTCACAAAGCAAAGGTCAGCAAAGACAAGAGACCAACAACTGTTGCATAGTTAGCTGTACAGAAAGTCAAGCTCAGCCTCCATCACTGTCCATGGGCCTATTCCCTCCAAACATCACATGTCTTCCACAGGTCTTATCTCAATACGTGTCTTGCCTCAATATATGAGTCTGTCTCAACTGACGTCACTCTGCCAAGGAAGTGGCAAGAAGTGGCACACCACCAGAAGTTTTTGGGTATATTTCTCTCTATGGAGTCCTGACAAATGGAGCTCAATTGTGCAATGTAAGGCAGACCAATACATGTGTGTTGTTAGCAAAGAATCCTTCATCATGTGTCCTTTCACATGTTTGCTTTAGTAAAGCATCCTTTTACCTGTGTCTGCTTCAGCTAAACATTCCTTTGCGAGTCTGCCTTAGCCTTTCACCTGTGTCTGCTTCACATGCTTGCCTTAGCAAAACACCATCCAACACATCTGACTTTCCAAAGAACCCTTAAATTTCCACTTCGCCAAGATGTGGAAGCCAAGAGACAGTGGACAATGAAGAGTGTCTGTCCTAGTTTTCTTTCTGTGACTGTGATAAAACACTGACCAAGAGCAACTTAAGGCAAAGCAGGTTTGTTTGACTTACAGGCTATAGTCAGTCATTGAAGGCAGCCAGGGCTGGAGCTCAAGGCAGGAACCTGGAGGCCAGAACTGAAGCAGAGCCCATGGAGGAGGGCTGCTTACTCCTGTTTGCACCAGGCTCACACTGAGCCCTCCCTTCTTACACAGTGCAGGCATAATTGCCCAGAGATGGCACTGCCCACGCTGAGATGGCCTCCTCTATTAAAAATTAGCAATCAAGAATGACCCCACAGACATGCTCACAGGCCAATCTGAGGAAGGCAGCTCCTCAAATGAGGCTTCCTTTTCCCAGGTTATGTCTAGGTTTGCAGCAAGTTAAACACTAACCAGCCTGATGTCCCTCTCAGGAATATGAGATAGAAGGACCTTCCCTATGGATCAGGCTATCTGCTTTTACTTATACATCTCATTGAATCCTACAGGGCAGTGGAGCTCGGAGCTGACACTGTGATCTCCACCCATTCCACTAGTGAAGACATGGAGGCTCCCCTCTAGAAGGTAGGTCATATGTCTGAGTGGACACAAGTAAACCGGGCTCCTGATTCCTTCCGTGTCTAGGGGATAAGTTACCACTTGCTTTTCCCTCTCTCTCCACATTCAGTGCTCTCAACTACTGAGTCATCTCTCCAGCCATGATTGCATGGCAAGCATTTTACCATTGAGCCATCTATTTATCCAGCCCTCTTTCTTTGGTCAAGGCCTTCAAGTCTGATATGCATCCTGAAAAGGGAGGGAGTCGGCTTTACTTTGGCTACTGGTTAAAATGCTTATGTCTAAAAACTGCTTTCAAGGAACATCTAGAATAATGTTCAATTAAATAACAGTATCACTGTCTGACTAAAATTAACAATCACCCACTCTAGAGACCAGAGAAATTAGGATTTGGTGATAGTCTGAAGTCAGTTGGTAACCTGATATTACTCCCAGAAGGAGTAATGGAAGCTACTGTTGGACTGAGCCAGGGTATAGTTGGACTGAGCCAGGGTAGGTCACTGGTTAGTATGAAAGGTAGGTAGTTCCAACAAGCTTACTTAGATGAAGGAGAAAGAAACTTGAAGGAGGATACCACCATGAACAAGACCAAGAGTAAGCCAAACACAAGGAACAAATCTCATTAGCATTTATCTCCATCCCAAACTCCTCAAAGCAACACAAGTTCATCAGAATACTTTGCATTTCCTGCTGTTGGGAGTTTTTGAAGACAATAATTATGTCCCTATTGTCACGGTTTGAATATGCTTGGCCCAGGGAGTGGCACTATTTGGAGGTGTGACCTCGTTGGAATAGGTGTGTCACTGTGGACATGGGCTTTAAGATCCTCATCCTAACTGCCTAGAAGTAAGTATTCTGCTATTCTGCTAGTATTCAGATGAAGTTGTAGAAGTCTCAGCTGTACCGTGCCTGCCTGGATGCCACCATGTTCCTGCCTTGATGATAATAGACTGAACGTCTGAACCTGTAAGCTAGCCCAATTAAATGTTGTCCTTATAAGAGTTACCGTGGTCGTGGTGTCTGTTCACAGCAGTAAAACCCTAACTAAGACACCCACCAACACTGCTTTGAGGTGGACTCTCAGGGACACTTCACCCACCCACATTTTCCTTTCCTGGGTGATGTAATGCATGACTCTGAGCCTATTGTTCTGCGCAGGCCTGGGAGCAGCTACCTCTGAAATTTCTTCCTTCCCCCTACCCATTTTTAAAATGAGACGTAACTTTTTTATTTATGTAGAAGTGTGTGTGACTAAAGAGTATCTGGAGCGGGAGTCACAAGTAGCAGTGAACTTCCTGATGTGGGTGCTGGAGTTGAACTCAAGTCCTCTGCAAGAACAGCAAGCATTTTTAACTGCTGAGCCATCTCTCCAGTCCCATGCTGACATTTCAATACTTCCAATCAGCCAGTTCCAGTCTGTTACCATGGATACTCAGAAGGTAAGCAAGGCACAGTGCCGAGTGAAAGAGAACATTGAAAAACACTTCATGCAACCACAGAAAAGTTTGCTTGTTTGTTGTGTAGTTATTAAAACATTGAAGCTTTCGCAGCAGAGATTGTCCTGCCGTCAGTGGAATGAATAAATGAAGGTAAGTCAGGCTTGATCTGGGAATTCAGAGAGCAATTCATGGTGATTTTGCATTTTTTCCCCTTTTACAGATCTCAGTACCTGTCAACTTAACTCATATAAATTCAGAGTGAGACACTTTCTCTCCATTTTACAAATTTTATGGCAATGCTATCCATTTCCTGTCAAATTAGTTCAGTTCTCCATTTTATTACCCTTTTGTTATGTAGATATATGGATAATTTTAATTCTATTGTCCTTGTCTCTTTACTAAACCGATACCCTCTACTGGATTAAATTGGATCATAAAAACTGTGTCGCGTTATTTTATGTAGCGTAAATACAGTGTCGGTGTTCAGTGTACTGTCAAGTCTTGGAGGAGATGCATAGGCAGCTCGCACTGCCTGTGAAGGATGCTGGCCCTCCCCCTTGCTCCTCCAGTGTGGCCTGCCCCAGACCATTTCCAGAACCCATCTCTGCTTTCCCTAAGAACCACACAGTGAGACAAACAGCTATTCTATTCCAAGTTGATGTTATCGTATCTCCACTAGGGAATGAAGAAAAGAGAGCGAGAAGGGGGGAATGATTCCACGTAGGCCATCTCTGTATTTATGACTCCACATCCCTTATGGAATTTTCTCGATCCATAAGAAGCCGAATGGAGACAATAGTAAATAGTGTGGCAGCAGTCTGCTTCTTTAGTCTGTAGCGTCCTATGATGCCAAGACCTAGGGCCTAATCTCCCAGGGGCACTTGCCCTTCCACCTAACAGGGTCGGGACAGCCTCGAAGGATCGGAACCAAGGCCTGATGAGATGGCGCCCCCAACGGCCACGGTGAGAATGGCAACAGTTAGGTAAAGATCCTCACTGGAGGGGGAAAAAAAAGTCAGTTCAGGCCAAGGCTGGAGGGAAGATTCCTAATAGAAGCACCCTGGAGACAAAGGGAAGAGAGAGCAGCAATGGTTACTGAGGTTCAGGACTAGCCACACAAACAACTCAGACACCAACTTCAGTCAGGTATTGGAGGTTCATTGAACACACATTCCAAGACTAATCAGGGACTCAGCTGCAACCCTGGGCCGTTCTCTATGGGAACCATAGAGGCCCAGTTTTCTATGGGAAAACCCACAAACAGGTGCATTTGCACCATTTAGGCTATCTAGACAAAGCAGTCTGTCTGACATGTAAGCTGGTTGGCTGGGTATAGAGGCAGGGAGGCTAGGGAATTTCCAGAGACTAAGAGGCTCTGCAAAAATGTACAGCATGACTAGGTCACGAGCTACCAAATGGAGGTTGAGGCAATAGGGTAGAACTATAGTCAGTTTTCAACTTTTAACATTTAACACGGTGACCTCTACTCTCTGAAATATGTAAGGGTGATGGTAACCTGGGCATTCCTTAGCTGTCCCACAAGGGGACCAAGGTCTGTAGATCCAGGATCACAGCACACACACTGCAGGGCTCTTCTGCCAGACTTTCCAATCACTATATGAACCTGCAGCCTTTAGAACAAAGCATGTGAGCATTTAGGTTCCAAAAACAGAAAGAAAGCAGAGAATCAGGGAAACCTTAGTCTAGGAGACGAAGCAGAGTACATCAGGTAGGTGGGGTTTGTGTCAGGAGAGAGGAGAATGGGGGCGGGGGGGGATAGCCATGGCTGAGGAACTGGAGTGAACTGGTAGAAACAGCCCACACAGAGCTCTGGAAATCCTTAATTGGGAACTAGTCAGGGAGGCCTGGATTCAAATTTAGACCTCTGTTGACTGGGCCGGTGATGTCATCTCCCCGGGCCTTTGTAAAATGGGAATAGTAAGTAGTATTTCCAAATTCTCAATGTTGAGAAAATTCTTTTTCTCCTTGACTTAATATCAGAATTTCTTAGTGATCTTTAGTTCTCAAGAAATACTGAGGAACACACACACACACACACACACACACACACACACACACACATTTGGACTCCCTAAAACAAAGAGGCAATGTGGTCCTATCTCTTCCTGAATAAGTTTTTCTGAGAGCAACAGCAGTGTCCTGTCCAACATGGTATCCTAGCAGGAAGTGGCCTTTCCAAATCAAGCCGTGTTTCATGAAAGGCAACAAAGCTATGTGATTCCCTTGTCCTTAGACCAGATACCATAAGCATCTGTCTTCTGACAGTTTCCCAGACACTGCACTGTCTGATAAGTGGGAACTGTTTTAGAAGGTGACAATGAAGGCAAACAGCTCCCAGGCAGGGGGTGACACAGGGGCAGAGCTGTCAGTGGCCCCCCAAAATGCAGGGGTCTAGCAAGATACAAGATATGACCCTGCTCAAAAGGAGCCAAACCATACTGCCTTGGTCTGGGACAGAGGACACACACACAAACACACACACACAGAGAGAGAGAGAGAGAGAGAGAGAGAGAGAGAGAGAGAGAGAGAGAGAGAGAGAGTTCATATGTGTCTTTGTATCTGTGTGTATGTTTCTGTTTCTGCCTGGATGTGTGTGTGTGTGTGTGTGTGTGTGTGTGTGTCTGTGTGTCTATGTGTATACTGGTGCACATTTGTATGTCTATTTACTTATGTGTGTCTCTGTATTAGTATGTGTTTCTGTGTATTTATATATGTTTATGTGTGTGATGTCTGTGTGTAGTGATTCTTTGTGTGAATATTTTTATGTCTATATATTTGGGTTTGCATTTGTCTGTATGTAATTGTGTCTAGATGTGTGAGTTTATGTTTATGTGCATTCAGGTGTGTTTCCATATTTGTGACTGCATAGTGTGTAGTTGTATGCACACACACTGTATTTACGTGGGTATTTGTGTGACTGTGTGTGCATCTGTCTACGTCTCTGTGTGTCTCTGGGTGTTTAGATCTCTCTATTTTCTGTATATGCTTCTGTATGTTTGTGAGTGTATCTGTATGTTTGTGTGTTTATATGTAGTATGTGTCAGTGTGCATGTCTGCATATCTGTGTGTGCTATAGGCATGGGCAGAGATGTTCCTATATTGTGGGTCTGGCACATGTGACTCTGGGCTAAAATGCTTAGCTCCTCTAGCACAGCTGTCAAAGATGAGCAGTATAGGAAAATGAGAAGTCAACCACATGTCTAAGACTCAAAGGAAGCCCCGCCCCCACTCCACGGAGAGCTGGCAGTCCTCCCCAGTCACTGTCCAGATCTCAGTCTGTGTCTCTCAGGGTGCATCATTTTTTCTTTCTCACGTAAAATTGGGTTCCTGCCATACTCTGTGGTCTCTCCAGTTTTCCCTTCAGCTAACACCAAAAGAACCCACCTGCTCCCCTCCCCCAGCCCCATATCAGAAGAACTTTCTTCTCCAGTCCTATGATTTGAATGTGAAGGGTGCCCCTCAGGCTCAGAGGCTTAGACACTGGGTTCACAGTTGGTGCTGCTTGGGGAGGTGATAGATCCTTGAGATGGGAGGTAGACTGGGGGGAGGGGCAGCATGGATCACAGAGGGCAGGCCTTATAGCAGTGGTTCTCATACTGTGGGTCACGCACAACCCCTTTGTGGGCCGTATATCAAATAGCCTATATAATAGATATTTGTATTATAATTCATAACAGTAGAAAAATTACAGTTATGAAGTTGCAATGAAATAATGTTATATAGTTGGATTCACCACAACATGAGGAACAGCATTAGGAAGGCTGAGAACCAGTGCCTTAAAGGTTGTGGTCCAGCCTGAGCTCTCTGCTTTCTGATCTGCAGTCGGGATAATAACCAGTTGCCACCTCGCCTCCCATTCTGGGGCTACCCAGCCACCATACCCCTCCCACCATGATAACCTGCACCCCCTGAAATCATGAGTCAAAGCAAAGGTATCCACTCTTACCTTCCTTCTGTCAAGTTATTTTTATTTTTGTCACAGTAATGAGAAAAGCTAGAAATAATCAGTTGTTGACAAGTTTGTCAGTGGCTAGAGCCTGTCTGTGTCTCAGGTTGGTGAAGAAATTCCTGGAACTTACAGAGCCCTCTTGTGATACAGGATCAAAAGAGGCCTCCCGAAAGCAGCAGACACTCTCTTCACACTCACAGTTGCCATTCTCCATGCACCTCTTAATGTTAGCCCGAGGGAGCCTCCCTTGGCTTTCTGAGCAGTGGGGTGGGGCAGGCTGAGTTAGTGGGGAAGGGAAGCCCTTATTCATCAGCATCCAAAGGTTAAGGGAGCATGCATCTTAGTCGGGTCGGTGTAGCAGAGTCCTCAAGACTGTGTGGCTCAGCAATGTTAGACATGGATTTCCCAGGACTCAGGAGAACAGAAGTCTGAGGTAAGAAGACTACAGAAATGGTTTAAACACAAATACAAGCCTGGCAAGATGGCTCAGGAGGCAAAGGCGCCTGCCAGCAGGCCTCACGACCTGCACTCAAGGAAACTGCATGGTGGAAGGAGAGAACTGACCTGCAAAAGCTGCCTTCTGGCTGCCACATTATGCCATTGATGGGTATTTAAACACACACACACACACACACACACACACACACATGTGCACACACACAGAGACAGAGACAGAGAGATGCCTCTCTCTAAGAAGGGAAGTTTGTCTTCTTATCAAAACAGAAAATAGCAGATACAAAGGAACACCTCTGTCATCCGCTAACAGACACAGCACAGATTGCCATTTTAGTAAAAACTGAAGTTGCCCCAAGGTGAACTTGAAATTCTCAGTGAAGTTAATTCATGATGAAGTTTATACAATGTTTTTCGGGCATCACATAAGTTTCACAATGGTCAGGGCAGGCAGCACAGCCTCTACAAGATGTGGCCACAAATGCTCTCCCACATGGGATCAGGGACAGAGGTGGGAGGGATTGGAAATATTCAAAAACTCATCTGTGCAAAGCAAAATTGTTTTAAACCCCTACAGCACCAAATGAGTGCCAAAAATGGCTTACTAAGATTATTCTTCAAAGAATAAACATTTTATAAAGCAGGTAGTGTTTTCATAATCATGTTATCTCTTATTCCTTAAAATTATATTAAACATGACTTCTTCCACTAGCCAGTTCCCCTGCCCTCTTTACTCTGGGTATTGGATTATCTAGAACTTTCTGGAAAATACTAGTCACTTGCCCTTTGTCTCCATTCACATGGACCCTTGAACCTGGGGAGTTTCATGAGTTGTGGTCTCAATTAAAATTTTAGTAGAAATTGTGAGGTATAAGGAAGTCAATACATCAGGAAATGGGAACCACTGAAAAATAATTTGTTAGTTGCCATTGCCAAGAGGAAAGCCACACTACCAATGTGGGGGCCACAGGAAAAAGAATCAAGGTCACTAGGAAAGAGGGGTGATAGTGGGCAAATGCCTTATGGTCCTAAGGTGATCGGAGCAGATGATAAATAATGGCCTAGAATAGGAAAACTCAGTAAAGTAGGTGGTCAAGAATGGACTCTAGAACTTCACATTTGAGAAGCTTGTTCCTGGATAAGCCTTTGCTGCCCCAGGACATTACCTATGCGCGGGAAGGGAAGACCCTCCAGCATCAGAAAGGCTAAAATATAGAAAATAAAAGACAAGGTTAGCATGTATGAGTTCCAGTGTGGGTAGTCTACTCTCCCTAAGAGTCAGCTTCCCTTGTCTCTCCTTTGAGAACCTATCACTTTCCAGGAATTCACCTTCTTCCCCGCCTTAAGGACATTAACCCTCCCTAGATGATCTGTTTCATCAAACACCCTTCTGTACCAACTAGAACATCTTCTTCAATCAGTAAAAAACAAACTTCCACATGATCCTCTCACCCCATTCCCCTCCCCATCCCCACTCCCACCCAGTTCCCTCCCTTCATCCACTTCCAATGTCTATTTAATTTTCCCTTCTGAGAAAGATTCAACCATCTTCCCTTGGGCCCTCCTTGCTATTTGGCTTCTTTGGGTCTGTGTACTGCAGCATGGATATCCTGTACTTTATGGCTAATATCCACTTATCAATGACTACATACCATGCATGTCCTTTTGGGTCTGGGTTACCTCTCTTAGGATGATATTTTCTAGTTCCATCCATTTGCCTGAAAATTTCATGATATTGTTTTAATAGCTGAGTAGTATTCCCTTTTGTAAATGAACCACATTTTCTTTATCTAGTCTTCAGTTGAGGAACATTGGGGTTGTTTCCAGTTTCTGGCTATTATGAATAAAACTGCTATGAACATAGTTGAGGAGGTATCCTTGTGGTGTGGTGGAGCATCCTTTGGGTATATGCCCAAGAGTGGTATAGCTGGGTCTTGGGGTAGAAAAATATTTCCATTTTTTAAAGAAACGGCCAAATTGATTTTCAGAGTGGTTTACAAGTTTGCACTCCCACCAGCAATGGAGGAGTGTTCCCCTCGCTCCACATCCTCACCAGCATGTGCTGTTGCTTTAGTTCTGATCTTAGTCACCTCCATTTTGTAAGGTGGAATTTCAGTTGTTTTGATTTGCATTTCTATGACGACTAAGGACGTTGAACATTTGAGGTGTAAGGAAAGCAGAGGTGGGGGGGGCGGAGAATGGAAATCTGAAGTAAGGGGACATCTCTAGGATGTACCAGACCTGGAACAGAGGAGGCTCCAGGGAGTCTATGGGGTGACACTAGCTGAGACTCCTAGCAGTGGGGGATATGGAGCCTGAAGTGGACACCTCCTCTACCCAGGCAGGACTCCTAGTAGAGGCATAAGGACGCCAACCAACCCAGAAAACGTTCCACTCAAAATGAGTCCTGTCTACAAGATGTGTAGGGGCAAGGATGGAGCAGAGACTGAGGGCCAACCAATGAGTGGCCCAACTTGAGACCCATCCTATGGGCAAGAACAAATTCCTGACACTATGAATGACACTCTGTTATGCTTGCAGACAGGAGCCTAGTATAACTGTCCTCAGCTACCCGGTAGTCCACCAAAACCGATGCAGAGACCCACAATCAAACATTAGATGGAGCCTGGGGAGTCTTGTTGGGAAGAGTTGGGAGAAGGACTAGGAGAGCTAGAGGGAACAAGGACTCTACAAGAAGACCAACAGAGTCAACTAACCTGGACCCTTGGGAGCTCCCAGAGATTGAACCACCAACCAAAGAGCAAGCATGGGCTAGACCTATGTCCCCTACACATATGTAGCAGATATGCAGTTTGGTTTATGTGGGTCCTCAAACATCTGGTGCAGGGCCTCTCCCTGACTCTGCTGCCTGCTTGCGGATCTCATTCCCCTATGTAGGCCTCCTGTGTGACCTCAATGGGAGAGGATGCAGCTAATCCTGCAATGACTTGAGGTGCCAGGGTGGGTTGATACCCAGGGGGGCTTCCCCCTTCTCAGAGGAGAAGGGGATGGGCGATTGGGGTGGGGAATCAGGAAGGTTTATGTGAGGTGGGAACCAGAAGGGGGAGCTGCAATCAGGGTATAAAGTGAATAAAAAGAAAAAAAAAGAATGAATAAAGGAAAACACTATTGTTCTTGAAAAATACAAACTGTCATATTGTTGTGAAAAGACACCATGACTCAGATAGAGAAAAACATTTAATTGAGGCTGGCTTACAGTTTCAGGGGTTCAGTCCATTCTCATTAGGGTGGGAAGCATGGCATTGTGCAGGCGAACTTGGTACTGGAGAAGCCAAGAGTTCTATCTCTTGATTAGCAGGCATCCAGGAGGAGACTGTCCTCTGCATGTATCCAGGAGGAGGCTCTCTTCCATACTGGCAGAGCCTGAGCACAGGAGACCTCAAAGCCCACCCACACAGTGACACACATGCACACAGAGAGACACAGACACATGCACACAGACATACAGACACACACACACAGACACCATATCACACACACTACACACATACACACACAGAGACTCAGACACACGCACAGACACACACACATACACACACACACACATATGCACGCACAAAGACATACATGCACACTTCTCCAGCCCTAGACAAGTGTTCCAATGAGCAGAGGCCCACCCAATGTTATAACCATCCTGGTAAACTGCTCCCCAATTTCTTATGCAAACAGACTTTATGAACTATTAACTGCCAATTTTTCAAAATCACATAGTTTAGGAGACACAGAGTAATCCACACACCCTCTCTCTGACTTAGAAATGGCACAGAGGTGAGCAAAGGTAGCCCAGAGTACCCAAGACCTTAAGTATTCTTATGTACAGCTACCAGGATCAAGTCACAAATCTGCCTGCTGCTCTCTGGCTGTCCTTCCCCCTTGATGTATGTAGCCTGGAATATAATTATGGAGATCTTTGTATCAGAGCAGATTTCATTAGGTTAAAGAAAATGTAAAACTTACAACTACGGCTTGAGGCGATGAACACCACAGAGAAATGAGGTTCCTAATGTGTGATTTCACATCTGGGACCAGACACAGTAATCACTTTCATCTTGAAATCTATAGCAGGCGCCTAAGAAAGCATCTGCCTCCTGGTTGCTACCATCTTTACCCGGGCCTCCTGGGTCTGTGCACCCCACCCCCCTGCCCCCAATAAACAATGGCTATAATTCCTGGATATAATAGTTTTGTAGTATTTGTACTTAATATGCCTGACCTTGCTCTTTTATTGATGTCTTAGTGTTTTTTTAATATATATATTTTTTTTCTGTGATAAAACACCATGACCAAAAGCACCCTGAGGAAGAAAGGGTTTATTTGACTTATGCATCTCAATCATTGAGGAGAAGCAAGACAGGAATTCACACAGTGCAGGATCCTGGAGGCAGGAACTGCAGCCGAGGCCCAGAGGAGCTGTCATTGCTGGCCTTGCTCCCCATGCTGTGGTCCCTCCCCAACTTCATTGGTTTTTAGAGACATATTTTCTCTGTGTAGCCCCTGGAACTTACTCTATAGACCAGTCTGGCCTCAAACTCACAGCAAGCTGCCTTGACTCTGCCTCCTGAGTACTGGAATTAAAAGTATGCTCCACCACAACCTGCTTTTTAGAAAAAGATTTATTTATGTGTGTATAAGAGTGCTCTATTTGCATGTGTCCCTGCATGATAGACAAAGCCATCAGACCTCATTATGGATGGTTGTGAGCCACTACGTAATTACTGGAATTGAACTCAGGACATCTGAGAGAGCAGCCAGTGCTCTTAACCACTGAGTCACCTCTCCAGCCCTCCTCAGTGTGCATTCTTATACTACTCTGGACCACCTGCCCAGGGTGGCACTGCTCAGTGGGCTGGTCCCACTCATATCAATCACTAATCAAGAAAATTCCCTATAGGCCAATCTGATGGAAACATTCTCTTAACTGAATTAATCCATCTGTCTAGATGACCCTAACCTGTGTCAAGTTAACAACAACGACAACGACAACCACAAAAAGCCAATGAGCACAATTGACCAATCAAAAAGATTTTTGTTTTAACCACAGACCCATGTCAGTCTGAGAAGTATGAGAGTGACCTATCCGATCTGGAGAAAAACAATAAGGAATTTGACATTGGATAGCAGCAAAGGGCCTGTAGGGCCAAGGCCTTCTTCCCTCAACCTCCCCATCCTCATTAGACATTCCCCCTTCAAGGCTGCCCAATCTTGGGTTTACTTGCTGTGAGGAATGGGGATCTAGCTAAGTTTATCCAAGGAGAATGAAGTTGCATCCAAGATGCACAGGAGAGAGATGGCTCAGCGGCTAAGAGCACTGACTATTCTTCCAAAGGTCCTGAGTTCAAATCCCAGCAACCACATAGTGGCTAACAACCATCCGTAATGAGATCCGATGCCCTCTTCTGGGGTGTCTGAAGACAGCTACAGTGTACTTACATAGTAAATAAATCTTTTTTTTTTTAAAAATTTCATTTAGGGGCTGGAGAGATGACTTAGTGAGTACCAGGATTGCTCTACAAGCATGAGAACCCAAGTTCCAATCTCCATCTCTCTCTCTCTCTCTCTCTCTCTCTCTCTCTCTCTCTCTCTCTCACACACACACACACACACACACACACACACGTGCACATACACACACATGCACACACATAGATGCATGACTATGTGTGCCAGTAAATCTGGCAATGGGGAACCAAGATAAGGACAAGGAGACCCCAAGAGCTCACAGGCCCATGAGCACAGTCGCAACAGTGAGCCTCTAGTTCAGTGGGAGACCCTGCCTCAAGGCAATAGGGAAAGAACCATGAAGGGGGACACCTAATACCCTGCTCTATCTAGTTCCCGAATGCACGTGCACAGGTGACTGCACCACACACTCTCGTACATGCACCACACAGACAACACTGGTCACACAAATCATCTACTTTGATTTGGCATTACGATCCAAATGAGATTAAGTGGCTTAGCCATGACCTTCTAATGCACTCTCTGAAGTCCCACAGCTCAGTACTTGACTCCTATAAGAATTACAGCTTACTTCTCAGGCTCTTTCTCCTTCCAGTCCATGTAAACCCTTGCCTGACATATGGTAGGTATTAGATGGTTTAGCTAATGTTTGTTGAATTTGGTAAAATAATGAATGGATGAATGAATGAAGTAATAGAAAAGCATTTGCATATAATACATATAGAAAAAGACTGATCAGTAGGACTGGATGAGGGTCAAATCAGCTGTTTCCAAGTGAGAGACTTTGAATTCCAAGTCACCAGAGAGTTGTGCTAGGGCACATAACAGGCAGCCCCTGATCTTATTAGACCGATTACAGCAGCTCAGCAGGCAGGCTGCTAAAGAAGCTGTGGGGATTTCGGTTCAACGAGCCTGAACATTTTATTCATTGAAAAGGGTCAAGATGGAATGGGCTGCCTCTGGGGTGCAAATGCCATGTCGCTCTGAAGTGGAATGGCATTTTCTGAAGGGTCTCGTGTGTCAGATGGGGAATTACACGAAAATGACTTTTAGGTACCTTTAATCTGCCACTTTATGAGTGTGGCCTTCAGGCATGTACAATGTAGCTGAGAACCAGAATATGGAATCCTCCAGAAGTTGCCACCGAGCTTTGCATCTGGAGCAAGCCTAGGTACCAGGGCTGCTTCTCATCTCTCAGGGAGTCACTTCCCCGCTGCCACCACAAGAGGAGATCTAGGCATGGCTGCTTGATCCCACAAGTAGAGAACGAATACAAATAAAATAACTCATTTATTCTCATTAAGTGTGTTTGGCTACCAGCATCCCAACTTGTCCTGCATTGGTATGGATTGAAAGTACTAAAATGATTAATCAGGAGGCCATCAGGGCTGAGATGGCTCCAGGGTTCCTGAGTAAACAATCAAAACCCAGCAAACCACAAAACAAAATGTAACCCAGCATATTGCAAAGTGATCCATCTTATAACCCTTTTCAATGTATAAAGGCACCAGATCTCAAGCTCTATGTCATAGTATTCCCTAAGCCCTAGAGCTTTCTCTGAAGGCCAACTCTACCTTCTGACTCTACCCCAAACCTCATTCTTTCCCTGGGACTGCATTTCCTCAGTCCTCTCAAAGGGTGGCTCCTCATTCCCACACCCACTCCTGCCCGAGGAGCATCAGGGGACTAATCCTTCCTATCTCTCACTGTTGCTCCCCAGGCTTGCTCCTCTCACCTTCCCCAAGATCTATAGCTACGACTGCCATGTCTTTGCCAATCACTATCTATCCATTGTTACAGCCCTGCACTGTGAAGATTATAGTTGGATTATGTATCTATAATTTGGAGCCTCTACACTGCCTGGCGCCTCTTTCTTCAGCGTGGAGAGTGCCATCAGTGTTTTTTTAAGCTCTCCTCCAAAGTCCTAAGTCATTTTAACATCCATTATATTTGATCCTTTAAATATCCCAACCTCTCCTTTCTCTCCTCCTTTATCCCCAGTGACCTTGTCTTCATAGAAATTATTGAAGAATCCATTATATCCTGTCAAGAGGTAAATCACCAAGATGGAATGGCATTGGTTTGAGGTTCTTAAGATGTAAGCAAGAGATAGCACTATTCTGAACTCAAATGCAACCCAAGCCAGACCTTTGAACTGGGTCACCTGCCCTATGCAAGGTAGCATCCAAACTAAGACAAAATGCAAATTCCTGAAAAATGATTCATTAATTTCTCTTGACCTTGGGACACACCCCATCCCTATCTTATAAAACAGCTTAACTTTCGTGGGAACTAATCATAATCCCCCAGAAAGCCCCCACAGAATTTAAAGCTATAAACACAGCCACCATTTGGTAAAACCATGGGGTACACTTTCAGGACTGTCTAAATGTGTGTTTTCCCTGACTGCAATCCTAATAGATAACAATGGCTTCTGGTTTTGACTCAGTCGATTTTTTTTCTTGACCTCAAGTATCAAAGGACTCAGCAACAGACTTGGCAAATAAGTCTCCACTGAGACTCCAAGGGAGACACCTTCATAGAGAAGGAAGGGAGGGTTGTAGGTCCTCAGGTCTGCTCTGATGGGAGACTGCTGGTGTGAGGGAGCTGGTGGAAAGCAGCCTACACACAGTGTGATGGATTTGGAGTGTGTTATGTAGAGTCTCATCAGTCCCCACTTGTAAGTGGGACATTGACTAGAGGAACTGGGGATCACTGATCAGATCCTGAACATTGTGGATCCATAGTCAAGCTATAACCAATGCGTCACCAAGGCCGCCATTGTGGACCCATAGCCGAGCTGTAATCCAACACCTCACCAAGGCCACGGCTGCAGCAGCAGCAGCCACAGCTAGAAGAATTGTGCAGCTGTGCTGACCACCAGGGAGACAACCAGAAATGGAGCTTTCATCTTCTTTAACAAATACAAAAGGACAATTACAAATGCACACTGACCAGGCCCTTCCTAGCCAGGCCCTTGGAAGGGCAAACAAGCACAGACCCTTGGGCTTAAGTTTCCTTAGCTACATAAGCTTGCCCTTGCCAACTGCTCTCTTGCCTCAATGCTGGGCTTTTAATACTGCCTGTCAGTTGTATTTTATCTCCCTAAGTTTGCTAGATGGCTTTCATAAAGAACAAAGAAGGAACAATAATTCGATACATTTGAATTCCCTTTGCTTAAAATGTCGTCCTGCAGAATAAATAAAGCCATGACTTCCCAAAACCCAACTGCCCTACACTTGTCTTCTCCATTACTGCCAACTGACCATATAGATGCTGCGAAGGCAAGCCTCCTCCATACCCATCCCTGCTTCTCTCCCCCATCCTCCCCATCTCCCTCTCTCTTCCCCTCCCTATCTTTCACATGCTCACTTTTTTATTCCTTATGGGGACCTTCTCAGCAGCAAGTAATGTCTCTTATCTTTAAAAGGAGAAGTCCCTGGAATTGGATCCTTCTTGTCAATGGTCCACCTTCCCCCCTTTCAGAGCAAAACTCCTCAGAAGAGTTGTATTCAGTGCCTCCTTTTGACTCTGTCACGCTATCCTCCTTGATCAGGTCCCTGATGTCTTCCATGTTGACAACCCATACAGCTATTACTAGCCAGCAGCTCATATCACTTACCTGGGGTATGGTGCTAGAGCCTCCCTCCTCACAACCTTCTGCAACATTCTTCTGGCTTGTCTCCTTTCTTGCTGGTGGTTCCTTCTATTCCTTTGCTTATTTGTAAGGCAAATTCTTCTGAAAATCATAAACAGAATATCTAAGCTGGGTATAGAGGAAATAAAATCTTTAAAAAGAAGAGAGAAAGAAAGAAATGAAGGAAGGAAGGAAGGAGGAAGGAAAGAAAGAAAGAAAGAAAGAAAGAAAGAAAGAAAGAAAGAAAGAAAGAAAGAAAGTGAATGAAAGAAAGAAGAAAGAATGAAAGAAATAAAAGAAAGAAAGAAAGAAAGAAAGAAAGAAAGAAAGAAAGAAAGAAAGAAAGTGAATGAAAGAAAGAAGAAAGAATGAAAGAAATAAAAGAAAGAAAGAAAGAAAGAAAGAAAGAAAGAAAGAAAGAAAGAAAGAAAGAAAGAAAGAAAGAAAGAAAGAGAGAGAGAGAAGGGCCAGAGAGATGGGTCAGTGGATAAAAGCTCATACTGCTCTTGCAGAGGACCCAAGTTCAATTCCCAGAAACCATATTGACCATCTCCCAACTGCTTGCCCTAGATCCAGGGTCTCCAGGGCCCTTTCCTGGTCATCTATGTGGATGTCTGTACTCTGATATACATACCCACACAGAGACATATGCATGCACATATATTTTAATTTTTAAAAATTGGTCATAAGACCATGGTGCGCAGGGTCTGTGCACTCTAGGCACTGGGAGTGATGAGAGGCTGTGGACCTTCAGTGTTAGATGCAACTGAAGATGTAAATAACCCCTTAGGTGGTTTGAAACTCATTCTGCTGGTATGACCAAGGAACAGTGAGTGTTTTGTGATCTCAGAGGATAAAACCTTGACATAATCTCAACTTTTTGTGGTCTCTACATGTTGGAGTGACTCAGGGCCCTTTCCCTGACTTTTTCATCTTTTTGACTGCATCTGTTCCCATGGAGATTCCATCTCAACTATCAGTTGATTTATCTATCAAGCACAGAGGGTACCATTTCTAGGGACCACAGTAATCTCAGGGACCTATGAATATGCTTTCACTTCTTTAAAAATTAGCCTTTAAAAACTGAGTGTCACAATCATGAACCCATCCTAGATTGTATTTGTCTGCATATTTTTACTTTTAATGGAGAAATATCATGAAGACAAAAATGGGTAGGGTTCATGAATGTCATAAGGTGTCCCTGAGTCTATGGTTTTAAATACCATATAGATGTAGTCACACAGATCTGTAATTCATTTCCCCAGCACAGACTTTAATCCTGAACCACAGATTTGCATGTCCATATCATATGAACACAAACTGACCCACTGTCAGATGAACCCAAGTGTCTGTTCCAGAATGTGCAATCACAGAGTCTGTAGTCTTATATGCATACAAATGAGGCACAAAATAAATATTTATTTGGGATAAGAGGGCTGGGATGTCATCTCATTAGAAGTATGCTTGCCTTGCAAACACAATGCCCCTCTTCAATACTCAGCACCATATAGAACCAGGTGTGATGTCACACATAGCTGTATACACTTAGGTGGAGGCAGGAGAACCAGCCATTCAAGGTCATCTTCTGGCTACATAGTGAGTTTGAGGCCAGCCTAGTCTACCCAAGACAAAGAGAGACAGAGAATAAGAACCACAAGCCCTCGATTTAAAAAACAATAAGATTTGAAATGTCACAAAATCCAGAGAAAATACAGCATCTTCATTGTTGTCTGAGAGGATTATACATGAGTGTTTTCCTGCCAACCTGGGGTGTATGTTCTTTGACCATCTCTTCATTTTCTACATCAGGAATATGAAGGCAGTGGATCTTCCCACTAGCATAGTTGATAGAAAGCAGGTTTTCAATATTGACAGCACAGTGAAGGTTCTTTCAGGATCACAACTTGTTGTTGGTAATTTCCATCCTCTCTGAAGACTGTTTTTGGGTTTTCAAAGGCTCTCATGAGTGTCTTTTCTATACGAGCTAAAGGACTTCAGGAACACTTAAGGGTTTTCTATTCGGTGATAGAACTGATTTTTTGAACTGATGGGCTCATCCAGATTCTGCCAACATCTTACTGCATGGTTGTAGTGTGGCTTTTATATTACAATGTCTTTAGTTACTTCTCTTCATTAACCAGATGATCCAGTTTCCTGGATTATCAAGCTTATGGCTTCCACATTAAATTTACATCTTCACAATGAGTTACTAAGCCCAGTATAATCTGAACATTCTATTATTTGTGTATACAAAATAATTTCTTTGGATCTCATTATTCATATTTATGATTTTGCTTTGTATTCCACTAATTTAATTTTTCAGGTTTATGTTTTCATTGTTGGTGGTGTTTTGGATTTTGTGGGGGTTGTTTTTGTTTGTTTGTTTTGTTTTGTTTGTTTGTTTTTAAAACAGGCTCAGGTTATCCTTGAGCCTGCAATCCTCCTGCCTTGGCCTCCTGAGTGATTTTTATGTCAGTTTTTAAGGATGATTCTGTCAGTTTTTTAAGATTAAAATAATTTAAAGATGAATGATACTTCTAGAAAACATTCAGAACAATGATCTGTAGTTCTTCACTCATTTTATTTAAACGTTTCTAATTTTTAAAGTGGAATCACAGTAGCATACTCACTGATCGCCTATTCTAACTCACACAAAAATCCTATTGAGTAATTTTAGCTGTATCTACCCCTTCATTACATATATTCCTGAAAAGAGAGGACCACCATTTTGATTTTTGTCTCAGTGAAAACTGAATTCCTTGCTTATGTCTGATAATTAAAAACATTTCTATAGCTCTCATTCTGGGAGTGGCTATTCTTGAGCCTCTAGTTCCAACATAGCTGCCAGCTTGATCTTGTCAAAAAATCAGGTTGGAACCTTCCAATTCTTTGCTCCAAAGCAGCAAATGGACTTTATCCCCCTGTAGGTCTTCTAGATTCTGCATAGTCTGGACCGATGATCTGACTTCACCAGGACACCACCACTCTCCCCTATTCTGCTTCTATTCTACAGATTCCTTTCTTTCAGGACTAGTTACCCCAGGGCCTTTGCATACGCCATTCTCTTTGCTTAAAACATCATCCTTCCAAACAAAATGAGGCTCACTCCCTCACCAACATTGGGTCTTTGATGAAACATCACCTGTCAGTGAGGACTTCCTCAGTTAATTCTCTTGAGCATTGACCTCCTAGCACAACCTACTTTATTCCTCTATTTCATCTATCTCATCATCAAAGCTACTATATCTAGTATTTATTTCTAGGGCTCACTTAAACAGTCAATGAAGTTAATTGACTGAAAGAATGAAAGTCAAAAAGTCAGAGATGGTGCTTTATAAATATAACTTTAGATGGAATCATTCTGGAATTTTGTTGCTCATTCTAGGGAAATGTGTGTTTGTCAAGTATTTACTTATTCTGTTCCTCTTTCAATAAGGCAACAAGTTCTTGTGTATAAGAATGTTCAACACTGTGCTATGTCCACACATTGCTGAAGGAGGGACACATAGCTCCAGCTTTTCTGAAGCTCATGGCTATGAAGAAAGTGGACTAGAGCCAACATGCTTGGCATACCACTCCCTGATCATGGATTTGCATAGGACTGGGAAACCCCAACTCCTGGGAATTCACTTCTAGCATATTCTACAGATTCATAGATCCCAAATATACACTTAGAGAAGACAACATCATATGCAATGTAGTTCAGACAGGTATGGAAGATATAGAACTCATACATGTCTCCTTAAGTTTTTGTCTAGTCTCATGTTCTGTGTTAATTTTTGAGTTTTGAGGACATCTGCACTCCTAACGAAAGAAGAAGCCAACAGGACTGACATTCTGAGCTTTGGATAGATTTTAAGCCCTAAGTTTCCAGATCTTATCTAGATTTAAGTAGTCAGAGAATATGCGCATAATTCTAGACTGCCAGAGATTTCAACAGCATTTCTCACCCTGTTCTCAGATGGCCACAGTATTTTCTTGAGTATGTGCATCCTGTCTGTTTTGATATGTAGTATTTCACAGGTTTTAATCATTCCCACTAGAGCGTGGGCAAAGGTGGGGGTGGTGTGAGGGAGGAGAGTCTCACGATGCAGAAATTGGAGAGCTGTCAATGTTCAAACCCAAATCATCTGTGTTTCCTCTGACTCCATGCAAAACAGCTCAGAAGCAAAACACATCCTACTGCCTGGCACATTGTAGGATCTCAAAAGCATATGACTGAGTGTATCATTTTGTCTTCCATAGTTCATAACACAGTGCCACAAGCTGAGGGAGTTAAAGAGAAAAGCGGTCTCTTTGGGCGCATAGTTCTTTTTCTAATTTCATTTCTGTTGCTATGACAGATACTCTGACTGCAAGCAACTTAGGGAGAATAGTGCTTGTTCAGCTTACAGTTCTGGGTCATCAGCTCTCTTTTTAGGGAAGGCAGGCAGGAACTCAAGCAGCTAGTTAGACCACATCCACAGTCAAGAGCAAAGAGAGATAATCCCCCTATGTTTGTTCAGTCTTACCCAGCTTCCTCCTGTCCTGGACAATTCAGAACCCAGACTATGAAGCATTCCTGCCCACATTCAAGGTTGGTCTCCCTACTTCAACAGCAATTAAGACAGTCCCCCACAAATATGCCCACAAACCAACTCCGATCTAGACAACTCTCCACCAAGACTCTCTTTCCAGGTAACTCTAGTTTGTGTGAAGTTTACAGCCAAAACTAACCAGCAGAGTTCTGGAGGCACAAGATGCTGAGTCTGAAGATGCCCTTCTTGCAGGCAGTATCAGGTGGTGTAGGTACCACACTGCAAGAAATGGGGGAGGGGGACACGTATTACCTCTGGTCTCTCTTCACTCTGCTTATGAAATCAACAATATTCATACATAGGGCTCCACCCTGGTGGCCGTGTCTAGTCCTGATCTCCTTTCAAAGGCCAAGGTTCAATGGATTCCACCCTTTTAGTGCTTCCCAATGGGATTAATCCCCAGCATGGGTCTCCAAAGGGACAAACTATATTCAAACCATAGAACCAAGAAAGTGAACCTTTTTGAACTGTACTAAGGAGATATTGCAGGCAGAGCCATACCCATGCAAGTTAGTAACTAGAATTGCAAGCAACATGCTGCTTCAAACTAATTTAATTATGCTTGCTTTGGTTTGGCTCATTTGATTGTAAATAACCCAGATGGCCTTAACTTCACAAACCTCCTGGAGTTACTCCTCCCTCCTGCTCTCTTCTTCCTTCGTGTGCACACACAGATAAGAACTAAAACACTGAAAAGTAAACAAATTAGAGCTCACCATCCACCCAGTTATCATAAAGTAAGGACTTTGAAGCCAACATCCTGATCAAAATACAGAATTCTGAAGACATCCAGAAGCCCCTATCAGCCCCTCCCAGATGGAAGCCTTTCCTTTCCCACCAAGTAATCACTTAAAGTGTTTTTGTTTATTTTAGATTGATTTGCTTGTATAAGTGTTTTGCCTGCTTGTATGTATACACAACACCTGTATGCCTGGTCCCAATAGAGGTTAGTGAAGGGTATCAGATCCCTAGAACTGGAATTATGGATGGATCATGAGCTGCCATGTATGTGCCAGGATCTGAACCTAGGTCCTCTGCAAGAACAAGTACTTTTAACTGCTCAGTCATCAATCCAGCCCTCAAAGTCATCATTTTAAGGTAGACATTTTCTTGAATTTTAGTTTGATCAGCAATATATATGTCTCTAAACAGTTAAACCTCTTTTACATCTCTCTCTCTCTCTCTCTCTCTCTCTCTCTCTCTCTCTCTCTCTCTCTCTCTCTCTCTCTGTGTGTGTGTGTGTGTGTGTGTGTGTGTGTGTGTGTGTGTTGGGATGGCTACACTAGCACTTTACCTCTGAGATACACCCTCAGCCTTTCTTTATTTTGAGTTGCTCAAGCTAGCCTTGAACTTACTATCAGCCTCGACTGAACTTGGACTTCTACCTTCCTACCTCACCCTCAAGTAACTGAGATTACATACACCCTAGTTTGATTTCTACTGCTGTGAAAACAGCTGTTACTGAAAACTACTTGGGAAGGAGTTTATTTGGCTCACACATTCTGTCACTGAGGGAAAGTCAGGGAAGTAGCCCAGGTAGAAGCAGAGGCAGGAACCATAGAGCAATGGAGGAATGATGCTCACTGGCTCGCTTGATGGCTTGCTGAGCTTTGCTTTACTCTTCAGCCCAGAACCACCTGCTGGGAGATGACACACCCACAGCGGGCTGGGCCCACCCATATGAATTATCAATAAGGAAAATCCATAATTAGAGTATATTTGTGCCTTTATCTTTATTGACTTAAAGTAGCCTAAGTGGGGTCTTCAATATTTTTAAATCATAGTTAAAAGTATGATATTAGCAATAGTGATAAAAACTGCATGGTATTGGTATGGTGACAGAAAGGTAGATCAGTGGAATAGAATTGAAGACCCAGAGATGAACTGACACACCTATGGTCACTTGATCTTTGACAAAGGACCTAAAACCATCCAGTAGAAAAAAGACAGCATTTTTGACAAATGGTACTGGTTCAACTGTCGGTCAACATGTAGAAGAATAAAAAATTGATCCATTCTTATCTCCCTGTACAAAGCTCAAGTCCAAGTGGATCAAGGACCTCCACAAAAAAAAAAAAACCAAAAAAAACAAACAAACAAAAAAAAAACCAAAAAACAGATACACTGAATCTAATAGAAGAGAAAGTGGGGAAAAGCCTCAAATACATTGGTACAGGGGAAATTTTCCTAAACAGAACACCAGTGACTTATGCTCTAATATCAAGAATCGATAAATGGGATCTCATAAAATTGCAAAGCTTTTGTAAGGCAAAGGACATTGTCAATAGGACAAAACGGCAACCAACAGATTGGGAAAAGATCTTTACCAATCCTACATCCGATAGAGGGCTAATATCCAATATATACAAAGAATTCAAGAAGTTAAACTCCAGAGAGTCAAATAACCCTATTAAAAAACAAGCAACAGGCCCTTCCCGCTGCCATCTGCAGCAGGAAACCAGGCAGCTCCAAAGCCTTCTGTGCTTAGCCCACCAGGAGAGAGTGATCTACCAGCAGCGATTTCACTTCTGAGTGCAGAGGTGAGATCTCCACCTTCTCTCTGGAGGGGTACAGCTAGGAGCACACTGGGCATAAGATCAGTGGAGCAGCTGGGACAAGAGTCGTCCCTTCTGGCCGCCATTTGCTTCAGGGAACCAGACAGCTCCACAGCCTTCTGTGCACAGACCCTTTCAGAAGAGAGTTGATCTCCCAGGAGTACAGACACAGGCTTACAGGCCCACAGGAGGGGCAAACTCCAGCTAGAGACAACAAGACCAACTAACACCAGAGATAACCAGATGGCGAAAAGTAAGCGCAAGAACCCTACCAACAGAAACCAAGGCTACTTGGCAACATCAGAACCCAGTTCTCCCACCACAGCAATTCCTGGATACTCCAACACACTGAAAAAGCAAGAGTTGGATTTAAAATCTCATCTCACAGTGCTGTTAGAGGACATTAAGATGGACATAAATAACTCCCTTAAGGAAATACAGGAGAATATGGGTCAAATGGTAAAAGCCCTTAAAGAGGAAACACAAAAATCCCTGAAAGAAATACAGGAGAGCATGGGTGAACAGGTAAAGGCCCTTAAAGAGGAAACACAAAAATCCCTTAAAGAATCACAGGAGAACACAAACAAACAAGTGAAGGAACTGAACAAAACCATCCAGAATCTAAAAATGGAAGTAGAAACAATGAAGAAATCACAAAGGGAGACATCTCTGGAGATAGAAAATCTTGGAAAGAATTCATCAACAACAGAATACAAGATATAGAAGAAAGAATCTCAGGGGCTGAAGATACCATAGAAAACATTGACTCAACAGTTAAAGAAAATGCAAAATGCAAAAAGCTCCTGAGCCAAAACATCCAGGAAATCCAGGACACAATGAGAAGACCAAACCTAAGGATTATAGGTATAGAAGAGAGTGAAGATTTCCAACTTAAAGGGCCAGTAAATATCTTCAACAAAATTGTAGAAGAAAACTTCCCTAACCTAAAGAAAGAGATGCCCATGAACATACAAGAAGCGTACAGAACTCCAAACAGACTGGACTAGACCAGAAAGTCCTCCTGACACATAGTAATCAAAACACCAAATGTACTAAACAAAGAAAAAATATTAAAAGCAGTAAGGGAAAAAGGTCAAGTAACCTATGAAGGCAGGCCTATCAGAATTACACCAGACTTCTCACCTGAGACGATGAAAGCTAGAAGATCCTGAGCAGATCTCATACAGACCCTAAAAGAACACAAATGCCAGCCCAAACTACTATATCCAGCAAAACTCTCAATTACCATAGATGGAGAAAACAAGATATTCCATGATAAAATCAAATTTACACAATATCTTTCCACAAATCCAGCCCTACAAAAGATAATAAATGGAAAACGCCCACACGAGGAGGGAAACTATACCCTAGAAAAAGCAAGAAAGTAATCTTTTTCCAACAAACCCAAAAGAAAGTAACCACACAAACATAAAAAGAACATCAAAAATAACGAAGCAACAATCACTATTCCTTAATATCTTATAACATCAATGAACTCAATTCCCCAACCAAAAACATAGTCTAACAGAAATATTTTTCATGTAAATCTTCAATTTTATCAGAAAATGTTTGTGATTCCTCTATCAATTTAGTAATTTTTTTATGTCTACCATTTTAACTGTATTATTTTCCATGATAATCTCTAATTTTAACATTTTATCTATATATTTCTTCAATTTTATCAGAAATATTTTCCATGCAAATCTTCAATTTTGTCAGAAAATGTTTATAATTCCACTTTCAATCAATTTAGGAATACTTTTATGCCTACCATTCTATCGGTATAGTTGTTCATGATAATCTTCAATTTTAATGTTTTTCTATATTTTTCTTCAATTTTATCAGAAATATTTTCCATGTAAATCTTCAATTTTATCAGACAATGTCTATAATTTTACTTTCAATCAACTTAGGAACATTTTTATACCTTCCATTTTATCTGTATAATTTTCCATGAAATAGTCAGTTTTAACATGTTTTTCTATATATTTCTTGAATTTTATCAGAAATATTTTCCTTGTAGATCTTCAATTTTATCAGAAAATGTTTATAATTCCACTTTCAAAAGATTTGGGAATATTTTTATGCCTAACATTTTATCTGTATAATTTTTCCATGAAATAGTCAATCTTAATATGTTTTTCTATATATTTCAACGCTATCAGAGATATTTTCTATGTATATTTACACAATGGAATACTACTCAGCAATTAAAAAAATGAATTCATGAAATTCTTTGGCAAATGGGGAACAGGGGGAGGGAAGAGGGCTTATGGGACTTTCAGGGAGGGGGGAATCGGGAAAGGGGAAATTATCTGGAATGTAAATAATGTAGAAAATAAATAAATAAAAGAAAAAAAGAAAAAAAAACGAGCAACAGAACTAAACAGAGAATTCTCAACTGAGGAAATTCAAATGGCAGAGAAGCACCTAAAGAAATGTTCAACATCCTTAATCATCAGGGAAATGCAAATCAAAACAACCCTGAGATTCTACCTCATACCAGTCAGAATGGCTAAGATCAAAAACTCAGGTGACAGCAGATGCTGGAGAGGATGTGGAGAAAGAGAAACATCCCTCCATTCCTGGTGGGATTGCAAAGTGGTATAACCACTGTGGAAGTCAGTCTGGGGATTTCTCAGAAAATTGGATGCAGCACTACCTGAGGACCCAGTTATACCACTCCTGGGCATATACCCAAAAGATCCTCCAACATGTAATAAGGACACGTGCTCCACCATGTTCATAGCAGTCATATTTATAAGCCAGAAGCTGGAAAGAACCCAGATGTCCCTCAACTGAGGAATGGATACAGAAAATGTGGTACGTTTACATAATGTAATACTACTCAGCTATTAAAAACAATGACTTTATGAAATTCTTAAGCAAATGGATGGAACTTGAAAATATCATCCTGAGTGAGGTAATGCAGTCACCAAAGAACACACACCGTATGCACTCACTGATAAGTAGATATTAGCCCAAAAGTTTGTGATACCCAAGATGCAATTCACAGACTATATGAAGCTCAAGAAGAAGGAAGACCAAAGTGTGGATGATTCAGTCCTTCTTAGAAGGGTGAACAAAATACTCACAGGAGGAAATATGGAGACAAAGTGTGGAGCAGAGACTGAAGGAAAGGCCATCCCTACCTGGGGATCCATTCCATATATAATCGCCAAACCAGGATGCTATTGGCGGATGCCGGGAAGTGTTTGCGGAATGGCTCTGGCAGAGCCTGACAAATACAGAGATGGATGTTCAGATGCTCTCAGCCAATCATTGGACTGAGCAAGGGGTCCGATGGAGGAGTTAGACAAGGGACTGAAGGAGCTGAGGGGGTTTGCAGCCCCCTGGGGGAGCAACAGTGTCAACTGACCAGACCCCCAGACCTAGAAAGGGGATAACATTTGAAATGTAAATAAAGAAAATATCCAACAAAAGGATAAAAAGTATGATATTATTCTAATTTATATATTTACTTTCACTTTTAATAGATATATATTATATGCATGTATATATAAGATATGTAAAATGCAATTGATAGCTTTTATGGACCTAATGGCACTTTGCTAAAGCCAGTTAAAATCATAAACTATATGTTATAATGATAATCACAGGGATAGAGAGATAGCTCAGCAGTTAAGAACACTTGCTGCTCTTCCAGAGGGCCCAGGTTCAGTTTTTAGAACCCACAGAGTGGATTACAAGCATGTGTAGTTCTAGTTCCAGAGATCTAGCCTCTTCAGGCCTCGCTGGGCTTCTGCATGCATTATGTAAGCATAAATTCATTCAGATTCACACACATGCGCATGAATGATAAATATATATAATAAATCTCCTTAAAAATTTAATCAGATAGGTTATTGGAATACAACGCCCAAATTCTTTCAAAATCATTTTAATTTTACAGAAATATAGTTAGATTATCTGTGACTGACCGTTTTATTTCTATCTTTACAATTCCTATATTTTAGTTTCTATCTCACTCTAATGCATAGACTAGACCTCCAGATCCTTCACCTCAGAGTCAGATACAAATAACAATTGTCTTCCATGTCTTACTCTTGATTTTCATGCACAAATTTTCAGTATTTCACATCAAGTACATTTGCTGAACTTTCTAGGTAATTGTTATTTGATCAACATCCCCTTAATCATATTTTGTTTAGAGGTTTTGTCATAAATAAGGATTGACTTTTAGAGGTTGGTCATGCTATATTTACAGAGATGATTTCATTATCTGTTAGTGTCACATTTCAGTTTTTTTCAGGCCACCATAACAGAAGGTCATAGGCAAGGCAACTTAGAAACGACAGAAGTTTCTTTCCAGTAGTTCTAGGGCCTGGGAGACGGAAGATCCAGGTAGGTAATTTGGGGTCAGGCAAAGACCAGCTTCCCCAATCATCCATAGCCTCACTCTAACCTTGAACGATTGATGGGGTGAAGCGCTATCCAGGCGGTCTTCCTTTACAAGGACTCCAGTCCCATTTACAAGGGCTCTGCTATCACCTACCAAAGCATTGCCTCCAAACACCAACAGTTCAGAGATTACGTCAACAGAGGCCACACCATGTAGTGAATTACATTACTTGTATGTGTTTTGTGTGTATTGTGTGTTGTTTGTTGTGTATTGTAAGTGCTGTGTGTTGTGTTGTATGTGTTGTGTGATGTGTGTGATATGTGTGGTGCATGTGTGTGGTGTATAAATACATGTGAGAGAAAGTATAACCATGCTTACACACAGAAGGCTGAGAAGGATGCTGGTGTCCTGTTATGCCACTTACCACCTTAGTCCCTTGACATGAACCTGGAGCTAGGCCAGCAACCAGCAGCCCGGCAATCCTCTGTCTCTACCCACAACAATACTGGGAGTTCAGGTGTGTGTTCCTATGTAAAGCTTTTTACATGGATCCAAACTCAGGTCCTCACACCTGCACAGCAAACTCATATGAATCATCTCTCCAGCCTCGACTGTATATACAACACATGAGAGCAGTGGTTCTCCACCTTCCTAATGCTGTGACCCTTTAACACAGTTCCTCATGTTGGGGGGACCCCAACCATAAAATTATTTTTGTTGCTACTTCACAACTGTAATTTTGCTACTGTTATGAATTATAATGAATCATAATCTTCAGCTGGAGATAGAAGTTTGCCAAAGGGGCCGTGACCCCTGGGCTGAGAATCACTACATTAGGAAATGAGATTAAGGAAGTTTCTCTCAGAGTAATCCACCCAAGGACAAGCACAGATCTGAATTCTTTGCTTCTCCCCCTGTATTTTCTGTCTGATTACAACAAAGGGCTTTTCTCTGTATTTGTTGAACAACACAGAAAATGTAGAGATGAGCCATTCTTTACAGGAATTTTTGACAGAGTTTTACAAGGGAAGTATTGCTTTATTGACCCAGAATAACACTCACAACAACCACACAGATGTTATCAGCTTATATTGACATGCTTCCAACATTTATGATGGCTATTTAGCTGAACGTTGCTTTCAACCTGTTGGCTGCTTTCGCCAAAATATTACCACAACACACACACATATACATTATTCTGGGTCAGGGGTATGGAAAAGTGCATAGTTGAAAATTAAAGCTATGCATTTAACTTAAGATGTAAAGGCTGGTTGTATTTGGAAATCCAAGGCATAGTAATATCAGATGCATGGTTCTCTTAAAGCAGGCTTGACCTAAACAAGTTGAGTAAACAGTAGGTGAGCAGGATAAGTTCACAGTCTCAGATGCTCTCAAGGGGCATCATTAACTTGACTGTGAGGTCCAGCAAAAGTTCAATCTAACTGGAGCCAAGGGACATTCTCAGAAAAAAAAATGTATCACCATGTCTTAGTTACTTTTCTATTGCTGTGATTAAAGACCATGACCAAGAGCAAGTCCAGGGAAAACGTTTATTTTGTTTTGTTTTGTTTCATTTTTTTGTTTGGTTTTTTGGCGTATACTTCTATGTTGTAGTCCATCATTGGAGGACTTCAGGATAGGAACTATCCTGGAGGAATAGGATTCCTAGAGGTAGGAGCTGATGCAGAGGCCACAGAGGGTGCTGCTTACTGGCTTACTCAGCATGCTTCTCATGGAGCCCAGGACCACCAGCTCAGGGGTTGTCCCAACCCCATTAGATTAGGTCCTCCTATATGCCCTGTAGGTGTGTCTGCAACCTGATCTTATGGAGGCATCTTCTCAGTTGAGCTTCTCTCCTCTCAGATTACAATAGCCCTTGTCAACTTGATACACAAATGCATCACTGTAAAGCCACAACCTGCTACTCTTCTTGGTGGTTGTCCCATGGTACTGGTATTGCCAAAATGCTAGGGTCTCTTGGTGCAGCTAGGCTGCACTTTTACCAGTAGCCTTTCCTGGGCTCAGGCCACATGATGGCAAGGCCTTAGCTGCTCTCCATGACCCCTTTATGCCTTTGAAGTGCCTCCAGACTCAGTACCACCTGGGTGACTATTATACTACCAAGTTTGGCTTCCAGCCCAAGGTACAACCTTGGCCACCTCTGGAATGGAGCTACTGTGTACCAACTATGAGGCAACATGTCCCAGATTTCACCTCAGTGACGCTGGTCTCTTCTTAATCACCTAATTTCTCAGCTCTAGATAACCAGCTTTGGCTATCCCAGCAAAGCAAATGTTTTCCTTTACTGGTTCTGGAATCTTTCAAGTCACCAATTCTTCAGCCTCAGCTCATAAGAATTCTTAAGGATTCTTAACTCAAAATATGCAACACCCTCAATTGGAGACTTTAAATGACTCTGGAACTTCCCTCTAGAACTTCACAATTCAGGCCTCCATTGTCTGCATTTCTCTCAACACTCTTATCTTCCAAACTTCCACAGAACAGCTGCCTATCAAGCTTTGAACACTGAATGACTTTTCTAGCCCAAAGTTCCAAAAACAAGCCTCCTAAAAACAACATGGCCAGGTCTGTCACAGCAATACCCCACAATCCTGGTATCAATTTCTGTCTTACTATCTCCTGATACAGGACCAAAAGCAAGTTGGAGGAGGAAGGGTTTATTTGACTTTCACTTTGATGTCACAGTTCATCACTGAAAGAGGTCAGGACTGGAACTCAAACAGGGCAGGAACCTGGATGCAGGAACTGATGCAGAGGCAACAGAAGAGTGCTACTTACACAGAAGAGCTGGCTACCAATGGCTTGCTTGGTCTGCATTTTTATAGAAATGGACCAGGACCACCAGCTTAGGGTGGTACCACTCACAATAGGCTGGGTCCTTTTCCATCTATCACTAATTATGAAAATGCTCCACAGACTTGCCTGTAGTCAACTCTTAGAGAGATATTTTCTCAATGGAGGTTCCTTCCTCCCAGATTACTCTAGTTTAAGTCATGTTGACATAAAAGTAGCAAGCACACACCACAGCACCTAATGAACTGATTGTTTAGGTGAAACCACCACTCCATTCCTAGTTGAACCTTCTTTGGCTATAATGTTTTATCATCTTTTTACTTATCTCTTCATTCACTTTGCCAACATTTTCTTTAGGACTTTTGCATGTATTTTCATAATGAAACTGACTTTAGTTTTTTTTTTCCCCTGCATTGCCTTTTCAAGACTCAGATTCAAAATCACAATTGCTTCATAAACAGTTAGATGGAAAGATTTTTCTCTTTTTATATCTTCTAGAAGAATTTAAGATTTATGCTATTATTTTTGTAATGTTTAGTAGAATTTGTAATAAAACCATCTGTAAATGTCTGGAAATGTCTGTTTTAAATTATTCTTGAAGGGGAGTTTTAGATTTTTTATTTTGCATTTATTTCATGCATTTACATCACGCATGTAGGGGCAGATGTTGCGGTCAAAGACACCCTGAAGGAGTCAGTTCTCTCCCTCCACTATGTGGGTTCCAGGGATTAAACTCAGATCATCAGGCTAGGTGGTGAGGGCCATCCTGTGAGCCATCTCAGCAGGAATGCTTTGAAGGATGGCAAAATTCTAATTTATGACCGTATTCTTTCAGCAGTTTTTCTCCCACTATTTTCAGCTCCTATTCTTTCTGTAGATGTGTCAGTGGCTAGTCTTATTCCTGTGACTTTATTCTGTGGCTCCTTTGAAAACTAATACATTACCCTCTGTTCTCTAAAACTTCAGCATGATATATTAATGTAGAGCTCTTATTTATCCTCCAGGAACTTTGTTAGAAATGTCAAAACACTGGACTAGCTTTGAAAATTCTCAGCCATTGTCTCTTCAAGATTCTATCATCTATCTATCTATCTATCTATCTATCTATCTATCTATCTATCTATCTATCTATCTATCTATCTTTATCTCATCTCTCTCCTCTTCTCTCCTCTCTTCTCTCTCTCTCTCTCTCTCTCTCTCTCTCTCTCTCTCTCTCTCTCTCTCTCTCTCTCTCTGTCTCTCTCTCTCTCTCTCCCCCCCCTCCCAGAAAACACTGACTAGCCAACGATACCACCTGGATCATTTTTCCTCCATGGCCCCCTCTGTTCTTAAGATTTTCCTGCTTTGGCATTACTCTTCTCATCGGAAAGCTTTCTTTCAAACTATCTTCTAATGTTATCAGTTCCCTCATTACCAATTGAACCCATTTATTCAATTTTAATATTTTTTATCTGGGATCCTCATGTAGTTTCTTTTTCAAAACAGCTTTCAACTCTCTGGTAAAATTCTCATTTTCCCCAGAGAAGAGTACATCAGTTACTTATCCAATACCAAGTGTTCAGCCCTGAAATCGTACATATGAATAACATTATGCAGACTGAGAAAGTTGTATGTAGGAACATATATGTGTATGTATGTGTACATATATGCATGTAACAACAATTAATGAAAAAAAGGCCATGAATTTGAGAGAGAGTGGGGGCAGGTATATGGGTATGGAGGGAAGGAAGGAAGGGAAGAATGATGTAATCATGATATAATCTTTAAAAATAAATGATTTTCAATTCTAAACATATTTTATCACCTTGAACAGAAACCTGCCATATTCTATGGTCCTGATGATCTGGCTTACCTAGTTTTCACTCCTATTGTTTTGTCTTCTTTTATGCCTGAAATACTGTCTTTACACGATTGCCAGTGAAGGCAATTGTGACACTTGTGGCCCTATTGTCTCCTGGGGGACTACTGCCAAGCATTTGGTGCCACAGTGTCACCCTATTTTATGAGAATTAACTTGTAGCCAAGATAAACTCTAGCCTCTGTGATGCACTTCATGCGTCTGCTTACACTTTCTTACAGCTCCCATAGTTTTCCCCATGCCCAGAGAAGAAGATGTTTACTAAGCTACTCTGACTTGATCTCCAGCCTGCTCTCCACATTGCTTTATGATGCTGGGCCTGGGCTTCTGAGAACTACATTGTTTATTGAAAATCATTATCACTCTACGATTTTGACCTTCTCACATACATACAAGGTACATATTCTAAATCTGCTGAAATAATCATGTTAATAAATAGCTCTGTGCATGTGTGACATCCTTCCTTGAAATAAAAATTGGCAAAACCTTAAGTTTGTCCCTATTTAAATTGTTTTATTGGGCTATGAAACAAGAAGTCTTTGCTCCAACATACATAGACATTGTAGATATGGGTGCTTACTGGGTACTTGGGATCCAGGTCCCTCCTTGTATAGCTCCCGGCTCTTCTTTCCACCTTATTTCCTATCCTCCCTCTGTCCCTCAGTTTCATGTGCTATTCACAGTCCCATCTCTGATCTTTCCCTGGTTGAATTTGAAAATTTGAACACAGTGGGACTGGAGAAGTGTTTAAAAGCATTTACTGCTCTTCTAATGGACCAGCACCCACATTGGGATACTCACAACTGATAGGGTCCAAGGCCCTCTCTGGTCTCCATGGGGACCCAAATACATGGCCTACATTCTCACACAGGTACACACACACACACATACACACACATACACACTCACACACTAATAAAAATGAATCTTTTTAATAAAAAAACATTTGAACACACAAAAAAAAATGTTTAAACATTCAATGTAAGAAGTCAGCACCAATACAAACTAAAAGATGAGTTAAGTAGTGAAGATAAAAGCTGCAAAATAACAAAACACAAAGAGAAATGACTGATGAGCCTATCACTCCAGCAAGGCTCAGAAAAAAATTTCACCACAAAATACATATCAGAAAAGAGAAAGATACATCATTGTGATGAAGGAGTGGAGCTAATTCTGTCATGTAAAGCATTATTAATAAAATTTCAGATTTAGATGAAACAGGTGGCATTTCAAGTACAATATAAATTTCCCAAGTTGGCTCAATTTGTTGACTACTGTCTTAGATCTTTATCTATTGCTGTGATAAAACACTGTGACCAAGGCAAGTTATAAAGGAAGAGCTTAAGGTTCCAAGGAGTCTATGATGGCAAAACAAGGCACAGAGATAGGCAGGTGGAGCAGCAGCTGAGTGCTTGCATCTTCATCCACAGGCAGGAGGCAGAAAGGCATACTTGAAGTGACATGGATCTTTTGAAATCTCAAAGTCTACCCCCTGTGACACCCCTCCTCCAACAAGGCCATACCTCCTAATCTTTCTCAAGCAGTTCCACCAACTAGGGACCAACTAAGTATTCAAACACACAGGAGCCATTCTCATTCAAATCACTACAATTACCTAGACATATCAATGACCACGAAAGGAACTAGGGAGCTTGTTCATGAATACATTACATTAAAATCATAAATATAAAGAACAATACATTGTGATTACCCTGCAGCAACATCTGACTATCTTAACCATCAAGGAATATATCTTCCTTAAGTGAGTCATTGCAGGCTATGCTTACAGTCTATGAACTGTCTGCCCTCCATGGATTCTCCTCGTCTTCATGGGTTGATATGTCTGTGGAGTCAAAGACGCGCTCATTTGGTATGTCCCTTAACATCCCCACTCCACTGCCACCCTCAATCTACAGTCTACAAGATGGCCACCTAAGACCTGGATTCCTTGCTCAAATGTTCCCTACCTGGCCCAGATAGCCTTTTAAGCATACTAATTCTCCCAAGAGAGAGGGCTATGTTATTAGAATGTTTAAGACTTGGCCCAATATATAGTCAAAGGCAACTCTTTGTATAACACTTAAATGGAACTTAAGCATATGAGCTAGCATGTAGACCAATCAAGGTTGATGTTTCCTTAGTCAGTGCAGACTGCTATGGCCAAGGACCATAAAATGAGTGGCTTCAAAACAACAGAAATCTATACCTCATAGTCCTAAAGCTAGGGACTCTAACACTAAAGCACTGGCAGACTTTATGTCCAGTGAGTGCTACTTCCTGATTCACAGACAATGCTTTCTTGCTGTCTTCTCCAATGATGGGAGGGACCACGCAGTTCTCTGGGTCTCGTTTAAGGCATCCATACCCTTCCAAATGACCTCACCCTAGTGACCTACACGTTTTTCAAAAACCCACCTCCAACTATCATATCCCTGGGGACAAGATTTCATACTTGAAGCCTGAGCACACACAACACTCCATTCATAGCATATAGAAAGAGACAGGGATCAGACCACGGACCAGATACTAGCTTTTCCTCTGTCAGAACTATAAAACTATAAAGCTGTAAAACTCTGAGGTATACAAGAGTTTAATTTTAAACCTAGCCTTCCAGGTTATCATAAAGATATAATCCCCCAGATAGGAAGACAGCACCTCTTGTATTTAATAGCTCATTAGCTGATTCACAGCACTGGTTCTGCTTCTATCTGTGTGCATATAGATAAACGTATATGAATATATGCACACAGGTATGTACCATACTATATTTATTAGCTTGATGTTGGTGTTTTTGTTTTACCTGGGGAAAATCTGGGGAAAGTAGGCTCGCTCATTCTTAACATCTGTAGGGTCTGGAGCAAGCATAAAGGTGAAGGCTTAGCGTTACCCAAACAGCATGGTATTGACATTTTTAAAAGACACACAAATGATTGGGACAGAATGAGGATCCCAGAAACTCCCATTTTTCTACAGCCAAATGATTCTCACATAGATACCAAAACCATAAGCTGCCCACTCTTGAAGAAATGACAGTCTTTTCAGTAAATGGTGCTGGGGAAACTGGACATTCACATGGATTTAAACTTGACCCCCATTTCTTATCCACTACAAAAAATCAATTTAAAATCAATCAAAGGCCTAAATTTAATACCCCAACTCTGACAATACTAAAAGAAAGCTATTTAGCACAAACAGTAGTGTCAGGCCAAGATTCTAGTAACTTGGGAGGGAAGCAAAATTAGACAGATGGGATTGAATCAAACGAAAAAGCTTCTTTGCAATAAAGGAAACAACAGAAAGAAGAGACTACTTACAGAATGGAAAGAACTATTAGCACGTGACTGAGGTTTGATGCCCAGAATATATAATGAACTAAAAAATCCTAACAGTAACAATAAAATAAAAGTTACCTGATTGTAAAGTTGGTAAATGACCAGAATAGACATGTATCTAAGGGTTTCTACTGCTGTAATAAACACCAGGACCAAAAGCAAGTTGGGGAAGAAAGGGTTATTTGGCTTAGATTTCTACATTATAGTCTATCATTAAAGGCAGAACTCAAACAGGGCAGGAACCTGAAGGCAGGCGCTGATGCAGAGGCCATGGAGGAGTGCAGCTCAATGGCTTGCTCCCCATGGCTTGCTCAGCATGCTCTCTCATAGAACCTAGGACCACCAGCCACTAGGGGTGGCACCACCCACAATAGGCTGGGCCCTCCCCCACAATTACTAATTAATAAAATGTCCTACAGTCAGATCTTATGGAGACATTTTATCAATTAAGGTACTCTTTCAGATAACTGTAGCTTGTGTCAAGTTGACATAAAACTAGCCAGCTCAACATGTCTAAAAGAAGAGACAGGTTTGGTGGCACATATCTGTAATCCCAGCACTCAGGTGTCCAAGTCAAAAGGACAGCAAGATTGGAGCCATCCTAGACTACACAGTGAATTCAGTGCTAGCCTTGAGTGCATAGTTAGGAGAAAGAAAAGGAGAAAGAGGAAGGAGGGAAGGAAGAATGGAGGGAGAGATGGAGAGAAAGAGAGGAAGAGAGGAAGGGAGGGCAGACAGGTGGGAGGAGAGAGAAAAACATTGTAAGAAAGTAAAATGGCATAGCCACCATGGATACCAGTGTGACAGTCCTCAAGAAACTAAAATGAGGTCTTCCACATGATCCATTTGTCCCGCCTTGGGCAATATATAAGGTTCAGAATGGTGCCGTCACTGTGAACAGTTTCCTGCACGCCTGTGCTTATTGCCTGCACTAGCCACAGTACCTACATGGAACTGGCCTGTGTACCTATTGTTTGTTCTAGTTTGCTTCTATGTTGTTGTGACAAAACACTGACCAAAAACAACTTGAGAAAGAAATGTTTTCTTTGGCTTAGACTTTCACATCCATGTCCATCACGGAGGAACATCAAGACAGAAACTCAAGCAGGAACCTGGAGGCAGGAATTCAAGCAGAGGCCGTGGAAGGACACTGCTTACTGGCTTGCTCTTCATGGCTTCCTTAGCTACCTTACATAATCCAGGACCACCTGACCAAGAGTGGAACCATCCCCTGTGGCCTGGGCCCTTCCCCATCAAACATTAGCCAAGAAAATGGCCCACAGCCAGGTGGCAATTCTTTCTTCCTAGGTATCTCTCTGCTTTGTATTAAGATGAATACAAAGAAAATGCGTTATTTATATCTATAAAATGAAATATTTTTCATTTATAAAGAAAAGAATAAATCATGTCATTTTAACAAAATGTTTGAAACAGGAGGGCATTATTATCAAATCAGCCAGATACAGAAATACTGTATAGTTGATCTAGAATGTTTTCTCTCATAAGTGGAAGCTAAATTAAGTTGATCTAGAGGTAGTTAACCAAGCTTATAAAGGATAAGGGGAAGCTAGATTTGATCAGTGCCCATTGTTTCTAGGAAACAATCTACCTCGTTAACATTCTCAATTAACATACCTTAATAATATACAAAAAGATAGATGCTTCTGACCATATTACTGACGGGCAGTGTAGGGCAAATCCATGAGCACCCCCACCAAACTGACATATTAATTTCTCTAAGTTGTCAATGTTCCAAAACATTTTTATAATAAACAACAGCTAGATGGAAGAGGCCTACTGCCTAAAGAGGCAGAGAAACCACTGGAATGGTCATAGCCCCGCTAGCCAGGCTCAGGTGCCACATAATCTCTTGTGGAAGAGAAGGTTCTATGAGTTAACTCTTGCATAATAAACCATCCCCAAATGTCAGTTTGCTAAAGCAACTGTCTGACCATGCATGCTGACTCCCATTTTTCCTCTTCAAACAAGTCAGTTTGGCTTTTTTTTTTTCAGGGAGAAGGCAAAACCTCCTGAAACCAGTAAGAAAAAGAGGCAAGTAGCCCTCAGTAGCTACAGGGATCCTCCATGGATGCTGAAACCCACAGCTGCGTAAGTCACTTCCTAGAAATAGCATGGTATCTCCATGAACCCCCACTCTCCGTGTACTTTACATATTCCTTAAATCTAGTAGAGATAACTTGTAACACCCAAGACAATAAACAGTCATTATCCTGAATGGGTTAGGGCACAATGACAAGGAAAACAGTTGTGCATATTTAACAGGTCAGTTGCTTTTGCCAAATACTCTTGGTCTACAGTGGGTTGACTCCAAGGGTGTGGAACCTGAGAATCCAGAAGACTGACTGCGTGGAGGTCTGTTGTTGTCTGGGCTTCTGGAAACATCACCTCTTGTCCCAATGGCCAAATAAGTGGTCAGAATGGAAGTAAACCAAACATCTACTTGAAGAAATCCTGAACAATCACATACTTGTACTGTGCTAAGTGGATCATTCCTGGTAAATGGCTAGACCCTGTTTGTTCCAACTCTCCATCCTCCAAAGCCTACTTCAGGCTGTCATGTTACTCTTCAACAAAAATGGTCAGATTCGGGGCTGAAGAGATGGGTGAGTGGTGAAGAGGATCTGGGTTCATTTCCCAGAACCCACAAGGCAGTTTGCAACTATCTGTAACTCAGATCCAACACCTAGACATACATGTAGGCAAAACACCAATGAACATAAAGTAAAACATGAATAAATTGTTCTTTTTTTAATTACCAAATTTTTGACGTGGCATAACATAATACCTGAAGGTACAGGAAAAACAAAACAAATCAAAACAAACAAAAAACCCCCACAAAAACCTGCCAGCACACACAGTCTCAAGAGCACACAGACAACGAACAACAGGCAGGACCATCCATAACTCAGTGTCTATTGGTTGTCCCCACACCCACTCCAATGTCGGTGGAATCAGCCCTGAAGCAAGTTGCAAAACAAAGACCCTTTTCAAACACCTCCATCACCAATTAACTTTGTTTCCTTCCTGGGTGGCTTCCTAAACTGTCAGCCAAGAGAGTTTTAGCTTGTCTGGGTGTGGACACGAATTACTTTGCAAGTATTTTTACAGAGGCATTGTCAAGGCCCAGACTAAGCTTCCAAGCGCCAACAACCCTCTACAGTGACTTACAGAAACTGAGTTTCTTTGCATTGCTGCTATAACAACCTCACAGTGAGTGCTGAGAATGCTCCGGTCAGCATGAGAGAGGCTGCTGTGAGGAAATGCAGATACAGAGACAGAAACGCCACAGGGAAAACATATATCCATTTAAAATACTAACCCACCTCATTTGCTTCTTGAAATAAGATATTCCTTTTAGCTGGATGTTTAGAAAAATAAACGTCTCTTGTTAGAGGATGAAAACAACTCTTCCTTAAGGCTTTCTGATATGGGCAGATACCACTGGTGGTGGATGCCTGGTTAGTATTCTGTCTGTCCCTTTCTGAAGTCAGACACAGCTTTCCCAAGCTTTGTCTGATTCTCTTTCCCCTAAAGAAATGTATGTCTCTGAAAACACTCTGAAGTAGCAGCCCTGTGGTAATGAAGGGACAGGACAGAGAGGATATTAATGGCTTCCTGCGAAGATTCCACTGACCCCCAAGATGTTAGACTTCTTGTGTATCCTGTGCTATCCTCCCCTGATGGAGAAGGGTAAGGGTGATGGTATTTCAAACACTGCTCATTAAAAAGGACGGAAATTATTCTAGAACTAAACAATCCAACACCCGAAACTAATTTTCTTGACACATTTCCCAGGCTTTAATGACAGCTTCATTAATTGAATGTAGTCACATGGGGGCAAAAACCACGTGGTTTTTCCTAATGACCAGCCAGATGATGGATTTGTTTGGTTACTAACCTTACTCTGAAAATGTCCAACTGGAGCAGAGAGATGGAAGGACACGGTCCAGGTGTCACGTGACACCTGGACTTGATCAAGAGGCTCCCTGGCTTATAGGTGACGGTAGGTCACACAAAAAAGATGGTGGACTTAACAGAAGAGAGAAGCAAAAGCATCCTTGATAAGAGCCTTGGTGAGCTCATCATCAGCATCCCTGCTTAAGGTCTACAAAATAGGAATCTGCATTTAACAAGTTCCCTGGGGATCCCCAGGCACACTGAAGTTTAAGATTTACTGAGTAAGAACACAAATTTTGAACACTGCATGTTTGTAGCCTTTCTCAGCTTGTCTTGCATCTGCGTAATCAGAGCGATGTCTGCTTCATGGAATTCTGAGAACTTGAACCAGCACTTTAGCCCAACTCTGGGAATAGGATTCTATTTGAATCAGTGGTAATGATGTTCTTGTGACCTCCCCTGCCCATTCCATCTTGGAGAGGAAGGTTTAGAAATCATACACAACTGAGTTCAAATCCAAGTTTTATAACTGTGTGATCTTGATCATGTTACTTATCCTTTCTGAGCCTCAGCTTCTCCTTGTGTGTAAGTACAATTTAAATGTCAATTAGCAAACTTCCCCCCCTCCCACACACACACACAAAGCTTTACAGTATAGACCAATTACACTTGTCATAGAGGGTCCTGAGGTTTCTGCAGCCACAGGTTTCTGTGGCCCTTTCTACTGGGCCAATGTTGGCCTGTCCCTTCTCCCTCCTGCCATCCCCTCCCCTCCCCTCTCCTCCCCTCATCTTTCCTTATCTTCCTGATGCTAAGTTGAACCTATTTTCACTACAAGTTCCCACAAGACATCCACCTCCTCAAACATTTCTGTGAGCTGGATAGACTTGAGTGGGTGACAGGAGAGCTTTTAACCTACGGCCAGACCTCACGCCATCTCCCTGGGTTTTCCTGTCACCTCATATCACAGACCATCCCAGGAACAATTCACCTCCTCCCTTTGTCATCCAGAAGGAAGCTCAGCTTCAGCAGCTGTAACGGGCAAGGAGTTGTGTGAGATGTGAGATGTGTGTCCTCATTCTAAATGTCCCGACTGTTACATCCTTCTTTATGTCCTTGTCCAAATAAGGCGTGCCCTCAACACAAGGTGAAGCACTTTGGGAAAACTTAGCAGAGTAGCAGATGCATGTCAGCTTCTGCCAGGCAGAGAGCCTTTCTGCCAGGCTCTGCTGGCTGGGGCTGAGGCTGAGTGAGGCCACCCTCTGTAAGCAACACTTTCCTTCCACAGCCAGCTCCTCCTTAGTTTCCCAAGCATCGGGGATGACAGCGTTGCTGGAAGCCTGGAGGACCAGAAAGAGATCCCTCTGTTAAAGAGATCCCTCTGTTAACATGCTGTTCCTTTCAGCGTTGCTCGGCAACAGCCTCAGCCTTGTGGCAGCAACTGAATCCACCAGCACAGGTGCATCCGGGTCTCAGTCACTCCACGCGCTCAGAACTACCTTCCTCGGGCCCTCTCACAAACCCAGCACCAGCTGCAGGCCCTGCCGCTCGAGTCAGACTCCCAGTTCTCTACAGAGCCAAGTTTCCAGGCTCCAGACCCCAGCACCCAGTCATTTGAGTGTACTCCAGCCAGGGCACTGGGGCCTAGTGGGGCAGGCCTCTAAACCGATAGATTGTAGTGCATCTACAGCACTCCATCCCTAAGGGAGGCAGTTCTTAGGCAGCAGCTCTGGTTGCAATACATCTAGTTCTTCTTTGGGGCCTTAGCCCTCGGCTAGGTAAACAGTTCATGTTTAAACTCTACCTAGTTCTGACTTCTAAGAGGACCCTCTCAGATACAGAAAAGTATGTCAAAGATACTAATTCCTTACAGAAATGAAAATCCAGCTTCTAAATACCAAGTTTTGTAACCAATAAGGATATTCAAAAGAACATGCCAATGGTTTTGACAGCAATTTCCCAAAGAAAAATCTCCACACTATTTTGGGCTCTGACAGCATTATTGGAACAGAACCACAATCCTGAGCATTTGGAACAAAGAGTCAAAACGTGGTTCTGGGGGAAGGCTTAGAGTTAGACTTGACTCATGTGGGCAGAGCCGAGGCACGATCAGGAGAGACGGTACTGTATAGACACCAGTGTACACTAGGACAAGGAGGGGACAATGAGTGTCCCCTTTGACCTGGTCACTCCAGTACTGATAATGACTCCAAAGGTGGAAAGAATTTTTAAGAACTATATCTGTAAAGATGCTTGTTCAATGTTACATGTAAGTGTGAAAAGTGGCACCATACATTTGTAAAAGAACATTTAAAAGTACAGCCATATATACCTGAGAAAATACATTGTAATGATTATAAAAAATGTGGAAGGTTTTTATTTCCAGTGTGATATTAAGCAGAATAAAATATGTAAAGATAAAAAATGTAAAGGAGAAAAGGTCTATGCCTGCAGTCCCAGCATTTGAGAGGTAGAAGCAGGAACATCAAGAGTTCAAGTTCATACTCAGCTACACAGAGCCCAAGGCCAGCCTACACTACACGAGACTATCTCAAAAACTAGTGCAGAGGAGACTAAGGAAAAGAAGACCTTTGAGAACCTGGTCTCAAGATGCTGGGAGATTGGGGTCAATGAGGGTTGGTTGTCTATGAATGAATGTTGGTTGTTATGGAGAGGTGGCTGTCAATGGGAGACAGCTATCATTGAGAGGTGGGTGTCAATGAGATGGTTGTCAGTGGGAAATAGCTGTCAGTGAGAGATGATTGGGACAAGCCAAGCAGAACATAGAACTTACTCATGAACCTTTACCACCTATGGTTTAAGGAAAAGTAGATGTCTCAGTCCTGAAATGAAGAACATTTTTATTGGGAGCTAAGGCCATGCCAAGGCTTTCCCTGAGACCCTCAAGTATGGGGGTGGGGGGAACATAGTTTTTTCTCTAAACCAGGAACACACTTAGCAAAGCCAGTAATGGCATGGGGCCAGGGCCTTGGGGGAGCTGTGATTTGGGATCCTAAGAACCCAACTCTTCCCTCCTAAGGCACTGTGGTTATCTGTCCCAAGTCCCTGTGGGCTTTGTCTGGGATGGACTTAAGATATCATCTGTTCTCTTTGTGCAACATCTCTTGCTTAGCTTCCTGCTGACTTTGTCCCACTGTGTGACAGTTTTCTGCTGACTCTGTCCCCTTTTCTCCCCGTAACAGTATATAAGGTGCTACACTTCTTAATCAGCTTCCTGGCCTGAGTCATCAGCCTCGGCAGACCTCCTGAGTCCAGCTTCTGGCTGCTTTACCTGCTAATCTCTGCTCCCCGCCCCCCAACCTCTCCACATTCAGGGAATTTTTTTTTTTTAACAATCTACAGCATTGTATCTGTCCATTCATTAGAGACTGTAATAGCCTCATTCTGAAACCAGCATCAGAATTTTAAGGGTAAAGACTAACAAGATGGCTCAGTGAGAAAAGGTGCTTGATTCCAGGTGTGATGACCTGAGTTCAACATCACAGACCCACATGGTAGACAAAGAGAACTGAGTCTTAGACATTTTCCTGTAACATCCACACTCATACTGTGTCAGTTACATATCCTAAATAAATAAATAAATAAATAAATGTAAATTTTAAAAGTTTAGGGATAGCTGACTCTGAGCTGTGCCTTTCAATTTATTTTAATTTTTGAAAATAATTTTAAGGTTGAACTGAAGTTTATTTCTTCTATTAAATCAATACTGAGGGTGATTTCACTCCAGGAGTGCGCAGGTGCATGGGCTGGGGGTATACAGGGTGAAGGGTGGTATTTCAACCAGTTAGCACATGTGGGAGAGTCAGCATTTGCCAAGTAGGATGGAAGTGATAGTCCACTGACTTACCATGTGCTCCGCATGGGCCGCAGGAGGTAAACTCAGTGCTTAACCTTGCCTCTGACCAGAATTCACTGTTACCTGGTTGGTACTTATGACTGGGGGGAGAAAAGCTCTGGAGGAACTGTCTTATTTGGGGCCCTAAAATTCTAAATGTTATATGACAACAGTTCTCAACCTGTAGGTTGTGACTCCTTTGGGAGTCAAACAACTTTTTCAAAACCATCAGAAAACACAAATATTCACTCACATTACAATTCATAACAGTAGTAAAGTTTTACAGTAGTAAAATTACTGTTACGAAGTAGCCATGAAAATAATTATTTTGGTTGGGGTCACCACAACATGAGGACCTGTATTAAAGGGTCCCAGAATTAAGAAGGTTGGGAACCTCTGCTTTTGGGGATTAGATGGTCACAAAATGCATAGGAGGCTGTGGTTACCAAGTGCAGAGAGAAATTCCATTTCGGAGGAGGTATTTGGGGCTACTGCAGAAAGCGCCTGAGGGTAGTCCCTGAGCTACCTGCCTCCCTTTGGAGGTCAAGATTAGCCCTGAAGGAGCCACATCGCCCGAATTGCATAAGAACAATTAGTCTTACTTCTTCAAAGGCAGGGACGATGAAAATGGTATTAGAACCTGGCTTGCCAATTTGGGGTAAAGTCCTATTGGATGGATCATTCAAGATGGCTGAACCTCATCTCCCTTCTGCCTAAAATGAAACCAGGGAAACAGTTTCCACATGGAAACTCTTGTGAAGATCAAATCATCAAATGGAACCTATATCAAAGCTCTTTATAAACTATGCAAATAAAAAAAATATTCCTTCATGAGTCTACCCTGCACTGACAAAAGATTAGAATATTTCCAATCATAATATTAGTTGAATTACTATGCTTGACTATAATATCTTTGTCTTGGATATGTTTTAAGTGTATATAATTAGTCAATGACCATATCTAATTGGTCACAGATGTCTAATATCAATTCAAATTCAGTGACTATTACCAGTGCTAATAAAACCATTTGGGGTATTTCTATATTTTCATTTAAAAAAAACCTCACAGAGTATGAGATAAAGTGCCCCAAATACAGTCTATTTAAGGGGCTCCCTTGCTGTGTTTAACATCTGTGACTTGTTCTGAAATCAGAGTCTCAAGATTCATTTGATTTTCCCTGATATTTCTGTTAAATGGAAATCTTTTGTTAAAAAATCTGTTTGTGGACAGAACAACAAACCATATTTTTGTAATTTATGTATTTACTCTTTGCCTCTCAGGACCTTATGTGTTTTTCAACCTGTTTTTCCATACCACTTTCCTGAACAGCCTCTAAACCATTCTTCTCCTAACCACCTTCCCTGTGAAATTGTAATACCACAAACACAATATGCAGCTGCTCATAAATGCTATTTGTCTCTGCTTTCTACATAAAGTATATGGTCAAGAACCAACATTCATCCCTTAGGGGTGACTGTGCCTCATGAGAAGCCACAGCCCTTAGATGGTTCATATGATGGAGCATCTAATGGTCTTCACCATAAAGCTAATGGAAATATGCACAGAGGACCTGTCCCATGCTAAGAGCTTGAAGCCTGGGCTAGAGAGATGGCTCAATGGTTAAGTATGCATACTGCTCTTGCAGTACCTGCATCAGATAGCCAGTCACAGCCACCTGCAATACATCTGGTATCCCTGGCCTCTGCAGACACCTGCACACACACACACACACACACACACACACACACACACACACACACACAATTTTTAAAACATTTTTTAATTTTAAAAAGCTTGAAGTCAGTGTGGGTACCACAGGAATCTGATGACTTAGACTGAGGCCCATTCTCAGTTATGGTCTGTTGACAGAATATTGGGATGAGGAGCCCAAGAGTGTTCTGGGAATGAATTCCCCATAAAAGAAAAGAACAACATTCACTCTATTGCCATTACTCTCCTCTTTCCTATGCCACACACTTGGCACGCTATGGACTCAGAAGGAAATCAGAAGTCTACTGGAGCACAAGAGAGCAGTGAGCAGTTTGTTGGGGGCACCCACCACTTATCACTGCATTCCCATCCCTGTGGTCTCCTAGTGGTCTTTTATAGTTTGCAATACTTTGAGAGGAAGAGGAACAGACACAAAGTTACTATAACAGTGTTATAATGTGCCCAGTGTGGTTGGCAAGCTGCTCAAGAGGCAATGAATGATCAATGCTGAGGAACTGTGCCACAGACACCTCCGCCCTAGGATATCATGCTCAGACCAGTGCATGGCCAAGAGAACACTGCATATGTGATGGACTGTCAATTTGAAATGAGCTCGTGAATTCTGTTTGGTCACTCTCTGGCACATGGCACTAGGGAAGTCATGTTCTCAACAACGCTTGGGAGAGGTCTACATGTAAGAACGAAGTGGTCAGCCAGCATCCCTCAGAGCAACTCTGAAAGCAGAAGCTCCACACTCTATGACTAGAGCCTCTGCTCACAGCCTAGCTGCAGCTTCATGAGAGCAGCAGCTAGGCCATTCCCAGATTTCTCATTCTCAAACCACGTGAGAACCTAAGTTTGCTTTACAGTGTAAGGTTTCAGATAATCTGGAAGATAGTGGTGGGTCAACTGATATACATCAATATTCATGTTCTTTAAGCTTCCTCCAGTAATGACATGTGTTCCTTTTACAAATAAGAAAATACATATGGTGGTTTTATAAGGGGGGGGAGGACAAAAACTTCGGTTCTGAGCTGGAGAGATAGCTCAGCAGTAAAGAGAACTGACTGCTCTTCTAGAGGTCCTGAGTTCAATTCCCAGCAACCACATGGAGGCTCACAACCATCTGTAATAAGATCTGATGCCCTCTTCAGGCGTGTCTGAAGACAGCTACAATGTACTCATCATATTACATGTTTATATATATATATATTTGTGTGTATGTGTATATATACATATATAACTATATATTATACATACATGTATAATATATATCTGTTACGTATGTATATTTAATTATATGTACATATATAAATAAAATCTTTAAAAAACAAAAAACAAACAAACTTCGGTTCTGAGGGAGGTGTTGTGGGACAGGTAAGCAGAGACCATGCGCAGTACAGATCAGTCGGCAGGTTGTCCTGGCCACAGTGGGTTCATGCTGGATCCTAAGGCAGAGATGCTCCAATATGAAAAATCAAAGCACAAGCATAACATGCCCCCCCACAACACCCCGTCATATTCACAGCCCCCGAGAATGCTGGCCTCAGCAGCAGCAGGACAGTGGGCTCTGCATGTGTCCCTGTGGACGGCTCTCATGTGCGCTGCAGGTGGGACAGAGTGAATCCGTGACCATTGTCCTGTGCTCTCATCTCTGCTCCTTCCACTGTGCGGCCCCGGGTTATCGCCATATCAAAGGGGAAGCAGAAATGCCAGCTCAGCAGCACACAAACCACTCAGTATTTTGTTCCAGGCTCTTGGAGAGAGGCTAAAGCCAGCATGGAGTTGGCTAGAACCAAATTTGCCTCTGGTTTTGTCACCTAGCTTGGTGCTGGCAGACAAATTCCTTAACCTTTCTAGAAGCTTCAGCCTCACCTCTGCAAAGTACAGTTAATAATACCACGGAGAGGACTGGATTAGATAACGCATGTGGCCGTCTCTTTGCCCAATGCCTGGCCCACGTTAAATGTTCAATAAGCATTCGCTGTGTTCAGCCCTTAGTCATGACTATTCCAACTCAGTATTCCAGCCACAGAATGCAGACAGCAATTCCTGTGCGTCAGCTTTCGGATGAACCAGTCTGTGAGGAAGAGTGTTAGCTTTGGCTCATATTTTCAGAGGATACTGTCCATTCTTTGGAGCCTGTGGAGAAGTTGCACATATCGCAATGGGGTCCTGTGGTTAGAGGAATCTGTTCATCTCATGGTGTCTGGTGTCAAAGAAAGAGACCAGTGCTATACACAATCCCATTCAAGGCCCCACAGGTCTCACCTCTTAAAGGTTTTACCACCCATCAATAGCACTGAGCTAAGGCCCAAGCCTTTAGCACATGGACTGCGGGGAACAGTCTAAATTCAAACTACAGCAATTCTTCCAATATGACTCTCCACTTTGCTTTCTACTGCCAGCAATATTTTTAATAACCCCGTCTCTCTAGAGAACTCATGCTCATGCTCTAAGCCCCAACTCAAATGTCATCGCCTCTGAGAGGGAAGTTTCCAGAAAAGCAGAATCAGTGAAGGTCTCTGCAGTCCTTTGCTAGCCCCTGGTTAGAGCCCTAACCACACTGCAGTCGGTTCACTGGCTCTCCCTCTCTTCTTCTCCCTGCCTGGTCCCAGTGGAAGAAGTGAAACTGCTTCATTCCCAGATATGAAGCCTGCATCATGATGTCTGACCATTGTCCTGACCTCTAAAGCATCACTCCCCTGGGGATGTGCTCTGTCCACAGCCTCCTCGGGGGCCTCTCACTCACTACGTGTCCATGAACTGGAAGACCTCAGCCCTACCAGAAAGCTCCTCTATGTTTGGATCCAGATGTTTTTGAATGGTCACTGCAGAGATCTCCCTGTGAACATTCAGAACTCCCCTCTGATAAACAGGTCTTATAAGTTGTTTCTTAAATGTTATGCTGGATATGGGTCCAATTCAGAGCATGGAGGCTCAGAAAAATAGGCAACTGTCCAGGGTCACTCAGAGCTGAGATTCACATCCTTCTGTCTGTGAGACTCAAGTTCTTCTATAATCATGCTGGATCAGCTCTTTCTCCCTCCTTCCCGTCCCTCAAGTAAAATAAAAGGGAAAAAAACCCATCACCTTCAGGCAAACCAACAGTCAGCTAGAATAAAGCTGAAGCCACTCCCTAAAAACACTAGTGATGAAGGAAAGTGCATGTGTCAGGAGGGATCATGATCACAAAGAAAGTTGTCTGCAGAGATACACTTTCCAAAGCAGATCAAAGAGCACCCATTTAATCTCAACATAAGAAGCCCACATCAGAGGATGTGCTCACTGGAAAGCTGGCTGGGCTGTGACAGATGGACTTCTCCAGGAAGTGAGTGTGAGCTCACAGCTAGCTTCACAGCTGGTGCAAAGGTACCACCTGTGAAAGGGCCACCACAGTGGTGAAATGGTGACTGGAGAGGGAGGGCTTCTACCTAGGCAGTTCTCACAGGGAAATTGGCTTAGTTCCATCCTGTGTTCCGGAGACCTCTGCTTCAGGTATCCTTCAGAGGCCCTGAATGGGAAACAGGAAGGTCTGGGCGGAGACTCTGACTCTGTAACTTCCTCATTGTGTGGCTGTTAGCAAAGTCCTTTCCCAGTCTGGGTCATTTTTTTCTCACTTCTAAAACAGGGTGATTGGTAGTATCAACCACATACAGTTCTTATGAAGACAGTAGGAAATTTTACATGTGAAATCACACTACCAGGCCTGGCTTATTACAAGTGAGATCAACATTAATGTCAGTGCGAAGACCTTGTGGATGCCTCCAGGCCTTGCCTGACTCACATGCTCACCTCAACCTACATGTGCTGAAGGTCAATCTGAATCTCCTCAGCCCTGTATATGACTTCCTCCAGGCTAGCCTCAGATGTCACTGCATCCCAGTACCTAGAGATATACAATAGATATGCAGAGATACAAGCAAAACTGATTTTTATCCTGTCTGCTCAAGAGGGGCTTTGCTCTCCCCAATCCTCCATTTTTGTCCATAGGGATCAACAAGGGACTCCACCAGGAAGAAGGGCTTCATAGAAGGAGGCTATGCACCTGCAGAGGAAGAATGTGGCCTTGCTTAACAGTTCAAGAAGCACTCAACTTGGTCCCTCCCCGTAGCCATGCAGACTTCTAGGATATGGCCTTGGGGCCAACGTATTTGGTGGTAGGTTGAACAAATAGACTTGAGCCAAGTGTTCTGCCTTGGGATGAGTGGATGTTGATGTCTCTTAAAATTATGATGAATTACACATAACCCAAAATTTATCATCTTAACAGCAAACAGCTCAATGGCCTCAAGTGTAGGCTTGCTGTTGTGCAAATATGACTACCAGCAATCAGAGTGGGCCTCAAATTGAAATTCAACTCACACTCCCCACTCCCAGCCACACCTGGTAATCACTATTTAGTATTCTGCCTGTGCATTTGACCACTTTAGATGTAAATGAGAGCTTGTCCTCTAGTGATGGGCTTATTCAACTTAGGGCAATGACCTCAGGGTTTGCCCTTGCTGCATCATGCATCAGAACATCCTTCCTGACTATGAATGGTAGGTCCACAGCGGGTACAGAAAAACTGCATTCTGTCATCCACCCGTCCATCAATGAGGCCTTGTGTTGCTTCCATCTTTGGGGCTATTGTGAATAGTGCTTTGAGCAGAACATACACCTTTGGGAGATCTTGCTTTCGATTTGGGAGGAGAGGCATAGGTCAAGTGTGTGTAATATAACGAAATCCCTGGTAAATGCAACTTTAGGAAAGAAGGCTTTTCTTGGCTCATGATTTAAGAGGGGATATGGCCCACCATGATAGGAAGTATGGCAGCAGGAGCCTGAGAGGGGTGAATATACTGGGAATACAGTCAGGACGTGGGACAGAAGAAGCAGGGCCGGGCTTAAAACCTCAAGCCCCACTTCCTCCATAAAGGCTCTGAACCATGAAAGGTCCACAACTGTCCAAAGCAGCTGCTATCAGTTAGGGACAAAGTGTTCAAACATTTCATATTTAAACTTTATCAAAATGAAATTAATTGCCAAACCCAATGGTTATTAATCTATGCTTAACACATATGCCTCTGTGTCCTGCATTCCTCTCGGCCCTGGAGGCTCCAAGGCAGCACCTGGCCATATGTGTAGACTTGTCCTTGTCACTTTAGCCCTTCCACTTCCATCTCAGGGACCCCTAAGGCTCCGTCTATCTCAATCCTGTTCTGGAAACAGGCGGAGCTCTTCACCCCAGGGCTCAGATTGCTAAGGGAAGATGGCTAATACGAGGTTCACAAAATAAGAAGCCAAGAAATGCATCTCTGAAATGCAACCCCTGTTTTCTCACTCGAGGAATGATAACAATAACTTCTGGCATCCACAAAAGCACAGAGGAAAGTGAATGCAAGGCATTGCTAATCTGCACTCCTCCCTCCATACCTAAGTTCGTTCCATTTGTTCTTCACTGTAATGAGCCTTTAACCGATCTTAGATTTTTAAAATTGTTTGTCCTTTCCCCTATTAGGAGCATCCAAAGATTTAGAATCTGCTTCCAAACCAGTACTGACTAGGTCCCCATTAGGCTGATCTCAGTGTCCAGTGAATTCAATTTCTAGTTTACCAATGCAAAACAGAGCAGGCAAGCAGAACAGAAAATCCACTGGCTCGGAAAAGAAAGTTAAACTGGGGGTGGGGGGGCATATTTCTAGCAAACACCATAAAGCAAGGAGCACTCGTGCAAAGCATGCTTTGTGGAGTTCTGTTACAAATACTGATGCTACTTTTATGCCACTATAAGAATCAAAGCCCAGTAGTAATTCCTCCCGGAACAATTACACACTGTCTTTGGGTTTTTAGGAGACAATTAAGACAGAGAAGCAGATGATGCTGTCCCCAGGCCTCTCAGAGGGCAAATGATATAAACAGACCTTGCAACATGAAAGAAAAGCTATACCCCCGAAGTCTGTGTCAAAGGGATTTTTCTACTGAACAAGACCCTCCATTGAGGGAGGGGCAGGAAAGTTTGAAGCTGTTTGGGATGTGTTCAAATCAGAAGTAATCTAATATTTAATGATTTGCAATGCTTAGGTTGAAAATAGAATCTTTAAATAAATTGCAAATAAATATTCACTTATAGGGGCAAGCACAGGCTCCCCGTAACTAAAGCAATGCCCATTGGAGGCCACTGTCTTAGATATAGCCTTTGAAAATATTGTTGCCATTTCTCTAATCTGCCTACACTTGAAAGAGATTCATAAACCCCCCTGAATGTCAGCCTAAGTAACGTGATCTTTATCCCAGGGGCTGTGGAAGCCCTTGAGAAGGTTTTGAGCAGAAACGAGAAGGCAAACTCTAGAAACACGACTGATCAGAGGTTGACAGTCTAGCGACTGACACTGTGAGAAGCCAGCTGGATCTTGTTTTAGCTGTAATCATTATTTCTTGTTTGACCTTGAGCAAATTATTTCAATTATTCTGTAAGCCTCTGCTTCCTCACCTGTAAAGCATGGTAATAAGAATAACAGCCTCCCGGTGTGTCATAAAGATGAAATGAGGTAACCCATTCAGAGAACACCCACAAAGCTTGGCACATGGCAAGCCATCCGTACATGGCTGGTAGGATTACAGTTTAGGTATTCCACTCACTTGGGCCCGCCTCTCTGTGTAAGATCTGGCTGCCACGCTCCAAAAAAAAAAAGCAGCAGAAGCCACCTTAAAAGCCATATTTGAAGATGCATAGATGGATTCTTTGGCTTTGAAATCTCTTCCTCTACTACTGAGGTATGGGCATGGGCATGGTGCATAATGGCTCAGAGTCTGGAGAGCATGTGAGGACATGTCTGGAGGGTGTAAACTACTATGAGTGGTATTTGCCGTCAAGATTTAAACCGAGGTCTACTCCTCTTTGGTGTGCCAAGCTCTCTCTATTCTAATACATGTCCAAACATAAGCCAGAGTCTCCTCCAATGCCTTTCCCTTAACTTTAAGACCAAGACTTTGTGCTGTGATATAACAACAGTGGGGCTGTACATGCCCCTCAACTGGATTTTAAAATCTAAGTGGAAAAAAAAATGGCAGGTGGTGTTGTGTTGTTTATTCACTCAACTCCGAGCTGGTTTTCAAATTGCCTTTCTCCTGGACTTGCAAGACCCACGTTCTGTTCTCGGCTGAAGGAGCATCTGCAGGTGCAGAATCGGTAGCACTATAGAGAGGGACACTTTGCCAAAGTGTGTTCACGAGCGCCATCTTCTGGCCAAAGTTCAGAACGAAAAAGGAAATGAACAAATAAGCAGGTGCCTGAATGATCCTGTGCCTTTAATCAGCCGCTTAACTACTTAACCATGAGAACGAGCTTCCCGGGGCTAATGAGCGTTGCCCAATTTGCAGAAACAGGGTGTTTATTTTTGTAGCACAATTTTCCAGCTGCCTGCACCCCGCATGCTTTACAGTGTGAGCATCTGCTTATGCAGCATTGTCCATGGATATGGCTTTGCTGAAGGCTCCTTCTGGAGACTACAGGACAGAGCAGGTGCTAGGTCTCTAGGGTTGGAAATCACATTCAGAAACCCAAGCACGCATCCAGTCTTGACCCAATAGGATCTGTAAGTCGGTTACAAGGTCTTTACATTTCCAACTAGTCAAGAATAGGGTAAGAAGGTAGGTTGAGTTCTGGCGATACTCTGAAATAGCAAACAAAACCTCCATAATCTGTAGCCAAACAGATGTGGTCAGCACATCCCAAGCTAGCTACTGTTCAGATTTTTCCCCTTTTTTTTTCAAAGAAAAAAGACAGGTGCTCTTGCAGTAATGAGTTGTATGTATTCCTAAGGAGAAGGAAAGAAGCACACTTTTTGCAAAATTGCAAACTAAAAATAATTAGGGGCCGGGCGGTGGTGGCGCACGCCTTTAATCCCAGCACTTGGGAGGCAGAGGCAGGAGGATTTCTGAGTTCGAGGCCAGCCTGGTCTACAGAGTGAGTTCCAGGACAGCCAGGGCTACACAGAGAAACCCTGTCTCGAAAAACCAAAAAAAAAAAAAAAAAAAAAAAATTAGGACTTATGGGAAAAATAGGATGGTGGCAGAAAACCCCAACTAGATAATAACCTCAGTGAGGATGCCAGTGGTTTAAGAAGAACGTCAGGTTCCTAATATACAACACAGCCTGGAGAAAATAGAGGACTTTGCCTTTAAGACAGCAAGAAAGGATAACTTGATGGATGTCAATATAAGAGAAACTACGGTCTTCTGAGTTACACAGAGAAGGAAACCCCACCCCCACCCCCCACCCTGCACAGGATCAGTGAGACCTGACTGACAAGTACTCCTGACGTGGACACGGAGACTTCCCTGAGGCAAAAGGACTGGAGTTGCTGGGAGTACAGGAAATGCTCTCTCTCTCCCGCCTTGCTGTATCTAGCTGGGTTCCTGCACTTTGCCTTCATCTTCTAAGGCTTGCAAGTGCAAAATGTTGGCAGGCCGGGAGCATCGCAGATGAACCATGTTACATTGGCATTGTTCCATTTATCAAGCACATTTGAGCTAATTTATGTTAAAATCACACACAAACATGAAAGTGTGACAGCAAAACAGACTGAGTGTGGGCCGCTTCCCCAGTGCTCATCGACACTAACACCACCACCACCACCACCCTGCTGGCAGGATCAGTCCAGTCAGCCCCGCTTCATCATGAGAGTCACAGATGTCCCCATCTCTCAGCAGGGCCTTAGGAACCCTATTGTGACTCCTAGGCTTTGAGCCTTCTTCATGTCTAAAGTGCAGTACTATAGTAAGTGATTGAGGAAGTATGTATTCACAAGGTTATTTCAACTACCCTTGAGAAAAATCTGTCTAGAAACGACAACACTTTTGCTAACTAAAATGCCGTCTCCTTCTGGAGACTACAGGACAGAGCAGGTGCTAGGTCTCTAGGGTTGGAAATCACATTCAGAAACCAAAGCACGCATCCAGTCTTGACCCAATAGGATCTGTAAGTCAGTTACAAGGTCTTTACATTTCCAACTAGTCGAGTTGGGTAGACAGATTTGGTCCCTTGGTATGTGTGTTTCTCAACCATCTCCATTCTCCCTGGTTCTTTGATTCTCTTGGTAGCTCCTTCTTTTTTTCCCCCCACATCGTTTCTCACTGATGGGGCCTGGACCCTCCAGTTTCAAAGCCCTCATAGGCAGCAATCCTAGAGGAGAATGACCTTCTCTTTCCTAATTATTTTAGCTAAAAATAAGAGCAAAACCATGATTCTCTCATTTAGATGCTTATGGGCATGCTCACTGACTTCAAATTCTAAAGTGAGCCAAGGATGAATTCTCTGGACAAGCCAGATACAGATCTGTTTCAGAGTGGGATCCTCCAAACACTAAAATTACCACAGTAGATTTGGTTTTCTCGAAGACACTTCCTGTGTTTGATCTCTGTCCCTTTGCTGTGGTTTCTGGGTGCTGTATTCCAGGGCATTGTGCTCCGCTCACCACCTTCCTATCTGTGCTTGTCAACTCAGCAGGGACCCACCCCTGGCTTTCCCCTGTAAAGCCATCTCTTTATGATGTGCTGGTACCTCAGTGGACCCTGTTCTACACCAAGGAGATATTACTTCCACTCATTTAAGAAAGAATTTGTCTCCTGGCCAACACTATCCCTAGGCAGAAATTCTCTTAACGATAACAATATGTATAAGACAGGCCTTTCCTCCTGGCACCTGCTGATTTCTTTAGAACAGTGGTGGCTTTCAACACTATTTAATCTCACCTTTGTTTGCAAAATATAAAAATTGCCCCCTCACTCTTTAAAATAAAAATGTAATTACTTTGAAAACTAAATCAAATAATGATATTTTTATTTCACTAGAGAGAGAGAGAGAGATTGAGAGAGAGACTGAGACTGAGACTGATAACTCAGTGTGGAGGGTCATTGCTTTGCAGTCCCTCCTTGCCAGACCAGAGGAAAGGAGGGAGAACTTCCTACACTTCCTTCACAGGTCTGCCACCTTTTAAAGTCTTTCTTTCCTAATAGCATTCTAATGACTCACCAAGTACAAAGACCTTTTGCTTGGCCAAACTTCAGTCAAACTTCATGCTCCTCCCAGGCCACATGCAAACTGCCTGTGCAATGCAGACTATTGTTAATTCAGTTTAACCAGAACTGACCCCCACAGCCCCATGTTCTGATACGTATCTGAGCACTCTCTTCTCATAGACCAGGTTTCTCATTCTCTACCAGGCCTTGGTGATATCTGCGCATACGACCTGGCTCCAGCCAGACTGCTGTCAGATTGGTTTAGCAGGAATCCCTCAGGCCTCAGGGTGGTGATTTTTCCATTCATTGACTCCCCACCATCCGCTTCCACTTGCCCACATTGTATTCAGAATTGGACCAGATCTCTTCCTCTCATTGCAAGGTCCATTACATGGGCCCTTCCAGCTATCTGGTAGGTCTTGAATAAAATCTACCCTACAGTGGTTTAACATAAATCATTGAATATTTAACAGTAAATCAGCTTTTTGCAGAGCAATAGATATATACATATAAATACTCATATATGTCTACATGTGCTGCGCATCTTTTTAATATGTGTACTTATGGGCTAGAGAGATGACTCCACAAAGTACATAGTGCTCTTGCAGAGGACCTGAGTTCAATCCCAGAACCCATGGTCAGTGGTTTTCAAGTACCTATAACACCAACTCTGGGAGAATCTGATGCCTTTTCTGCCTTCCATGGGCAACTGCACTCATATGTATGTAGCCCCAAACAGACACATAGACAACAATAAATCCTAAAGAAAAAGAAAAAAACCTTAGGGGGCTGGGAAATGGCTCTGTGATTAAGAGCACTGGTTGCTCTTACAGAAAATCCAGGTTTGATTCCCAGCATCCACATGGCCGCTCACAGCCATCTATAACTCTGGTTCCAGATGATCCAGGTGACCCAATGCCCTCTTCTGGCCTCCACCCATACACATAATTCCTTTTCATTAAAAGGAACCTTACAAATATACATACTTCAGCATTATGTAAGCATATTTACATATATGTGTAAATATGTAATAAAATATATATATACACAAAAATACAATGTACAAAAAAAAAAGACTATACAATTCACTCATTGAGTAAGTCTAACTACCATATGCCTGACACCATAGTGAGTCAAAGTCAGCAGAACTGACCCAGTCCCCTTCACTTACAGTTGAGTTGGGAAACAGACATTAATCTGTTAGGAGAGTCAGTCTGTTTCACTATTGTCCCACCTTGGTAACAGTCACTAGTCAGTCCCATCCAACCCTTCCTTAGATAGGGAAGATATTCCCTTCCCTGTCCCTGAATTCCTGAAGGCATCCCACACCACCACCACTACCACCACCACCACCACCACCCATGCATTCTGAAAAGTGATAGCATGAGGTGGGGGCATAGACTGGGAGGAGGTATCCACAGTGATTGGCAGGTTTCTCATCTGTCACTACCTCTGTCTTCTCCCCAAGGCAAGATGTGACCTCTTTTTAACTAATCTTTTGAAAGAGGAGGAGGAGGAGGAGGAGGAGGAGGAGGAGAAGAAGAAGGAGGAGGAGGAGGAGGAGGAGGAGGAGGTCACTCTATAAGTTTTCACTTGCTGTCTAATGCTTTATATAGCCCAGAAACATTTTCTCCTCACAATTCAATGTCTGCAGTTTCGAGTCCAGTTCCTCAGTGGAGATGTCCATCTAACTGGGGCCTGCACAGTCCAGCAAAGGACACCATCATGCCCATACTGGAGTGGGAGAGGCAGGCTCATAAATATTCTGCAATTTGATCAAGATACATGAGGGAGGATGGCATGGTATATGTAAACCAAAAATAGCAAGTTTGTTTTATGGAGAATTAAAGGGAAAGTCCTAAGCTTAGAAGTATGGAGACAGTTAGAGGCCCCAAGAGAGTCATGATCTTGGTTTAGACATGGGTGGGATAGTGGTTGGAGAGGGCTGGATGGACCTGAGATAGTTGTGCTAAGTAGCACAGAGAGGCCCCTGAGGGCTGAGGGTGGGAATGATGTACATTTCTGGCATGAGGCAGCAGAGCAGGGGATAGAAACATCTACAGAGATAAGGAAGACACATGGAGGGACAAGTGTGAGGAGAGGAAAATAAAAGATCTCGATTTGAAACAGTCAATGTCTGTATCTAATACTTATCTCAAAAGGGTCAGTCATTGCTTTGCAAAGCGCATGCTATAAGCAGAAAGGGCAAAGGCAGGTAAATATTTTGAGCTTGGATCTACCATCAGCTGCTTGTTTGACCTTGAGCAGTGCTAGTGCCCTCTCAGTATCAACTCTGCTTAGTTCGTTTACAGTGTTAAGTAGGACATTGAAAGCAAATGGTATTGATTTGGCAGGCCTGTGACTGCTATTTAGCTAGGAACATCTGCACATGTTCTCAAATATCCATTTGCTGTAGTGAAGAATCCTGGGAGGATGTGAAGTATGAATGGAATACTCAGGCCCCTGATAGGGGGAAAAAAGGAGCTGAGGGCTGTACTAGTAATTTTTCTATAGCTGTAATAAAACACTAAGACCAACACAACTTATAGAAGAGTGAGTCTCGGGGCATATGGCTCCAGGGGATAGGAAGGAGTCCATCATGACAGGAACTGTGGTGACAAGTGGCAGCTCCCATCTTGAACCTCAAGCACATAACAGAGAGAGCAAACTAGGAATGGCCTGAGGCTTTGAAACCCCGAAGGCCACCCCTCAGTAGCCTATTTCCTCCAGCAAGATCCTGCCCCTAACCCTTTCCAAACAGCGCCACCAACTGGGGAGTTCAAGAATCCAAATGCAGAGCCTGTGGGAAAGATTCTCATTCAAAGCACCACAAAGACCAAAGCTGGGAAAAAATACGGGTCAAGGCCTGGCCCCAGTTGAGAACTACCTTTGAGCCATTCCAGTTGGGTAGGGAGTAAGGGGAGAATATGGTCGAAGAGGAAGCCGGGAATAGAGTTTGAGTTTGGGAGGGGTAACGGTGGGGGAGGCCTGGGAAGATGTCAGAAGCTGAGGACTGTGCCAGTGCAGCCCTGTGTGCTGTTGCAGGAGCTGAGTCGGTGAGCTGGAGTTGGAGAAGGAGTCTGCATAGCATACTGAGCCTCAAAGGAGAGCTGGGAGTCGGGCTGGGGTTGCCATCGCAGGGCACACAGCTGTATGTGGAAAAGCATCTACAACACATAACATTGTTAGCAGAGGTGGGGGCTGCAGGCACTAGCCCACGCGGAGGCATGGAAAAGCACGGACAGGCTCACATCTGAGAACAGGTGTGCAGAAGGAATGGGGTGACTTTGAGCGCTGCAGCTCCTTGTGAACAGATGGTTCTCCCAGCACCCAGATAGGAGCTTCTGCATTAACTCATTTGTATCTTACACTCTCGGGTCAGCAAAGTTGGGGCAGGGGTAGATTTGAGGGTAGATAATTGAGTCAAAAAGTTGCCAAGCAAGAGGAGAGTGGTGCCACCCACCGGTAATCCCAGCATTACAGAGGCTAAAGCAGTAAGATTTCTGTGAGCTTAGGGCAAGCCAGGAGCATCCAGGGAGACGGTCTCAAAACACCAAAGGAGAGGAAAGAGAGGAGGAAGTCAGCAGCAACTAGTGACTGTGGGCCATATGAACTGCACACCCCATTCCTGCTCTAGATTCCATTGCTTTTGTGTTAATAAGATTTCTCCTTCACATTATCTTTGCACATAGCCCACTGCCTGCCTCCATATTATACGATACATAAACCAAACACATGTTCACTGTTGCCTAGCCACAAAAGAAAAGGCTGATTGTGGTGATTCCAACACAAATTGCTTAGCTATTTCAGAATAAACAATAGTGTCACATCTGGAAGGTGCATATTTCCTTCTGTGTTAATCTTTTTGCTTCTTGCTGGAGATTCTACTGTGGAAAAAACTGGTATTTGCAATGGACACTAAAATTCACGGACACTAAAATACTCAGTGGTACCTTAGCAACTTCTGGCTACGATGACCACCACATAGGATGCTCTCCTCCTTTCCTATACTATTCATTCTTAAAACTGTAGCCAAAGCTGGAGAGACAGCTCAGTATATAATGTTTCCAGAGGACTGGAGTTTGCTTCTTAGCACCTACATAAAGTGGCTCACAACCACTTGTAACTCTAGCTCAATGATGATGATGATGATGATGATGGTGATGGTAATCTTTTAAAATAAATGAAAAAAAAAACTGTAGCTGAACAAGGCAGTCCCTAAAGGGAGGAAGGAACCATAAAAAAAAATGTCTCTGCCCCAAGAAACGTTATAATCTAAATAGAACAGTAAGGCACACACATGAAATAACTACACTTCCCCAAAGAGACTGACCCCTCCCAGGCACTCTGTAAATGTCCTTCCTAGCCACATGAGATGTGAAGGAACCACATGACCAGTGGTGCCATTTGGGGACCAAGTATCTAATTGCCCATGAAGGGTCATTCAGATCTCTCTTTCCCTCTAGCACACAGGTTGGCATCATTTCAGCTGGGGCAGCTCTGTCACTTGGGTCCCTCAGTGTCCACTGGGATTTGAATCTCTTGCCAAACCACAGTGGATCTGTGGTGAGAATGAGCGTATTAGTAATCTCACCATTCCAGAGGCAGAGGCAGGATTGTGACATCAAAGCCAGTCCACGCTACACAGAGAGATCCCATGCTTCATCTCAAACAGCAAAACATGTCGACACATGTTTCCTATCACAGCATAATTTGGTCTATCTTGACTGAAACTCTTAAAGGGTGGAGGAAGGGTTTAACCTCTGGGGCACTTTAGAGAATCCTAAAGAATGAAGACCAGCAAATACTGCAGAGATCAGTAGGATTGATCACAAAGGATGTTTCATAAACTAAGGACTGTCAATCTCAATGTTTGAGATTACAAGAGTACAGAAGAAATGAGGTGAAAAGAACAGCCCCTGAGCCCCCGAAAGAGAATGCCATGGGAAGAAATGGATGTGTTCCCCAATGGCAGTCACAGTTAACTAATTTTCACTCACTTTGTGGACAAGTTTTATGTTGGGCTCTTGGCAGGTCACCTTCCAAGAAGACTTTTGCAAAGGAGCTAAGCACAAAGATGAGCAGGGAGTAAGGAAACCACAGAGGGTCCGTGGAACAGTATGCTGGGTTAGTAACAGTGAGGCAGCATCCATGCCTGAGGCTGAGGGGGAGAGTCGCCCTGATCCAGTCAACCTGGACACTACATGCAGAACATATCACTTTCTCTGTGTGGGTAAAACTCAGGTGACCTTATACTGGGAGAGCTCAGAGGATAAGCATGTCAACCAGCTAGTCTGTCTTCTTCCAATTGCTTGTCTCCTTAACCAAAGCCAACTGGAAAGTCAACTTCAGGGTGAAGGAACCATTGATGTGGTAGGAACTGTCAGTCTCCAGGGACACATAGCAGAGTGGGGATGGTAGATCTAGGGGACAAATTGAAGACAGCCAGCTGAGGATTCCAAGAGAAATGAAAGACTCAAGATGTTTTTGGCCATAAGTGCAGTAAAATTATTTTTTAATTTTATGTGTACAAATATTTTACATATGTATATTTAAGTGAACACTGTGTATACCTAGTTCCTAAGAAGGCCAGAAGAAGGCATCTGATCCACCAGAACTGGAGTTATAGACAGCTGTGAACCATCATGTTGTTGCTGAGAATTGGCTCCAGATCCTCTGTAAGAGCCACAAGTGCTCTAACTGTTGACTCTTCTCTCCAGCTCCCATGAGTAAGGTACTGATGAGAGCTTGTGGGGATTCCCTAAGGGACAGGCATGGTGGCACATACTTTCAATCACAACACTCTGGAGCCATAGGAAGGAAGAACTTTGTAAGGTCATGGCCAGCCTGGCATGTATAGCAAATTCCAGGCCAGGTAGGGCTACATTGTGAGATCCTTTGGGAAAACAGAATAGAGAGAGAAATAATTTTATGAGAAAAAGCCAAAGAAACAAACAGTAGACAGATGCATAGCTGGTTAAATGAAGCACATGTCATTAATGAGATCCATAGAGTGGAAACTTTTAGAAATTGCTGACTTACAGAAAGCAAAGATTTGGATTCTCTTAATTGATTCTGTTGATATATAATTGTAGAGGGGTACCTGAGTTCTCTATGCTCACAGACAGGTACTAGGGGGAAATTTTCAGCACACGGGGTTGTTTCTTCAAGGGAAGGAATGCAAAACCAGTTTTCCACCCAGAAGGCTGGAGCAGAAGTGCTTTCTAGCCTCGCGACCTTTAGAAACTGTGTGTGGTTGAAGACTTTCTTGGACGAGACCCTCCTTGTAAGCTTGTTTTTCTCAGTCACTCTATAGAACCCATCTTTATGGAAGGTGTCACATATACTTTACAAGGAGATTCAAATGTAGCCGTGTCTAATCAGTATGTAGCTTACTTTGTTTCTCAGAGAGACTTAGGTATGTTTAGTTGTGCACACAGGATTGAGTTCACCATCACAAGAATAGTTTTCACCAAATTGTGCTGTGTTTAAATACATCTAAAATAAACAACTCAGGGACAGACTGAAATTTGAACCAACACTGGCTACTTAGCCACACTGTGCCCAACTGTTATCTTGCTTGCTTCACGCATGTGCATGTGTGCGCGTGTGCACAAGACTCTACCACAGATCCTTCAGTGTTAGATGTGCTCAATAGCATTATGCACATACTGCTTAACTCCCTAGGTCAAATAAAGGCCCAGGACCAATGCCAGTGGATCCAGCCATTGGCTAATTTTATCTTTGGATTATAGGGCTGGGAAGGTACAAGTCTGGACCAATGACAGTCACCATCCCCAGTTCAGCGTTAGTGAATATTTATAAGAAGAGAATTTGAGATTCTCATGAGAACAGAATCAGAAAATATCTAAAGACAAAGAAACATCAATGATCTCAATAATATTGTGTGGGTTTCTGGGCTGACCTGTTCCTGAAACATGCCAATGATTTCCATGTTTCTTCCTTATATGAGCCACTCTATTGCCATTTTTTTACTTTTCCCAGTTTGAGTGGGATTCCTCTGCTTCTAGTAGGGATATTCAATTAACCTGTCTGTATTGTGGGTCTACCAACACCAATGATTTTCATATGCTTTAGTACAAATAACTAGTACACTGACAATAGCAGCCACTGTTGTTGGGTCTTCAGTAAATGTCTTTGGGGCAAAATACTATCTATCCTTAGATGTGCAATTTCCCTCAAATGCTTATGTATTATAGGACTGGTCTCCAAATGGTGGATTCAATCTTTAACAAGAGAATACACATAATAAACAGGTTAATCCACTGCTGAATTCACAACTTGGTAATGTATCAGGCGACAGTGGGAGGTAGGACATAGTAGAAGATGGGATAAGTCTTTGAGGAGTGTCTCATCCTGGCCCCTTCCATTTCTCTCTCTACTTTCTGGTTTCCCCGACATGAACAGCTTCCTCTTCCACATGTTCCTATCACCATGATTTTCTGCCCTCCTTTGGGTTGAAACAATGGATCCAGTCATCATTTGACACAACCCTATGCAAGAGTAAGTCCCAACAAATCTGCCTTCTTTCAACTGATCCCCCTCCCCCCATATCTGTCATAGCAATGAAAACTAACAATTGTTTCAAAATGCAATGAAAATATTCTCCAGTGGGGCCTTGTTGAGGTAATACAGCCCTGCATTCATGTCCAGAAATATCAGTTTTTGTGGTCCCAGTCCTTGGTAAAACACCAGCTGCTGTAGATGTATCAAAAGGAAAGGAAGGTCACTGCCTTCTCCTCACAGAAACTGCCATTTGGGGTCTTCTCTCAAGTCATACACAGAGAGCAACAGGAGGCTTGTGAAATAGGCAAGGCTTTCACAGATATTAGATCATAGAATTCAGCTCCAGGAAGCAGGTACAGAGTATTGGTTCTTGCTATCATGGAGTTCTGTTGGGACCTTCTCAGAAACCACCTTCCCTGGGACTTTCATACCATAGCATCCTCTTCTGTTGTTGAAGCAACCTCTGGCCAGCTGATCATATGACTCCATAAGCCCTGTTCATGAATTCTGGGTTGAATTCTTCAAAGTTGCCAATATTCCAAGAATATGTCCCTTAGCGCAACCAAACTTGCTCCTTCCGGGTTCCTTTCTCCTCACATCATCATCTACTGTAGCTCTCCTCCACATCTTTTCAGATGTGGAGAAGTCAGGTACCCATATCAGCTCTGTGAAAACCTCTGATGCTCTCTTACTTGAGATGAAGGCCACTACCTTCCTCAGAAAATCACATGGTGCTGAGATCCATCTTATCAGACTCTCTCAAGTCCCACCTCCTCATACAAATGGCTCGACAGGGGCTGAGGCTCCCAATCGGACTGAAGACTTCTAGTCAGTGAGGCCAGCCTAGATGCAAAGCTGCCTGGAAAGGAAGGGTGCTCTTTCCATTGGAGTTGCATCCTCTGACAGAGCAGCCACACAGCACACATGGCCAAGGAAAGCTTGAAGAGTTGCTGTCCTAACTGCAATAGCCCTGTGAGTACAGCAGTTACCATCTTTTATAAACTTAGTAAAAATAAACTAATGTAAAACACCTCATTATTATCTTTATAATGAATAGGTGCGGGACTATGTGTAACACATTGGGTTAAAAATATAGTTCATTACAATTGATCCTATTTCTTTCCTTTTTAAAAAAATATGGCTACTAGAAAAAGTTAAACCACATACACAGCTTGTATTGGATCTCTACCAGACAGCACTGCTTTTAAATATATGAATCTGTGGCTTTAGGACTTACCTGAACTAAAACTCCAAGGTATGACAAGTCCAGTTCAAGGGCCTGCTACATGGTATTTGTAGATCTCACAGCCCCCTGTCTGGCACATTCTAAACACAATGAGGGAGAAGGAGGAAATGGAAGAAGAGGGCTTTTTTTGTTTTTGTAGTAGTAGCAGTAGGAGCAGTACTAGTAGGCAATGCTGTTGATATTACTCATCTCTGTTAAGCCTTGGGTAATAAAAGCCACTGCTATTCTGTTGACCTCACAGGTTGCAACATGGTTTGAGTGAAATAAAATCTCTTTAAACTGTAAATCACTGCATAAATAGTGGTTGCCCTCATATTAATATTCATAAAGGCAACTACCATATTTTGGCATTTGATGTTGCAAATGGTTAACAAAACTACTCTGGTGGTCTGGCCCTGGGCCCAGAAGCCATTTCTCACATTTAATTACATCAAAACCTAATACTGGATCTGACACAAGGTGGCAGTAAAAGCTGCCCTTACATTCTGCGTTGGTCCCAGCAGCACAGCTGGCCTTGCACTGGAAAATGTGCAATCTCCCTGAGGGACCTCCCTTGCCCCATGAGGACTCCTTGAGTTAAAAGCCTCCTGCATCTCAAGTTTGATGCCAGGCACTATGAAGAACACAGAAAGCTTCTACGACACAGAACAGCTAGCTCTTCAGGAGCATTGGGGTGTTAAGCAACAGTTACGGGAGGCCACGGTTTAGAACTGTACTCTTGCATCAGGCCCCAATGGACCAGACTAAATCAAAATGGAGTCATTAGAGCTAAATACCTCATAAACAGAAAATGTAAGTGTATAAATCAGGGCTGAAGAGATGGCTTAGTTGTTAAAGGCTAGGCTCACAATCAAAAATATATGTAAATCAGCCCTAATATACATTAGCTTTCCAGAAACAGATTCCAGTCTACATAAGCCAATAAAAGAAAGTTCATTTTGCTCTCACTCCTTTTCCTCAAAGCTGAAACTTTACATTAAGCCCTCAGCTTACTTCCCCTCTTCAGTTACTTTGTTTCATGGTACAAAGCCCACTGTTCTAACATTGTCAGACATTGTCTAACAGAAGTGAGAGCTTCTGTTGAATTTTATAGCCCTGATTCATCAACCTTGAAGAAAAGTCATTGATATTTATGATGAAATTTGTTGTAATTTTGTCTTTTGAGAAATGTAAGAAAGTAGAATACTCTTCCTCAAAAAGAAACAAGCAAACAAAAACCACATCTAGGAGAGGAACTCTCTGCTATGTCAGAGGGAGGAGTGACAACTGTGGGCATCGTGAGAGGCCTGCAGGGGAAATGGGAAGAACTTTCTGTGACATCTGACACATGTCATCTGAGCTGGGTTTTCATGAAGGAAGTCTTCTCATGGTGGAGAAGGCAAGGGACATTACAGGAAGAGCAAGTGCAAAGGACACTGGGGACAGCAGTGAAAAGGTGCTGTCATTTGAGAAGGAATGGAAAGGGGTGGGTGTGGAAAGACAGGCTTGCACAGTGAAGACATGTCCTGCCTGGAACAGCAGCATGTCTGCTGAGAAACTAATGTAAAGACAGGGAAGAATAGATGGACGTGGGAAGGTGTGATAGCTAGTCTTGGTTGTCAGCCTGACTGAATCTGAAGTGATCTAAAATGCAAGCCAGCCCCATGACATTCTTGTGAGGGACTTGTCTTGGTCAGATAAGTGTGGACGGCTCCTTCTGGTAGCAGCCAGATAAAAGATCACAGAAGAAGGAAACTTCCCTTTTTGCTTGCTGCCTTCACTCCTTCTGGAAAGTTCATCTATCTTGTTGCTACAACATTCCTTTGCCGATATTAGAAGCAGTTTTGGGCTTCCAACACAGACTGAGACCAGTAATTCCAGGAATCTTCTATGACGTCAGCACCAGATTAGGAATGCTGAGACAACCAGTTTCATAGAACTAATACAAGATTTCCAGCCTCCCCGGTATGAGAAGGCTGTTGTTGAACTGCCAGAATCATATTAAGCAATATAATCTAATAAATCTCTTTTTAAGATATGTTTATTCCATCAATTTTCTTCCTTTACAGAACTCTGACCAACACAGAAGGCAAACTAAGACAAGTTGGGAAGGAGTCATGATACTGTAGAAGTTGGGTGCTCTTGCAGGTGATTCAGGGCTACCGGATTCCTTCTCATCTGCAGAGAAACCCAATAGGCATTCTCTGAGGGATTCTGGAAGGAGGGTTGTGGGTGTAACACAGTGCACAGCTTTACTTCCAGGGTTCAAGCAGACAGGTTCCTAGATTCCCCATAGCCTTGATCCTGACCCTAGAACAACTCCACTTTCCCTTTTAATCTTCCAAACTAATGTGGATTCAGATAACTAAGTATTGGCTCAGTTGGATTAACTACTAAACTCACACCATTACTTCAGAGAAAGCAAACTCTTACTGGATTGTCTGAATATCTGATCTGAGCCTATGCCAGGGTCTTCATTCCAGGGGGACCTGAGAACCTGCTGGTCCAGTCTTGCCAATTATTATAAGAGCTGACATTTATTAACTTTGAGTCAGGCAGTGTCCTGGGATCTTTACACACATGATCACATTTCATCTTCATGACAACTTATATAGAGAGAAAACAGGTTCAGAGAAGGGAGTTGCCTGAGGAGCCTCAGTGGCAAAGGCAGTCCTTGACTGCAGAGTTGTCTGATTGTAAAAGACTTTTGTCATGGCATGCTATGGTTTGTTTGAGTGTGCTCCTGAGCCCAGTGTGTTGAGAGGAAGGGCTTGTCTGCCAGTCTCTGGTCCTCCTGAAAGACAACAGAACATTTAGGAAGTAGAGCCTAATTAGGTGGCATGCCATGGAAGGGGATATTGCGACTCCAGCCCTTTCCAGTCACCATAAGACAAACATTTTCCCATATTACCACACACCTTTGCTACAATGTAGTGTGTTGCCATTGGCCCCAAGTCAACAAAATGAACAAACCACAGACTAAATTCTCTGAAGCCATGAGCTAAATAAACATCCCTCCTTATAAGTGCTTTATTGATAGCATTTGGTCACAGTGGTGCAAAGCTGACTGGCGCAAAGGGGAATCTTGGTCTCGTGAAGGTGAGGAAAAAGCCTCAAGCCTAGGTCACCACCTAATTCAGCTCCCTCCTCAGGCTCTGGTGTACAGAAGACTGTGGTGGGTTCCCTGAGAGCTGGTATCTGGGGCTGCACTCTATGGAAGTAGTCAGAGAACAGAGTTGATAGGATATTCCCTTCCAGGAAAAACAAACCGGTCTCTGCTGCTTCACTGCTTACGGCTTATACCTTGGCTACACACAAGTGAACAGGCAATAGAGGCTTTTTCAAGAGCAGAGTGGCTCTGCCCATAGGGGCAACACTTAGGCACTGTGTTTCCCCAGGGCAACTCCTCCCACATGAGGTACCACAAAGGTGCAGCTCACAGCCAGCTGGGCACAAGGCAAATTCACCAGTGGTTGTTTTTCTTAGTAGCTTCCTGGATGAGAACTGGGTCTCTTAGTATCAGAGGGCTATTATCCTGCATAAAGAACTGAAGAGGGAGAGAGAGGGGGGAGGTGGAGGGAGAGGGGAGGTGAGGGGAGGAGAGGGAGGGAGGGAGGGAGAGAGCGCGCTGTGGGACTGGTTTGTTCAGGGTTACTGTGTCCATCCCCTCCACCACTTTGATTCTAGGCAAGGCATCTTTTCATCCATCCATCCATCCATCCATCCATCCATCCATCCATCCATCCCTTTTTTAATCTACAGTATGCAGATGTTGTTCACAGCCATGTGGAGAAACATATGTGCAAAGAGTCTCAGTCTTCAAACCTTGGAGAGTAGTTGTGAACAGACAAAATAAAACCCAGCTTCCCCAGGATTCATCAATTTGTAATGCACACAGGGCCTACTCACCAAATGCCTCAGAGGCTTTTAATTCCCTGTACTATGGCCCTCAAATACTTAGTTACCAAGGAATATGTAACCATGATTATGAACCAACCCTCATATTTTTTTAACCCATACTTGGTCCTCACTCTCTGCATCACTTTGGTCTTACCTGGCCAATGACTTCTCATGGCTGCATAGACGATCCATGTCCAGCCAGAAATGACAAATAAGACCATTGACAGACTCCAAAGTGCTCTAGACAACAAAACCGTCTTGCTTTGGTGGATACAAGTCCCATTCCCAACTCCCTCTCCAGTGTCAGTATGCAAGTCAGAATCTGAAACTCTATTCCATGGGATTACTGGGTTCTGGGGATACTTCCCCAGCCTCTAGGACTCAGGTTGGTACAGTGACAAGCTCAGAGGTGTCCTGCCCAAGGATACAAGCTCAAGATCATGACAGAGGAATGGGCACTTGTGGGTGAGGTGTTGCCAGAACCCATACCCAGAACCCATGGGAGACTATAGAGGGGAGAACTCTGCAGTCATCATGAAAAAAGTAGTCAAACATCAAAGCTAACTAAAGAGAGGACAAGTCAGGATTTAACTGTTAGGAGACACTAAGGGAGGGGAGGGACTAAGAATGGAGTGGTTACCTCTTAAAGCAGACCCAACAGCCCCAAACTGCACTCTCTCTCTGGGCCCCATATTCTAGCCCACAACTCTAGTGCTTTCTGGGGAAGGAGGGGCACACCAGTACCAGGGACCCCAGGTAAGACCATGCACTCTGTCCACCAATTCCACTTAAAGCAGATTTAACAAACTTAAACTGCACCCCATCCCTTGGGTTCCAAATTCTGGCCCACAACTCCAGCTGCTTTCCTTAAGGACACTTCAGTACCAGGGACCCCAGATAAGACTCCTTGATCTGCCTGCCAACTCCCCTTTAAACTATACCCAACAGTCCTAAAGAGGAGCCCATCCCCTGGGCTCCATATTCCACCCCACAACTTTGGCAGAAGACTTCTGCTTTCCTGGAGCTCATGCCATTTCTAGGAACCCCAGAGGTCACCCACGCCACAAAAGCCCCAGTGGAGACACCCTATTTGTCTCCTGAAGACTCTTTGGTCACCAGAACCAATCAGGCTAGAAGACCAGATCAAAAAAATAGAAACCAAGGGGCGAGGGGAAATATCTAAAAAAGATAAACTCAGAAATCAGCACCTAAACCTATAATAACCCCAAACCCAAATGGCTAAACCCAGAGTAAAAACACCATCAGCAAGAGCCAGACCAGAGCCCAGCTGTCCTATCTACTACAGCAAACCCTGCAGAGCAATATGGCACCACCATAGCCCAGCATTCCTACCTACTACAGCGAGCCCTGGATATTCCAACACAGCTGAAGCACAAAAAACTGACCTTAAATCCAACCTTATGAGAATGATAGAGACTTTTAAAGAGGTAATTAACAAATCTCTTAAAGTAATCCAGGAAAATACAAACAGGTGAAGGAAATGAATAAAACTGTTCAAGACCTGAAAATGGAAATAGAAGCAATAAAGAAAACACAAACTGAAGGAATCCTGGAGATGGAAAATCTATGTAAGCCATCAGGAACTATACACTCAAGCATCACCAAGAGAATACAAGAGATGGAAAGAGAATCTGAAGCCCAGAAGAACAATAGAAGACACTGATACATCGGTCAAAGAAAATGTTAAATCTAAGGAGTTTCTGACACAAAACATCCAGAAAATCTAGGACACTGTAAAAAACCAAACCTAAGAATAATAGGAACAGAAGAAGATTCCCAGTTCAAAGGACCAGAAAATATTTTCAACAGAATCACGGAAGAAAATTTCCTTAACCTAAAGAAAGAAATGCCTATAAACATACACCAAGCTTACAGAAAACCAAATACATTGGACCAGAAAAGAAAGTTCTTCTGCCAAATAGTAATCAAAACATTAAATGTAAAGAACAAAGAAAGAATATTAAAAGCTGCAAGGGAAAAAGGCTAAGTAACATATAAAGGCTGACCTATTAGAATTACAACTGACTTCTCAACAGAAACTCTAAAAGCCAGAAGGGACTAAGCGGATCCTTGTAGACTCTAAGAGACCACAGATACCAGCCCAGACTACTATATCCAGCAAAATTGTCAACCTCCAAAGTTGGAGAAAACAAGATATTCCATGACAAAACCAAATTTAAACTGTATCCAATCCAGAAATTCAGTCCTACTGAAGATATTAGAAGGAAAATTCCAACCCACAGAGGTTAAGTACACCTAAAAAAAAAAAAAAACAAAAAAAACCAAAAACCAAACACGGAAAATAATTTCACACCAGAAAAACCAAAAGAAAAAAGGCCACACACACATATACACTACTACCAGCAACATCAAAATAAAAGGAATTAATAATAGTTGGTCATTAATATCTTTCAACATCAATGGACTCAACTGCCCAATAAAAAGACACAGGATAATAGAATGGATATGAAAACAGCATCCATCATTATGCTGCAATCAAGAATACACCTCAACATCAAAGATAGATATTACATCAGAGTTAAGGGCTGGAAAAGGATTTTTTTTTTTAAAGCAAATGGATCCAAGAAGCAAACTGGAATAGTCATTCTAATATCTAACAAAACATACTTTCAACCAAAATTAATCAAAAAGATGGAGAAGGACACTTTCATACTCAAAGGAAAAATTCACCAACATGAGGCATTAATTCTGAACATCTATGCTCCAAATACAAGGTTAGCCACATTTGTTGAAAAAATATTACTAAAGCTTAAATGACACATCAAACCCCACATAATAATAGTGGGAGACTTAGCCGGGCGGTGGTGGCGCACGCCTTTAATCCCAGCACTTGGGAGGCAGAGGCAGGAGGATTTCTGAGTTCGAGGCCAGCCTGGTCTACAAAGTGAGTTCCAGGACAGCCAGGGCTACACAGAGAAACCCTGTTTCGAAAAACCAAAAAAAAAAAAAAGTGGGAGACTTCAACCCCACTCTCACCAATGGACAGGTCATGCAGACAAAAACTAAATAGAGAAATAATGAACAGATGTTATGACTGAAGTGGTCCTAACATAGCTACAGAACATTTCACCCAAATTCAAAGGAATATACCTTTTTCTCAGCACCTCATGGAACATTTTCCAAAACTGACCATACTCAGTCACAAAGCAAGTGACTTTTTTTCAGATAGAAAAAAGCTGAAATAACCCTCTGTATCTTATCAGATCACTATGCATTAAAGCTGGACTTGTTGAAGAAACAATTTCATGGAAACTCAACAGCTCTCTACTGAATGATTACTGGGTCAAGAAATAAATAAATGAAGAACTTTAAAACTTCCCTGTTGGTTAGTAGTGGCACACCTTTAATCCCAGGACTCAGGCAGAGGCAGAGATGCAGAGAGGCAGAGGCAAAGGAAGATCTCTGTGAGTTTGAGGCTAGACTGGTCTACAAATTGAGTTCCAGGATATCCAGGACTATGACACAGAGAAACCCTGTCTCAACAAACCAAAAAAAGATTTCCTAGAATTCAATGAAAATGAAGGCACAACATACCCTAAGTTATGAGACACAATGAAAGTAGTGCTAAAAAGAAAATTCATAGTGCTAAATGCCTTCATAAAGAAATTAGTGAGATCTCATACTAGTGATTTAACAGTACACATGAAAGCTCTAGAACAAAAAGAATCAAACACACCCAAGAGGAGTAGACCATAATCAGCCAGGCAGTGGTGGATATATCTTTAATCCCAGCACTTGGTAGGCAGAGGTAGGTGGATTTCTGAGTTTGAGGCAAGCCTGGTCTACAGAGTGAGTTCCAGGGCAACCAGGGCTATATAGAGAAACCCTATCTCGAAAAACCAAAAACCAAAATAATAATAATAATAATAAATAAATTAAAAAAATAATAAATATCAAACTGGGGGAGGGCTGAAATCAATAAAATAGGAACAAAGAGAACAATACAAAGAATCAATGAAATGAAGAGTTGGTTCTTTGAGAAAATTAACAAGATAGACAAAACCTTAGCCAAACTAACAAAAAGACAGAGAGAAAATATCCAAATTAACAAAATTAGAAATGAAAAAGGGGACATAACAACAGACTCTGAGGAAATTCAAAGAATCATTAGGTCTTATTAAAAAACCTGTACTCTACAAAATTGGAAAAATCTAAAAGAAATAGACATTTTTATCAATAGATACTACTTACCAAAGTTAAATTAAGTTAAATTAGGCCTACAACCCCTAAGGAAATAGAAGCAGTCATTAAATGTCTCCCAACCAGGTCTCCCCTTCCCTGAGGAGAAAGAAGGGGGTATGAAGGAAGGTGAGAGGGAGGGACTAGTATGAGGGAGGGGAAACTGTGATCAGGATATAAAGCAAATAAATAACACCTTTAAAGAAAGTCTCCCAACCAAAAAAGCCCAGGGCCAGATGGCTATAGCACTGAACTCTACCAGACTTTCAAAGAAGAGCTAATATCAATACTCCTCAAGTTATTCCACAAAATGGAAACAGAAGGAACATTGCCAAATTCATTTTATAAGGCCTCAGTCACCTTGATACCTAAACCATACAAAGACTCAACAAATAAAGAGAATTTCAGACCAATTTCCCTTATGAACATTGATGCAACATCCCTTTATGATAAAAGTCTTGGAGAAATAAGGGATACAAGGGACATACTAAATAAAATAAAGGCAATATACAGCAAGTAGAGAGTCAATATAAAATTAAGTGGTGAGAAACAAAGCAATTCCCGTAAAATCATGGACAAGACAAGGTGTCTACTTTCTCCATATCTAATCAATGAACTCAATAAAATGCTCACAAACCAAGTCCAAGAACACATCAAAAAGATCATTCACTATGATCAAGCAGGCTTCATCCCAGAGATGTAGAGATGGTTCAACATATGAAAATCTGTCAATGTAATCAACCTTATAAACAAATTGAAAGAACAAAACCCCACACTATCATCTCATTAGATGCTGGAAAAGCCTTTGACAAAATCCAACACCCCTTTATGATAAAAGTCTTGGAAAAATATGGGATACAAGGGACATGCTAAACAAAATAAAGGCAATATACAGCAAGTACAGAGCCAGTATAAAATCAAATGAAGAGAAACTTAAAGCAATTCCCCTAAAATCAGGGACAAGACAAGGCTGTCCACTTTCTCCATATCTCATCAATCTAGTACTTGAAGTTCTAGTTAGAGCAATAAGACAACTAAAGGAGATCAAAAGAATACAAATTGGGAAGGAAGACGTTTCACTATTCCAGATGATATGATAGTATACATGAGCGACCCAAAACATTATACCAGGGAACTCCTACAGATGATAAATACCTTAAGCAAAGTGGATGGTTGTAAAATTATCTAAAAAAATCCATATCCCTCCTATATACAAATAATAAAAGGGCCAAGAAATAAATAAGGAAAATAATACTCTTCACAATAGCCACAGATAATATAAAATATCTTGGTGTAATTCTAACCAAGCAAGTGAAACACCTGTATGACAAGAACTTCAAGTCTTTGAAGAAAGAAACTGAAGACAATATCAGAAGATGGAAAGATCTCCCATGCCCATGAATCCATAGGATTAATGTAGTAATAATGTCCATCTTACCAAATGCAATCTACAGATTCAATGTAATTTCTATCAAAATTCCAACACAATTCTTACAGATACTTGAAAGAATAATATTCCACTTCATATGGAAAAACAAAAACCCCAGGGTAGCTAAAATAATCCTGTACAATAAAAGATCTTCTGGAGGAATCATCTTCCCTGATTTCAAGCTGTACTACAAAGAAATAGTAATAAAAAATATGGCATTGGCATTAAAAACAACCAATGGGAATCAGAAGTAAATCCATATGGACACTTGATTTTTGATAAAGAAGCCAGAAATATACAATGGAAAAAAAGAACGCATCTTCAACAAATGGTGCTGGTCTAACTGGACGTTGGCATGTAGAAGAATGCAAATAGATCCATATCTGTCACCCTGCCCAAAACTCAAGTCCAAGTGGAACAAAGGCCTCAACATAAAACTAGATACACTGAACCTGACAGAAAAGAAAATGGGGAATAGCTTTGAACCCATTGGCACAGGAAACAACTTCTTGAACACACCACCAATCATGTAGGCACTAAGATCAACAATCAATACGTGGGACCTTATGAAATTGAAAAGCTTCTGTAAGGCAAAGAACACCATCAAAAGGACAAAACAGCAGCCCACAGAATGGGTTAAGATCTTCACCAACTCCACATCTGAAAAAGGGCTGATATCCAAAATATATCAAGACTCAAGAAATTAGATGTCAACAAACCAAATAATCCAATTAAAAATGGGTTACAGATCTAAACAGAACTCTCAACAGAGCAATCTCCAATGGCAGAGAAACATTTAGATGTTCAAAATCCTTAGCTATCAGGGAAATGTAAATCAAAATGATTCTGAGGTTACATCTTACACCCATCAGAATAGCTAAGATCAAAAACTCAAGTGATAGCTCATGCTGGTGAGGATAGGGGGAGCAAGAAGAACACTCCATTGCATGCGGGAGTGCTGTAGCCACTCTGGAAATCAATTTGGTAGTATGTCAGAAAATGGAAATTGACCTACTTCAAGACCCAGCTATACCACTTCTGGGCATATAACCAAAGGGCGTTTCATCATACCACAGGAACTTTTGTTCAAATATGTTTATAGCACCTTTATTTGTAATAGCCAGAAACTGGAAACAACCCAGATGCCTCTCAAACGAAGAATGGATACTGAAAATGTGGTTCATTTGTACGATGGAATACTACTAAACTATTAAAAACAATGACACTGAAATTTGTAGGCAAACATGTATCTATAAAAGATCATCCTGAGTGAGGTAACCCAGATCTAGAAAGACAAATATGGTATGTACTCATTTCTAAGTGGATATTAGCCATAAAGTTAAGGAAAACCATGCTACAATTCACTGACCCAAAATGGGAAGGAGACACTATATGGGGGTGGAGGTGGGGATGGGAACAAGAAGGATCAGGTGGTGGGAGGATGGAGGGAGACAGTACTGTGAGAGACAACTAGAATGGGGTTGGGGCACCTCTGCAACAAACTAGAAACCCAGGGCAATGGAAACCCTCAGTAATCTGTGAGATTCAGGTGGATATGGAACCTGAACAGGCATCTCCCATAACGAAGCAAGACTCCCAGTGGAGGGATTGGGACACCAAAACGGCCACAAAACCTTTCACCTGCAGAGAAACCCTGTCTCGAAAAACCAAAAAAAAAAAATAAAAATAAAAAATAAAAAAAATAAAATAAATTAAAAAAAAAAACCTTTCACCTGGTTTGTCCTGCCTATGAGATGCACTGGGGTAAAGATGGAGCAGAAACTGAGAAACTGAGGTAGTGGCCAACCAATGACTGGTCCATCTTGAGACCCAAACCATGACAGGGAGCCCACCCAACACTGCTGATCATATTCTGCTATACTTGCAGACAGAAGCCTAGCCTAACAGTCATCAAGGAAACTTCAACCAGAAGCTAATGGAAACAGATGTAGAGACCCATAGCCAAATAGGGAGAGCTTGGGGAAGTCCTGTGGAAGAGAGGGAGGGAGGATTTTAGGAGACAGAGGGGTCAAAGACACTACAAGAAAGCCCACAAAATCATGTAGTCTGGCCCCATAGAGGCTCACAGAGACTGAACCACCAACCAGAGAGCATGCAACCAGAGACCTGTGCCCTCTGCACATGTTAGTTGTGTGGTTTTGTCTTCATGTGGACCCTTGAGGGGCAGAAGGGGCTGTCTCCGACTCTGTTGCCTGCCTCTGGGATCCTTTCCTCCTAGTGGTCTGCCTCTGTTAGCCTCAATAGGAGAGAATGTACCTAGTCTTGCTGCCATTTGAATGCCAAGGCTAGTTGATATTCATGGGAAGCCTCCCCCTTTCTGAAGAGAAATGGAGGAGTGGATGGGAGGATGCAGGGTGGAATGGGAGGAGAGGAGGGAAGGGAAACTGTGGTCGGGATGTAAAGTTAATTAGGTAATAAAAAGAATCAGGAGTAAGTCAACTTAAATGCCCCTCCCCCTGCCCCAGAAAAGAATGGAGTGGTTGAGCTGGAGAGACTGGGGGAAGCTCAGCCGTTAAACGGGAGGCTTACAACCAAAAAATTGGAGCAGCCAACAGTGCCAGGGGCTGGCAGGGAAGAGGTCCAATGAACTAAGAACTTAATGACTAGGATCCGAGCCAGATTACAATGTGAATATTAAGGGGGGAAGTTAAGTTAGAAAAGGCACTCTCAAGACTGGATATGATTGGAAAAGAAAGGTGTTGGAATTTGGCAGACCCAGTGGAAGTGGTCTCTGTTTCTCAGTGAGGGGTACTCAGATAGCCTATTAGGAAGGGTGTTGAATACAAGAAGTTTTAAAAGGGACTGTTGACAGGTGGATGTCCTGGGGCCATCAAATGGAGAAGAGCATAGCCCAGATGCAACTTCTGAGACCTGGGGGGAAGTCTTATACGGAGGTGGCTTCATGCCTTGGGATGCAGTCTCTGCTATGTAGAGGGAAGGTATTTGGATAAACTAAAAACTTGTGGACACAGAAATGGATACCATGACCAAGACGGCTCCTATAAAGAAAAAGATTTCTTTAGGGCCAGCTTACAGTTTCAGTTTAGTCCATCATCATCATGGTGGGAAACATAGTAGAGTGCAGGAAGTCATGTTGCTGGAGAAGAAGATGAGGGTTCTACATCTTGAATTGGAGGCAACAGAAGGATACTATGTGCTGGCTGTACCTTGCGCATAGGAGACCTCAAAACCCCTCTTCCCACCTAATGACACACTCCCTCCAACAAGGCCACATCTCCTAATAGTGCCACTCTCTCTGGGCCAAGCATTTAAACAAATGATTCTAATGGGGAGAGCATACCTATTCAAAACACCACAGTAATTCCCAACACTCCAGAGGCCAAGACCATAAGATCATGATATAGGCCAGTTTGGACTACATAATGAGTTCCAGGCCAGTGAGGAGAACCTGTCTCAAAATCAAGTCAGAGAAATTGGAGCAGGAACAAAATAACCATTACAGCGAAGTTGGTTAGGCAGTCCCCGAAGCCCACTCAAAATTGTTTGGTTAACTTCCTTCTGGCTCTCTTTTCTCTTGGTGAGAATTTGCCCCTAACAGAAACAGCACCCAGAACTCTTTTCTCAGAGGAACAGAGATTTTCTGAGACCTTCAGCTCTGCTTTCCACGCCATTCATGCAGCAGTTGCCAGTGCTCCAACGGAAGATCCACAGTCAGCATACACATTGCTAACACCGGGACTTCCAAAGGTCCCTGAGGGCCACTGTCAGGCAACAGTTATAAATCAGTGAGAGTCTCAAATTGACAAAATCCATCTTTCCTGACAGTGCCTGACTCTGTAGGCATTGGAGCTATGTCTGTCACAGACATGGGAGCTATGTCTCTACAGCAGACAGAGAAAGTATTTCCAGAGTAAAGAGTAGACAGTAAAGGGTTACAGGTTTGCCTCAAGGTCCTACCACATTAGAAGCCCGAGAAAGTGTGGGTAGACTGAGGCACATCCAGAGCATTTGTTACTGTGAGAACTAGTCTTTGTTCCCCTCTAGTGGCCAAAGCCCTCCCCTGAAGGTTTCAGTAAGTCAAGTGACTGCTCCATAGGCAGTAGCCTTCATCTTTCTCACTTACTGTGTATCTTGCCATAAAAATGAACTCCAGTCAACTCCTTAATACAACCCCTTCAAGTTCAGGTGCAAGAAGCAAGCCTTTCTGAAACCTGGTGTGTCCAGTGGACAGACAACAGAGACCCTGTCTCAAATAAGGCAGAAGGCAAGGTCTGACACTAAGGTTGTCCCCAGTGTTGTGCATGTGTCATAGCACACAAGTGCTGCATTCAACACAGTTCTTTCTCTCCCTTCCTTCACTTCCCTTCCCTCCCTCCCCCCACAGTTTAAGTTTTAAAATTAAGAGAAAATGATATATGAAAGATGAGTAACTAAAGACTAAAGGCTTGGTTTGTAAGTTACCGTTATGAATGTATGACAACAGTGAATCACTGATAAAAATGCCTATGTCCAGGTTCCTTGCTGAAGAAAAATGATCTACAATCGGGGCTTTCCAATATTTGCAGTTGAAAGTGTTCCTGACAAGGACTTGAAGTTTACACTCAAACTTGCATGATAGGTAAGAACAGAAGTCTCAGGTATAATAACACCAGGACCAAATATGAAGTACAATTCTAACAGGACAAAAAGTGCTTGAGGCACAAGTAGAAGATGTGGAACAAGAGCCTTTGTTCATATCATGTGAGCTTTAGAAGCTGTGGGTTCTGAGAAAGGAATCTAGTTAAAATTGGAAATGTTTTTCTCTTTTCCCTTTCCCTTCTTCTTCCAAATAGATCCATTTTCTATCCCTATTTGTGTGGGTGGGGTGACTTCCCCTCCTTTTTGGCTAGCTCCAAGTTAGCTTCTGATGTTTGAAGTTCTTACTAATTACAGGGCACAGTTTGCACTATGCCTTCAGCATCAAGACGATCAGGCTAATGGCATTCGAAGTTCTGTTAGAAGAATCAAGCTGCATAGTTAAGGAGAAAAAGTTTCTCACATTTTAGCTTCCTGTCTCCAAAACATTCTTGGCACACAAATGGAACCCAGGTCACCAGCTACAAATCTCTTGGCCCCTTAAGAAAGGGAAGACCAACTAGTTTGTCAAACAATTGTTGGGCTACAAAAACATCATGAACTGGAAAACAGGGTGTGTTGTCTCGGGTGTGCCTAACAGCATCCATAGGGACAGCTGGTTTTGAAACGGGTTAACCCCTCTGCCTTTGGGTGAGGCCAGTGGAAACACTGTCTTGGGAGGGGTTGTTTTGAAAGAACTCTATCCCAGGCAAGGGCTGTTGGTTGCAGAAAAGCCAACAGGTAAGGGTACTCAACAGAACCGCTATGAACACTAGAAGAGAACTGAATTTTAATATTTTTACTCAAAATGTTAAAAATGTGTATTTCTTAAAGGTGAGGAAATGTGAAAGAAAACACTAAAAATGGAAAAAACCATGGTATACAGTAGAGAATACAAATTAGGTTACAAGTTCAGGAAAAATTGGAGATTCTGAGGGAAGAGTTACTAAAGAGATATTGGCTTCTGTTCTTATAGAATAGGTTTTGTTTGCTTTTTTTTTTTTTAATAAGTGACTAGGAACTTCAACTCTGCAGTCACCAAGAGACATAACTGCACACTCTTTACTAAAAAGGGTCAATGGGAGTTCCTGGAAAATGCTAAAACAATGGTAATTTTGCACATTGCTGTGGTCTGCATTTAGAAAAGAAATGATGGATAGTTCCCCACTGTGGGAGAAGCAAGAACAACTCTTCAAAAAGATTTGGGTGGTTCTTGGTCTCCCCAGGAACAAGCCTTCTTAGAAATACTAATGCCAGGTCCCTAGTTTGGGCTCAGGTACTTCCTTAAAGCATGATGCTGTTCTAGAGATGAGGGCTGGAAAGGCAAACTGGCTCACCATCAGAATCACCAGGAGAGTTTAAAATATTCAGGCTCCTGAGCTTCTCTTTAGCACTAACTAGAAGCTCCAGGTTATGTCTGGAGAACATTCAGGTTTGAAATATTATCCTGGTTATTTTGGTCACTGGTCAGCTCTGGGGCTTTGGCCTCACTCGGGGAGGGATGGCATTTTAAGTTGTGAGTTTCTGTGACCCAATGGTTCAAGAACCCCAGAAATAAGGTAATTAATATAGGGTCAGAGAAACCAACTTAAAAGAAATTCAATAAGCATGTGTGCAAAATCTTTTCTCTGATAACAACTCTTACTTGCTGAGTTACCTAAAAAAAGGAAAAGAACCCACAGGCTGAGAAGTAGAATCAAGTTAGCAAGTTAGAAATGGTCAACCCCAATCTAACCTTGTAACTATGTTCCAAACCTTAAATCTGTTCTTATGCGCATTTACCGAATGGATTGGGAAATGGATGACAGATGCTTTCGAGAGTCGAGCGAGAGTTGGGAACACAAACCAGATAGAGGCTTAACCAAGAAATATGCAGCTAGGGGCAGAGCAGCTATGGGACCAGGGCTGGCAGACAGACAATGCACAGTCCTCAGAGATGTAGCTAGGTAAATTCATATGCCTGTGCTTGAGGGAAAAGAAATGATCCACAGCAGAGCTTTAAAAAGCCTCTACATCCACATTTCTCCCTTGCACTTGCTGTTGAGAAAAAGAGTATTGATTTCTTTTCTGATCCAAGAAACTCCTCCATTTTTCTTTTTAAGGAGTGGTTTTGAAAATGCCTTTATGAAACTATGCTAACTCATCTCAGGTATCCTGGGTGTTTCCTCAGGAAACCATCTTATGTGTTCTGTGATGACCTAGAATCTGACAGTCTGTTAAAATAACAGGAATATAAACGAAGTGCTTACAGGGAATGTCTCTGACACGTAAGGTTAAGAGGTAACCCCTAACACGGTATGAGTTCAAATAATCCTACAAGTATGGGAAGAGAAAACAGAGGAGTGATGTTGGGTGAACATCTGAGCAGGTGAGTAGTGTTTTACAGCACACAGGCCTAGGCCTAGTGATACATTCTGGTAATGTGGAGAAGACATATATGAGGACAGGTCAGCATGAGGGCTGACTACCCTACTGTGTTGTCAGTATGCCAGCTTGGCATTATTGAGCTAAGCAAGAATAAAATGGGCCTTTAATCTATACAACTACATTTCTTTGGCTAACTGTCGTAAGAACACCACCACCAAAAAGGGCAAAACAAGAAGTCCAGGTAATACTTTTATGATCTAAGAACTTAGAGGATAGCTTTTAAATTAGTGGATAACAAATAGCCTTTCAGTGCTTATTCAATGAAGCTTGTCAATTGTTGTCAAATTTGTCACTCGAAACAATCTGGAATCATCTAAATGTAAAGCTTGGATTGAGGAACTAATTGCTTCTATCAAGTTGGTCTATAGGAATGTGCCTTGATTGTTCATTGATATAGGCGAGTCCTGCCCACTATGGGCACCACCATTCCCTGAACTAAGCTGGCTAAGAATGAGTCTATGTTCCTCCACAGTTTCTGCTTCAAAATCCTGCCTTGACTTCCCTCAGTGATGGATTATGACTGGAAAGTACAAGTCAGATATATCCTTTTCTCCCCTAAATTGCTTTGGTCAGAGTGTTTTGTTACAGCAAAGAATGAAACTAGAACAACTGTGGACTTTCTAATTTGGCCACTTGTATTATTAACATGTCTTGATAAAAAAATAACTAAGGTTACTGACATGAACTTGTATTATCCTCTTTGCAAAAACTTGTACACAACCTTATTTCACCATTTAGGTTGAATCGAGTACTAAGTATCTTCTATGACAGTTATCTTACAAAGTAAAGTCTACCTGCTGAGAGAGCTCACAGATGGAATAGAGGAAACATGAGAAGGTATTTTCCATTAAGGGGGTATGTAAGAAAATGTCCTGTTTTTCTTAGAGGTTAAGAAAAAAAAAAGAATTTCCTCAACTAGGACTAAAATTATCATTACTTTCAGCTGGCTGTGTCATGCTCTGGTGGTGAGAGACTACCAAGACACAGGATTCTAGGACTCAGCTTTAAGGACCAGAAAACCCTTCTCAGCCCACATCAAGAGAGGAAGCACCTCTGGGCTAGTCCATTCTATAAACTCAAGGTCCATTATTTATAAATGAGAATGACAACACGGCATTATCATTAGAAAACAAAGCTAGCTGAGGTCTGTGACTAGCTGCAGACAGGCACTACTCCTAGATGACAAGATGACCATAGACAGGCTGAGTCACAACTTGGTTAAGTATGAGAATACTTAGGAAAATTAAAACACAAGACCCAGATAAGCTGCTGTAAATCATTCCCTTCTGTGAGCTAGACATTCTTCCTAAAGCCAACATTTCAAAATGAATATACCCTGGTCCTTTAATGGAGCAAAACCACATTTTAACCTTTGTCGTTTGTTTGTTCATCTTTCCTCCCCATTATGTTATGCACTTACCTGGAACTTAAAACAGAAATTTTGTTTTGGTTTAAAAACAACTCATACTCATGGAAGAACAAAGAATGTAAGAAAGGGTGAACAAAAACTAGCTTACCCCATCTCCTCACAGGCAGTAGCATCTAGTATTTTGGCCTCATTTCAGTTCAGACCTTTATGTATGGGATATGGACATATCCCATCATCTCTATTTTTCTTGACCTCTCAAAATCCCAGTGGCTAACCTAGAACACTGTACCTCACCAGGATTGATTCAATGAGCAATTCTCTCCAGCTTTGGTGGACATCAGCATTACATGGGGAGTGTCTTAAAAACAGACTGCTGAACCCAGGGTTCTGACTCAAATGTGCATTTCTGGGTTCCTGAGATAACCATGCTACCAGGAGAATAAGAATCCGAGAAAACTGAAAGCAAAGGTTTATTTAAACACAGATGTGATTTATACTCTCAAAAATATAGAGACACTAAATCAATGGTTTTCTCTCTTGGACAGTTTTATTTATTTAAGTCTCTTCATATTTAATAGATATGTGCAGTCCAGGAAATTCTTGAGGTGTTTGGTTTTTGATGGGCAGTTCACAACAGTGAGCTCAAAGGCCCTAGATTTTCCCTCCCTTCCCAGCTTCAAGTTTCCCTAACTACCTTGTCTTTTAGCACCCCTCACCCCCAAATTTTGTGGTTCACCACATTCTTGTCTTTGAAGACACATTTCCTAAAGCTGGAAATCTCTTTCTGTTAGGTGCTCAAATCACAACCCAAATATCTTATGTTTGTATGAGATTTTCTTAAACCAGTAAGTAAGTGCTTCCTCCTCTCGGCTATATTTTGTCCTTATTCATGGTATATATTAACTTGCTTTTATCAAAAAGCTCTTAAGGGAAGATTGTGTGCCACATCCAGGAATAAATTACTTTGAAGCTTATCTTTTAGACATTTGTGATAAAACAGTTCCTAAGCATAATAGGAATTCAATATTTGTTGAAGGAATGAATGTTGAGTTTTAAGAATGAAAAATGAACCCTGACAAGAAACTTTTCTAAACAGTGAATTAGTTTCAAATCCAAAATCTTTGAATGCCTGAATCCTTTACAGAAGTTGTCTGGTGTGTGCACACCAACCTGTACACAAAAAAAGTGCTTCTGAAATACTTATACCTAATATGATATAAACACTATGTAAATAGTCATGCAGCACAGATCATTTCAAATGACAGGCCACAGGTGTAACAGTATATACTACATGCCCCAATTTTAGAACAGATTAACAATCTAGGTTTAAGTACATATTGGTTGACACAACAAAACCACCTGAGAAACACACCCAGGTTAATTAAGGGCACAAGACTAAAGCTATACTATATTGTTTATGGAATAGAAGTTTGCAAGTAATTAAAAAATATTTCAAAGTCATGGTTGCTTAAATTCACAGATGTGGATATGGAGGATCAGCTATAGTTATAATGGAAAAGATTATAGGTTTCAGAGCTAGAATGAGTTCAAGTCCTGGCTCTGCAACTGATAGGACTCTGTGTCATATGCCTTGGTTATCACACTTCTAAAACAGGGACAACAGGAAAGCAAAAATAGAACAACACATGGAAATATTTAGAGCTGTGCCTAACAAACAGTAAGCACTCAACAAGAGTTAGCTGGTGTCTTCACAATGGCCAAGGTGCAGGCTGGATTTGCTCTAATGATGAAAAGAACCAAGTTGGAAGAAAAGATAAGAACCTGAGAAAGATGTGACGTGAAGCAGGAAACTGAGTATTAAGTATCAAACTAAATGCTGACAAAACAAAATACATGATCTCCCTGGACAACTATTTCAAATAAAACTATCCTCATTTGTCTGTTTACATGAATGTTTCCTTTTCTAAAAAGTTTATTCATATAAAATTTTACTATGTCTAAGTCATTAGCATATTTATCATAAGATATTGAGAATATTTAAAAGGAATGTCTATATACTTTAATGAATTTGACAAATAGTCCATGATTTTCAGCCCAGCGCAAATACAAAGAAAATGAAGAGAGCTTTCTTCCTCAGAGCTCAAGCTGATGGAAAGGTATTAAAGTTGTTAGACCACTTGGAGCTTTTTTTAAGTAAATGCATTTTAGACTCATCAGTTTGCAAAGGAGTACGTCAAACTTAATGTTGCTCAAATTTTCTTTATTAAGAAAATATTTCATATATAAACAGACTGATAAACTCATTTTTGTAATAAGTTACGCAGCACATACCCTTTTCTCTAAGCTTCTCATGCAAAGTTAGAATGCTTTTCTTAAAGCAGAGCAAGTCAGTGCAAACGGTTTCAAGGCAGAGCTGGAAGTCAGCCTAGAAAGGAATGCTTACAAAGCCATTTATACTCCAACCTCATCCTGACACACTCTCAGAACCTCCCCCCAACCCTCACAAGTGCTTCACGCAATCTCTATGAAAATGAATAATCTTTTCATTGAAGTCAGATCAATTACTGGTAAAGAACCTATAAACTAACACAATGTCATTCATCCTAGGAACACGCTACGCTGGTGGTCTCCTGGTTCTATTTACATTAAAACAAAAAATCTGCCTCATTATTAATCACTATATAAAAATACCTTAAAATAAATGTTCATTCTGCCTATATGTTTCCCCTAAAGTGCTGTGTGATCAACTCAAGACATAAATAAAAAGATGGTGAAAATAGATGAGGACACCTAAGAAAGACAAAAGATTCAAGGACTACTTTCTGTCATCATAGCCATTTTAACTCATGGATGGTTTCCACAATGTAAAAATACAATAGATGCTATAATAGAAATATAGGGATTCATTTATTACTTTTTGGTTTACAAACAAAGGCACCCAATAATGTTTCTATTTACTTCTTATAAAAGATTATTGGTTTACACTTAAAACAAACAAACAAAAAACCATAAAACAAATCAAATCCTGATCAGTTCTTATAGACAAACACAAAGGGGAGAGGTCATTGTCCCCTCCCACTACCAAACTTTATCTGGCAGACTGGAGAAACACTTATTCTATGTCACCCTTAGGTCAAACAACATATGACCGGTCATGCTTTTCTGAACTAAGCGTTAAGATACATTAGCATTGCCAAGGCAATTAAACAGTTACAATGACATTACAATGTACAAATATGTATGCCAGAGTTCAGAGAAGAAAAGATAAGGGAAAAACCCTAAATGGTTCAGAATACAGTTTTGCCAAATGAGGTGAATGAAATAAATTTATTTTACAGAGTTATCCTATTGAATAATCTATATGAAAAATATAATCAAAACTAAAAACACTGTCTAGCAAATTACAAACAGTATACATCTCCAAGCTCTTTAACTATGACTTGAATCCAAAGTATAGCTGATAAAGCTCAACAATCTCACATTTTACTCCAGACTAATTTCAAAATTATAAACTCCAGGATGAGCATCATTTATTCATTACCTTTCTTTTGACAACAGAATTCTAAACACATAAAATTAATTTGACCTCAGCACAGCCTTAGTTAGCAGTTCTTTAGATTACAAGAGCAATAAAACAGAAGACACATATCTGTTTCACTTTACAGACCTGCCCACATTGCACCTGATTCTTTTCAGAGACCCAAAGACAATTTATCAGATTCTCAATATACTTTGGCAGATGTATAAAAATCATAAAAAGGTTAGTGTGTTTTCATTACATCATGGAAATACATTTGGAGACATGGAGTACTCAATGTATATTATATGGGCCACCTTAAATCAAAGGCATCATTTATTCCATTCTCACACACCATCATGGTCTCTCACACCTTACACAGGCATGGTCCTAGACCAGACACTTCAGAATCATTCCAAAGAATACACATATTTACATACATACTTCTTTTAAAATAATGTTTAAAAGTTTTACTACACAAAGTCTGGCTTCAACAGAGAAGCATCTTTTTTTCTTTTCAAGATGATACACCAGTATGGAAAAAGTTAGTTTCCTTTACATTTTGTTTTCCACAATAGTAAAATAAACTTCTTCTACATTGTATTTTAATTGACAAAAAAATTAAAATGTAAAGTTACATTTAATTTCTTGTATTATGAACTAACCCTTTAAGCACTTTCAAGATACACTGCTGATGATTTAAATGTAGTATACCTTGATCAGCTTAATTATAACTGTGTTATGCTGAACAAGCCATTAAAAATATGATAAAATAGTAACAAACTAGTAAGATTTAAAGGGAATTGTAATGTATCAATAAATATACATCAATTTCTTGCTATTACTTGTTTCTATAACGCATGTCTTTCTAAAGCTAAAACAACATGCAAAGAAATGATGACTTGAAACTCATTCAATAGTTTGCTACTTTACATGGTAAAATCCTTTAATTTTATACACATACTTATGCATTATTCATTTTTAAAGGAACTCAGCTTTCAAGGTCAAAATTAGTATGTTTTGAGGGCGTTTTGGTAATGTTAAAAGCTGTAACTACATTCCTTCATAATAATGCATGTTCATATGGAGCAAGTCCTGTGGGAAAATTTGTAAGGGAGGAAAGGATAAGTATAATGAGTCCTTCCCAAATCCCACTTCTCATTAAGTCTCAAGAAATCCTCTTCAAAATGAAAACACATCTCACCAGAGTTTCATTTGATCAAAATGCAGACTAGAAAAATGTTTTCCTTTACTGTGCATGTTTTCACTTTGCTTCAAATGCAGAGTATACATTGATACAGAATCTTAAATTCATTCAGATCTATTAGTGTTTTTAGAATAATATTTGGCCTTCTGATCATAAAAGCAACTAGTTACTTATTAAAAAATGATATGCAACACACATTTATTCAGAAAGAATATCAGAACAAGTTTTTGCATTTGATATCACCTGTAACTTATAGGAAGAAAAAAATACATAGCTGTGGACTTAGCAAAACTAAACCCACCTCTCTCAAAGGATTTAAAAAGAAAAAAGAAATCAACATTGAAGAATCAAATCAAATACTTAACTAATTTATCTAGGCCTTCTGTCTGCATATTTGCCATTGCACTGAATTATTAGGACTGCATGTTAAGGCATGTTTTAATAAGTATATTCCAGAACTGCACAGTTATACTGGTCAATGTTCCCATAGCCCCACTTCTGCCCCCTTCCTACCCTTTGCATTCCAAGGATTAAAATGCTGGATCATAATTTGAGTGACTATTGCAGATCTGAGCTGGCATACCACAGTGTATTCACTAGGTTTTGAGCATAAACATTAAAATGTTACATAAAATGGACCATAATTTACTCCACGCTCCAATTTAAGATGGTTTAATGTCTTAACAAAAGGTGAGATGACTTAAGTACATTTTACATTTTGTGCATTTAGATCACCATATGCATAGATGTTCTAATGCTAAATTCTTGGTCTTCAGTATCTCATAGTGCTGGATGCTCGGAAGTATGACAGAAATTTGTAACACAGACTAACCACAAAGTACCAGATGTTTCTTGCCATTTGTGATCTTGCAATAAAAATGCGCCAGATAAGTATCACCAGGATTGTATTGAAACCATAACGGATATTCCGCAACCTGAAAAGCAAATCAAAAGACACACTAAATATTTTCTAAAATAAAATTATTTTTTTGATAGGAGCTAATTAATAGTTACAAATTTAATCAAAATTCTACACCATCTTTTAACTTTCAACATTTAAAAACTAAAGTTATTCAAGTTAGCACAATTCAAACATACCTGCCTATATCTGGACAGTAGCACATCAAATGCATTACTCTAGCAACAAGGAATACAACAAAGTCTTTTCTTATCAGTGTACCTGGACTATAGACTTAGTAAGCAACAATTAAACTGAGCATCCTATGTACCCATTCCAATAGTAGACATCAACAAATGACAGGTTAAGTCAAGCATGGTGGCCTCTTATGATCCTAGCATTTGGGAGGCAGGAAGACCCTGAGTTTGAGGTCAGACTAGGCTACAGAATGAGATCCTGTCAGAAATAAAGAGGAGTGGGGAGAAATCTGGAAAGGAAGAAATGGAGGCAAGAAGGAAAAGAGTGAGCAAGTAAGCAAGTAAACAAATGAAGTAAATCAGTCACTTGTATGTCTTGAATTTCTGGAACTTCTATCTAATCTAAAAGAGCCTCGGATAGCTAACAGTCCCCAAACTCAAGAGCCAACTGACAAGTTCTCATCTAATAATAATACAGCATTAGCTCCATAAAAGACCTTTCTGCTCTCAAAGATCAGCAAGCATATTACAATGTGCATATTTCTAACATTTTTATGGCTTTTGATGGTTCTCTGAAGAAGCTTAACCCTTCAGATAGGTACATTATAAATTCCAGGAATTTAATGCTGCAGTCCAAGACAGGACGGTAGTAGAGCAATGAAAGTGTAAAAGTAGAGACTATGGCTTTAAATAAGCAATCAAAACATTTATGTTCCCTTTCCAGTTAGTAAAATACAGTCGTACCAACCTCAGTTTCCTCATCAACGAATCTGGCATTTTGCCAGCTCCATAGTACCATGGCCTTGGAAAGTGAATAGTATGAGTCTTAGACATCATTAGAAGTATGAGATAACCCTTAGTAGTACTAAAAATCTCTGAATGATCTTGACTCCTCTGTTTTCTGAGTTTATTATGCTTTAAATCAGCAAGTACTACTTCTTCTAAGAGACTAAGGAACCATTATTCGGTGTTGTATGTTAAGAAAAATTCTTAAGTAACTTCTGGTTCAAAAAATATTTTCATTTTCTGCTAATACTTTTACTTTTTCAATAGAAATTTATTAGAAGCAAATAGTGATTTTTCAAAACTAAGTTCCACCCAAAGCTCACAGTCAGGAATATAAATACATCAATAAAGATATTAAGTTTTAATAAGCTTTACGTAATTTATGTGTATTTTTTTTTGCCTGCATGTATGTCTGTACATCACATGTGTTCCTGGTGCCTATAGAAGCCAGAAGATGGTGTGGGATCCTCTAGAACTAGAGTTACAGATAGTTGTGATCCACCATGCAAACTGGGAATCAAACTCTGGTCCCCTAGAACAGCATCCAATACTCTTAACCACTGAGTCACCTCTCCAGTATTTTAATAATCTTAAGTTAGATAAATACCACATTGTTACAAATGCAAGGGTAAGCATTTTTTTTAAAAATGTAATACATTATTTTTATTCACAATACTACTTCACTACCACAAACTGTGTAATATCTCATAAGTAAGGAAAATGCTCATCAAGCCTTTGCCATACTTACTTGTTTAGATGCTTTCTAGCTGCAGGGAGGCCAGACATCTCTTCATTCAATACGTATTTCTTAGTCCCCATGCAGTAGTTCTCTATATATTCTGCCCAATGTAACTGCCGTACATCAATATTAAAGGTCTATGGTAAGAAAAAAGTTATTACTTTCCTAATTATTTATGATTTTCCAAAAATTCTTTTTCTGAACTATAATCCCAAATGAAAAGATTACAAACACTTCAATATAGTATTACCTTTTCTGTCAACATATCTATGTTCCTCCTCACTACTTACATATGAATTGATATACATTTCAAGTTATTTTCCATCTGCAACCTCCCCTTCTTCTTATATATTTTCTATAGGATAAAGGTTAATTTTCCTAGAGAAAAATTTTTACGTCAAGAGAAATCAAGCAGAGCATGGTGGTACTCACTATTATATGAGCACACAGTAGGCACCAGTTTGAAGCCAGTTTCTTTGTGGTGGTTTGAAGAAGAATCACCCACATAGGCTCATATATTTGAATACTTAGTCACCAGAGAGTATCACTCTTTGAAAGGATTAGGAAGTGTGGCTTTGTTGGATGAAAAGTCGCTGGGGTGGCCTTTGAGGTTTCAAAAGTTCATACCAAGCCTAGGTTCTCTAACTCTCTGCCTAAGAATCAGCAACTATTTAAAAGCCAGCCTGTATGCCACCATGCCCCTGGCACGATGACAGTGGACTCTGAGAGTGCAAGCAAAACTTGATTAAATGCTTTTTTAAAACAAGAGTTGCCCTGGTCGTGGTGTCTCTTCACAGTAACTAAGACAATGTGTTACACAATGAGGCCCTGTCTCAACCCACCATACACATACACACACATACACAGAGAGAGAGAGAGAGAGAGAGAGAGAGAGAGAGAGAGAGAGAGAGAGAGAGAGAGGAGAAAGAGAGAGAGGGGAGAGGGGAGAGGGAAGAGGGGAGAGGGGAGAGGGGAGAGAGAGAGAGAGAGAGAGAGAGAGAGAAATAATAAAAAGCAAAACCTAGCATGGATTCTGTTAGGATTTTAGTAACAGCTATTAGATAATTTGATGAAAAGTGTAGATAAATCTAGAAAAGCAGACTTTATAGAAATGCTACTCTGGAGAAATAAGAGGGTTATAACTGTTCAGTACTCTTGAGCAAACAGGCAGTCAGGTATTTTTGTGAAATGACAAGTAAATTATTCACTATAAACCATCTTCTAAAAATAATAAGTTCTAGAGGGGAAAATGTTACAAATAAAGTACTAAAATGAAAAGATGGTATCATTGGCATCAATGTGACTTGATTTCACAAAGAAGATGTACACAATTGACTGGAGTTCCACAAGAGAAAAAAAGAGCCAAAACAGTACCTAAGAGCATGTAGTCTGCAAAAATGATGAAATACCAAACACAACTTAAAGACCATACCTACCATATATACATACACATTCAGACATCTGAGAATAAGTCAGAAAGAAGTCCAGATAGATTACCTACAAAACAACTACCAGACCATTAACTACTTTCAACAGATACAGTAGAAGCCAAAAGACCATGTTTTCCAAGTGTTCAACAGATGTAGCTAATGTAACAGATGCAACTAATATAACAATCCACACCAATGTAAAGATATTTGAAAAATTAAGATGAAATAAAGATATTTCCAGGAGAATAAAATCTGGAGCAATATGGTATCATCCACAACGAAGAATCACACTAAACAGTATTCTTAAGGACTGAAGTAGACAGACTCCAGATTCCAGACTGCCCACAGAAGTCTCTGTGGATGCCTGCAGGTGGAAGAAAACTAAGGGTAGCAGAGAGGTGATGATCCTGACTAATTATATGAGTATGTATTACACCAACTGCACTAATTTTTTTCTGTGTTACTTTCAAAGTAACACAGAAACAAGTAACAAGTAACAAAGTAACATGGTGGAAGTTTAATCTTTATCAGAAGTTTTGAAATGGGAGGACTAACAGGAGCTGAGGACATCATGAGAAGTCTACCCTCATGAATGAATCAATACAATCAAAGGAGATAAGGTTGTGACTTCAATCTCCTATTCTTTCTTGCACTTTTACCATGAAATAACACAGGAGGAGGCATTTATCAGATGTCAGTCCTTGCTTAGCAGCCATAACTGTGAACTAGCTTCTATTAATTAGAAATTACCTATTTGTTATTCTCCTATAACAGTATAAAACAGACTAAGATAAACTATAATAACAAATGACCAGTAACATCAAAATAGAGGCTTTGTTTTTTCACTATCCAAAAAAGGTCACAGTATCCATTTATGTTAGGCTTAAGAAAAGATATTGTAAACTGGTGGTGGTGGCTTATGCCTTTAATCCCAGCACCCAGGAGACAGAGGCAGGTGGATCTCTGAGAGTTTAAGATCAACCTGGTTTATAGAGAGTTCCAGGGAAATCCTCTCTTGAATACTACCCCCAATACCTGTATTTTCTAAGGTAAGGTACTAAAACAACTGGAAAAGAATGCATTTTGATACAACTAAAGGAAGTGGAAAATTAAAATTGTGAAAAACAACAAACAACCTAAAGGGGCAGGTGTATATAGCATGCCTACAATCTCAGCATTTGAGAAGGTAGAAGTTTAAGGCTAGCTCGTGTCTTACTTTGACTGTATCCAAGAGACTAAAAACCAGGCAAAAAGAGAACAGAAAAGATAATTAAGTTAGGTACAACAAAAAGTGAAGCACTAAAACTTAAATCTAAAATTGAGGTTGGGATGTAGCTCACCCGCTTACCATATACAAGCGTCTGTCTTAGCACAACAAAAATATAACTCCAAAATTACAGGTTATAATACAGATTAAATTCTCCAAAAAGGGTTAGAATGTAACAATAAGAACAACAAGAACAACAACAACAACAATGTTGTTTATAAGAGATGTGACTAAAAGATAAGAATACAGACTAGTAGAACATAAAGTTGAAGACAGACAAACCACACATTACTACTAGTAATAAATGAAGCTGGTCAAGGCCTCACTAGAGTATGCTGTCAAAGCCTGCATGTTTAAAAATCTGGTAAATAACAAATAAAAATCAGTCTACTTTTGAATTCCACTCTTACAAATGTTTTTAAATAGTTACAAATCATTATCTGTAAATTGTTCGTCTAATGAGCCTATGATTCAATGAATACTGAAACCACTATTTCTACATAAGCATTATACTAGGAAATACTGATATCAAGACACAAACACACATACACACCCACACACATACTAAGTAAAATAAAAGAGCTATACCTTCAGAGGAAGGGTAAAAAGATCAAATAAAACATTTAGATCGAAACCTTTTATCTACCAAACTAGTAGAACAGGTTGGTTCTCTACTTTCAATATGGACTTCACAAGCAACATGTACCGATTATGGCTTATCCATATTAGATATGCTAGGATGCAAAAGGCGCATTGGGTTTCAAATGAAAAATATAAAAGAAGTTAACTGAAATGGTCTAAATTATTTTAAAGTTTTGATATGTTCAAAGTATTTTTGAGAGATCAAGTTAAATCAAATACTTAAAAAAATTAATGCACTGGATGAAAAACAAAAAGTCTCTTTGGAAAACTAACCCTGACCTAGTCTTCTGGTTTATATAAACTGCATTCACCTCAACAAAGGTGACATCCTCAGCACATGTTTTAGAGGCCCTGTCTTATGAAGGCCTCCTTGATAGCAAATTATTATAAAAAGCTTCAACTTTAATCTATGTCCCCTGAAATTCAATAGAATCCTCAAAGAATATGAATTAAAGAAAAACAAATAAGGATTAGCAAAACACCTTGGAAACAGGTACCCTGATTTAGACTGGGCTCAAGCAGCAGAATCAGACACTACCTATCATTTAAATGTGAACTACGAGAGAAGAGAAAGGATTTACAGCAATTATGAAGAGATATCCAAGATTAAGTTGAACTTTCTAAAAATGAAATCATACAAACTCTATGGAATGATTTCAACCCAGCTGACTTGCTGTTGAAGAATTTAGAAAAGTATTTACATTTTAGTCCCAAAGCAAAATATTTAATTGCAGTTATAGACCTAAGGACACCATGGTCTACCATATAACAAATCTGTGAAAAGGTAGGGAAATAGCAACAATTTAAGAAACAAATGCTTAAGAAATTCCCAAATTGCTGAAAAACACCCATCTACAGATACAGAAAGCCCAAAGAAAGTTTCAGAACACCAAACATGGAAAACCTAGAAAAGAGGCAGTAAAACAAATAACTGACTTCAACTGCAACAAAACAGACAGAACATAAAATAATCCTTAATGTGCTGCACTAGTGTTTAAAACAAAACAAAACAAAAAACCCTAGGGTAAACTAAAGACTAACAATCAAAAGCTGAAAGTTCACTATGATCAGTCTCCTAACTAAGCCATACTCTGGTATTCTAAATGCATGTCACACAGAAAGAAAATGATAATAAAGAGAAGCTCCAAGAAGAATGAAAGCAGATGGAGCAAATGTCTCCTAATCATGGGGCTTGAACTGGAGAACCACAGTTAGATGTAAACACACACATGGTTGGAGGGCTCAAGGCATTTGCATAGCAAAACCATAACTACCATCAGGAGGAAACTACTGAGAATAAGGCTCTAGGTTCAATCCCTAGTACTTCCATACCCCTAAAGTTAAATAACTGAATTGTTTAACTTAAGACAGATATATATGCTAAAATATATGAGGTAGCTGGGCCATAGTAGCAGTAGCACAGGCCTGTAATCCAGCATTCAGGTGGCAGAGGCAGATGGATCTTTGGGAGTTTGAGGCCAGTCTGGTCTACATAGTAAGTATCGCCATAGCTATAGCAAGGCAGTTGTCTCTCAAAACAAAACAAAGCAAAACAAAACAAAATCTGAGTTAAGTTCAGAAGGAACATAATTTAACTTTCAAACAAGCAAAATGAAATGACAGAGTATACAATATAAAAAAGCAACTGGAGTCCACCTCCCCCTAATACCCCCCAAATTTAGAGAAAACAAGGTATTCTTTATATAAAACCCATAAAGATATTAAAGTTCTCTTTGACCTCAACCTTACAGGAAGGACTAACAACTTAATCTGGAAAACCTCTGTTATTCCCAAAAACTCTGTGTCAGTTTTAAGACAAAAAGCAAATTTTATCTCCTTATAAATATTAAGACTTAAACACTAAAAGAATATGAGATCAATAACTTTCCTATGTGATAGTTATTAGAAATGCCTAGGTTTCAGGGTGCCTATTGGTCATATTTTCTAACTCAAAAATAGAAAATATTTACCTTTTTATCTTCAGGGTTTAGTTGGTTCATTAACATATTGACATTATCAGTATTCCAAACCCAAGAGTTACTTGTAAAATATTCAAGGAATACCATGGCTTTGTGAAGACGAGTGATTGTTTTCATCATCCTGTGTTTCAAGAAAAATCAAGAGATTCATATAATATATAGAATGGGTAGAATCCCATTACCACACAGGTCCCAACCATGTACTCCCAACTGTAATTCAGTAAGTGTACCAAACCAGCAGAGAATCAGAATATTTCTGCATCTTGGGAGAATAATTTATAATTCCAAAATGGAAAAACAAAAGCAGCAGCAAAGGGAATTTAAAATTTAATATTGCCCACATAAAGTTCTGCTGACACAGAATTCTCAAATGATATGCAACACTAAAGTTTAAATTCAAATTTTCTATCTATCACACTACACAAAAGGATTCAGTTTAATCTCCCTTTGCTTTTTAGCTACCCTGAACTTCGTGGGAATCCATAACATGGATATACAGAAATATTCTTTTGCTAGTCAACTCTATTAGAAAAATACAAGAACTTTCTCTTCAACAGTGATTGGCACCATTCCTGATTATCTGGATGTGCTATGAAATCAATGACTAATGCTGAGGACTTTCAGAAATATTCTTCTCCTCAGGCCTCACCTATGTTCTTCCTTAGAGAAACAAAACAGTATAATTCTTCTTTGTTTCCTTTTAAGGGCAAGGAACCTTAATCTTATCTGAAATTTTATTTATTATCACTTGCCACAAGTCATTGATATCAAAGCGCTAATCCAAGCAATAATTAAGAGTTTTCTGAACCAAATACACACCAAAACACCAGAAAAATAATCAAGAAATATAAGAATTCCAGTTACATTCCCACAAGAATTACCTTAAAGTATATGAAATTTAGAAAGACCCCAAATTAAGGGCTTTATAAATGGAGGACATGGGAGAAAATCAGAATATGAAAAATAATGAAGAAAATAAAAGCAGCTTCATTAGCCAAGAAACTATAGTAACACATTCAATACACTTATAAAGAAATCCCAAAACCAAAATACTTAAAGAAAATGAGGCAATACAGACAATATAAAGAAAAACTATCTCATTCACTAAAGAATTCCAAAATAAATTCTCTATTAAACATGAAAAGAATTATCCAATACCCAAAGCTATTGTCTAGAAATAAACCATATAGATTAAGGAAAGTTGCTTTAGTAAACAAGACTTTTCTATAATATTTTCTTTACAGATGTAACAAATCTGTAACAATCAATACAGTATCACAGGTAGTATAATATACATTAATTTCATCCCAAACATACATAGCTCAAATCATTTTTCCATTGAGTATCCTGAAACATTTTCCTCCCGGATTCCTTAAATGTCAGGTTTTGCCTATTTTCGTGTGTAAATTAATTCAAGTGATACAGCTGCCCTAAAATCAACCCTTTATTCACTCATTCAAAAAATATTAAAAAAAAGAAAAAAAGAGAGGGCCCAGGCATGGTAGCTCATGCACACTTATAATCACACACTTGGGAGGGTGAGGCCAGAGAACTGCCATTAATTTGGAAGTACATTCAGGTTTACAACTCAACCCTGTCTCCAAAAAAAAGAGAGGGAAGGGGATGGGAGATTTGAAAATTCATAGACATGAGAAATTTATAGACAATATTATCAGGAAACCAAAGTACACTTAAAATCACTCTGGTTTAATAGGCCAGAGTGAATGCTTGTTGACTACACTGTCTTATACCTGCTCAGGATGTATTTATTCTTTACTACAATAACTTCTAAAGTATAATCACAGTTAACAGCAAGGCCAGATCTTAATAATTATCTAATCTAGGGTTTCTCAACCTTAGCAATCACAAATCAAAGTATCTATGCACTAAGATATTTGACAGCATCATCCATTGCCTTAGCTAGCACACTACGGTTGAGCACACTTCCCTTCCCCACTGTGATGACAAATTCCAAATATTGTCAAATATCCTCAAGCTGAGAATCCTATGGATGAAAAATGTTAGAAATGCTAAACTAAATAACAACAACAAAAACATGAGGCAACTTTTCAAAAGATGCTGTTTGTAACAATGATATAATGTTAAATGGAGAATAAAGGTTCTAGATATGTACTCTGGTCTCTCTATGAGCAAGAATCAATATATTATGAAATAGAACTTACAGTTATTTCAAAATATACAGCAAGTCAGATTTTTATCTAGCTTACACTCAAAATCATGTAAACGAGTAAACTGGATTCCATGAATTACATTAGTTTAATGTAGAATGAGGTATTGTATTAGGGTTACATAAGTTGTAACATTTACTTACTCTTGACTAAGTAAGCATCCAAAGAATAAACTGAGACATTAGTTAACATGTGTACATTGCCTAAGGAAACTTTTATATCTCCTGATGCTTTTATTTACTTAATTTTGTTTTTGTGAGACAGGATTTTAATTATTCTATGCTGACCTGGAACTATGTCACCCAGGCTGGCCTCAAACTTGTGGAAATCCTTCTGCTTCAGCTTCTGGAGTACCCAAATTACAGTCTGCAGCACCATACCCTACTCCTTATTGCTTTTATATTATACACTTATAGAGGTCTCAGGTTATTCCTGCTCTGATATAGGTAAGACTATTATCGTCCATCCTGTAAGGTACACTGTTACCTAGACTAACGTCCCACCACAAGGGGAAATATCTGTTAAGCATTAGACTGAAGTGGTGACTTCACAAGCCAGGTAAGAAAGGCACTATGAGTAGTCTGCTTTGCTCATTATCATACTCACCCTTGAAGACTTCAGTCACTTTTCATGCTGTCCAATGACCCCTGAGGTGGTCAGGTCGCAAGGAAGCTCAAGCCAGACCATGTGCAGACAACACATGGAGAATCTAATTCTACATGAAGAGAGAAAGCTGCCTGGCGACTATGCACCCTTCCTCTCCCTTAACAACTCTCTCTAGTGTTCATTTCTTGATCCATCTGACCAAGCTTAAAGACCTTCAGCCAAAGTTATTCACACCAGTCTTTCTAGAATTTACACCAGTCTTACTCACAGAAATTGTGACACTAAAAATACGGAATTATGGATGTGGTGACTTGTCATGCAATAGAGTCTTAGTACTGGGAAGAACTGACAATAATAAAAATTCTAAAGTTTGTGGCATTTTAAAATTAAGTAGAAGAGGCTCTGAGGAAGTGCACCCAGGCACCTCCTATAAACTTCCATTGCTGCTCTATCCTCTCTCTTTCTGAGCTGATAGCGCTCCTGCAAACATGGTGAACGTTCCCAAGACCCACTGGACATTCTGCAAGAAATGTGGGAAGCACCAACCCCACAAGGTGACACAGTACAAGAAGGGCAAGGATTCTTTGTATGCCCAGGGAAAGCAGCGTTATGAAGGAAATAGAGTAGCTATGGTGGGCAGACTAAGCCTGTTTTCCGCAAAAAGGCTAAAACTACAAAGATGATTGTGCTGAGATTGGAGTGCGTTGATCCCAACTGCCGATCTAAGAGGATGCTGGCTATTAAGAGATGCAAGCATTTTAAATTGGGAGGCAACAAGAAAAGAAAGGGCCAAGTGATCCAGTTCTAAGCCAATTTTGTTATGAAGACAATAAAATCTTGACCTTTCACTCCCACCCCTTGATTGCAGTTGGTCTTTTGGGAGGGAATAAATTTTTTTTTCAAAAATTAAAAAAAAAAAAGAATTAAGTATTTGAGTTCATTTACTGAAATCTGAAAGGGTCATGAAAAGAAAATCGGAGGAAGCATTACAGAACTTGAAGCTGTGGAACATGGAAGATAATAAAAGCTAGACCTATATTCCTAAAATTTAATCTAGTCAAGATTTCTTGAATAAGGACAAAGCTGATCTTAAAAGTGAACTGTCTGAATGAAATTAGAAGAAAATGTAGAAGGCTACTCGGGAATTCTTTAAAAAGTAATTTCTTACTGCAGCATTCTCTCTCACTGATGCACACACATGCTAATATCCAAATCCTGCACTGTAGGCTTGTAATGCCACAACAGTGCTAGGTAGAGGAAACATAGCTGTATTGCCTTAGGAGCTGAAAAGCATGCAACATATCTCACTGCACAGGGACTGCTGCACACAGTAAGCTGAGAGAAACATATGTATGGGAAAGCTAGAAATTCCCTAGATTCTTACACTGAAAGCTGACTGGACCGCTCCAGTGATGCCACTCTTGCAATTAACAGTTAACCAGTTTGCTAAGAATGAATTAAAAAGAAGACAGGATCATCCCTTAGGAAAGTAAAAAGCAGCAAAAGACTTGACAGGACAGAACAGGACAGAAGACAGATGCTAACCTATTGTCAGTTTATTACCAAGTCTGTGAATTTTAAGTAACAGATCAAATGGTCAAAAAGTGTAACTTTTATATCTGGAATTCAGAAATTCTAGGTTGTATCACATCAATTATTTAATAAATAAAAACAAGGGGAAAAGATGGTTTCTGAGCATAAAGAAAAATCCAGGGTAGAGATATAAGATTCTTTAAGACTACATCATGGTAACTTTCAGACAGAAAGACAAAAACAAAACAAATGAAAAAACTTCTCCAGATTGTAGAGACATATATCACATTCTCTACTGGTTGGATGACAGGTTTTAAGGAGAAAAGATTTAATTATCTGTAGGTACTGCTCCACAGCATCCTAATGAGACCTAAAGGCTTATCTCACAGAGATTTGTGAATAGGCTCTGATCTATCTGATCTGAGTTAATCTCTTTGGATTATCTTTGAAGTACACAATGGAAACTTTTTAAAAGCCACATGAATTTATATAAAAAGGGAAAGTATACCAATAAAAATGTCTCTGTAACATAAGTCAGCAAACAAGAGCCCACACACCTAGTCCACTCTATTACTATTTTGTGAATAAAGTTTTATTGAAGCAATCATGTTCATTATTTATAAACTGTCTATTACTGCTTTCTTTAACACCAAGGCAGAGAGGTAGCAACAGAACTATGTGCTTACCAGGTATAAATGTTTACAACACGGCCCTTTATAAGAAAGGTTTTCTGACCCCTTTCCTGGAGTCTAACTTCTTATGGGCAGGAAGTAGAATTAGTAATCTGTTCAGTCTTCCGCGGACCCTTTTTTAACGGGGGCGAGTGGGGAGGAAGGTTGGAGAATACTTAGAGAGTAGGAGTAAGTCCAGCTGTCAACATATACCTGGACTTTAGTTGAAAACTGTTTAAAGAACATTGTCTGCTGTGTGCTTTCCATTTTTCTCATATTGAAAACACTGTCTGAAGAATATATGTAGAATATATGGGCAGTTGCTAACTTGCTTTGTTTCATAGGTTTTCATATGAGGAGTATCATCTGCAATAAACAACTGTATCTGCGACTGGATCAGGTTTAAATGGAAAAACCGTGACATCCAGCTGATACCATAGGGGTTTGCAGAAGAAAAACATTAGCTGCATTGTTCAGGAAGAAGAACGTGAATTCCCTTGAAAGCCATTCCTTTCAAGTCCTCATTTCCAGGATCTGAGTGCTCTCCAGAACACCCGCTTTCCTTACATCTAAGAGGATTTGTGATTTGCAATTTGCTTGTGACTAAAAAAAAAAATTAAAAAGAGGTAAGCCAGACATGGTGACACTTGCTTATGATCCTGGCTCTCAATTTGAGGTCAGCCTCGGCTCCATGAGATACTATCTCAAAGAACAAACAAGGTAAAAGTGATAATGCAGTATTTTCTAGCTTCCACATCACTTGCTCAATCACTTTAGCTGCCATGCAAAAGTTAATTCTTAAGAGGCAACTACTAGGCCTTGAAAAGATCCTACAAAAAGCAATCCTGATAAGACAGAGACAATAATACCTCAGCCCTGGCTGATCGAATACCCCATCCTCCCTTCAGACTTCAGCTCTTTCAGTTCCATCTGATCACATGTAAAGTCTTAAACTAAAAACCACACATGCCAATTCCTCTGCAAATTCCTGATCCCAAGATTAATATGAGAGAGAGAGAGAGAGAGAGAGAGAGAGAGAGAGAGAGAGAGAGAGGATGATGATGACTGTTTTAATCACTGAGATGACTTATTATACAGCAGTATCATCTCTGTACTCATAGTAACTATGGTTTTTTTGTTCTTTTTATTATAAAAATTTTTAAGTTTACTGAGCTCCCAGCTATGGCTGTCTTCACTAGACCTGAACAAGATAAAGCCAGTTAACATCCAAAAGGGAACGGAGAGTCTCATGTGTCCCCACCCCTAGCTAAGAAGCTCAATTGATAGTTGACAGCTGTCAGTGAGAGTCAGTTTTCCTCAGGCATGTGGCATATGTCCAACATATTCCAGTGGAATGCCCCACACTCAGGCTATAAGTAGACAACATGAGTAGGTAACTCAATGGGTTATTTAAAACAAATAAGCCAGGTGGCAGTGGCACACGCCTTTAATCCCAGCACTTGGGAAGCAGAAGCATGCAAATCTTTGAATTCAATGCCAGCCTGGTCTACAAAGTGAGTTCCAGGACAGCCAGGACTGTTACACAAGAAACCCTGCCTTAAAATAACCCAATACCCCTCCCTCACCCCCCCCAAAACAATATAAAGGTGGGTATAGAAAGAGTTGGGGTGAATATAATCAAAATATATCGATTACTGTACAAAAATTCTCAAAGAATTAATAAAAATGAATTAACTTTTAATTAATAGGAATTAGCCCATTCTCTTTGTAAGGTACTATAAGGTATAAAATCTATTTTATGTTCTGGAACCAGTTTTGCCTTTTCTGTCCTAATTATAGCAACTATACTAACATAAATATGCATTAGCAAATCATTAATTTAATCTGATTTCTAGCCATGAAAAAATGCCAACATAGCAAAACTACTTTTGCAAATCATTCTAGAAAACCTGAAATGGTTTGTTCTGTAAGTTGTTCTATTCAATTCTCCCCCTTATTTCAATAGTGAATAAATAGTTAGAAACATCCTAAACTATTCAATATACCCAAAGTTTCTATGGTTACTCTGATCCTGAGATACTGCAACTGGCAAATACCTAACTTTTATGTTTTCAGCAGCTGATGGAGGTCCTGGAATCATCATCTTCTATAAATACTCAAATCCTGAACTTGCCAATCAAAGATACTAATATAGTTTTAAAAATAAACATTTTGTAGTACATTTCACTAACTATGTGATTAAGACAGTAGGAGAACTTTGTAGGGTTTCAATAAAAAAAGAAGAAAGGATATTACAACTATAAGAAAATAGCAAGTTTTCTGTGTTTAAACTTTTAAAAGCTAGAACATTAGTCAAAAACTGTAATTACCATATTATAAGCTGAATAGGTAGCTAAGATATTTCAAGTAATTTTCTAAAAGCACCGTATATTTTTCATATAAAACTAAACCATCTACTTTAAAGCAAAATATTTTCTCTGAATCCCCTGTAAAAACTCACCCCTAGATTTTTAAGGAAGAGAGAAAAGAAACTCAATTTCAGCTTATAATAACAATGACAATCCTGAAGTAGGGCATTTCCTATTATATTGGGATTTGGAGAATCAATGGCTCAATAAGATGAGGTCCATTCTTGGCCTCCAAACATCTCCAATTTCTAGGAAATGTCCTGGCATCTTGATTGTGATTGCACTTAATCAGGTTAGTAATTCTAAAAGCCCATGCTAGCGACATGGTGTCTCTCCAGCAAGCTTCCACCACCTTACCAATACACAGTGTATTACTGCTATTCTTCTTACCACGGTTTCTGACCTGTCAACCTGAGTGCAAGATCGAGCAATAATGCAGGTACTGTATGTTTGACACCCTTCCAATAATGAAGCATTAGGTTGTTGGAACAGAACTTAACATAGGGGTGCCTGAATACTTGGTTTAAGGGATTCATCTTGAAGGAATGATTTAGATAATCTCCTGTAGGAAAAATAAGTGTTAAAGCATTTTGAATATCATTTGTTATTCAGAAAAGCACTAAAGTTAGACCTAGAACTCAACACATGACAGTAATTTATCACCCAAACTTTAGAATAAATAATGTGACTTACAACACTACCTTTGCTTTTCTGACAATGTCTTATTCAAGAGTCTTCTCATTCACAAAAGGCCCTTAAGCCTTATTATAAGAACGAACAGATACAGAGTTAATGAACATTTCAGTGTCAAGCATGGGTTGTTTAACAGTCAGAGGAACAGAAAAGACAGAGCTAGTCACCATTACCTTGGGCTTCTTCCAGTCATCCTGAGGTAGATATCATACAGGAATGCTGGGGCCTTATGGCTTACAGCAATCCAGTAATGATATAAAAGGTGATTGGAGGTTAGATTTACATTGGGCCGTCTGAAGGCCTGTTCGAGAGGATTCCTCTTGAAAGTGGAAATTACATGGTATTCTGAGGAAGAAAAGTTGTGTAACAGCTTTGATAATAACCATGTAATGAAGTTTTGAAAAAAAAATGTTTGTACAATACAAAATATTTTACCAGAGTCAGAGTTCATTCATTTAAAAACAAGCTTTTCTACTCTCCATAGCTAAGAGAAGATTGTATTAAAGTGCTGGTTCCAAGGAGCTAAAATACTTCCAGTATTTTAATTAAATGAATGAATTTTTACTAAAATTCACTCTGAAAATCTTAATGTTTTACCTAGGTCAGTTTATAATGTCACTCTCTATATTTCACCTCTCATGATAGCTTCTTTCTTTCTGTTCCTCTTTCCAGATTCTTAATACTGTACTTACTTAAAAAAGAAAAGGAAAATCATCATTCTTTGTTTATGAATGATTTAGTTACTCAAATCAACATACATCATACAAGCTTAAAACAACCCAAAATTAACCTCTGCTATAGCTTATTTACGTTATTCAACATCAATACAATCAAACTTGGTATCTTCTATTTTAATACTTTAATGGAAATGTATACTTAGGCATTCACCAAAGAATAATGTTGAATTTGATTTTTCCCAAAACTGTACAGCACAACAAAAGTCTATAAAAACCTCACTCACTTAAGACACTTCAATATCCCTGAAGGACCATGACTTAAAATACTGTGAAATCACTCTAGAGTTTTTTTCTTTCTTACTTCAACAGTCAATCTTTAAATTTAAATACAAATGCCACAGAAAAACCTCAAGACAATATCACATAAGATTGTGTTAAGGTAGCTAGGTGTGGTGGTATATGCCTATAATTACAGCACTTGGGAGGCTGAGGCAGGATAAATGGTTTGAAGCCAGCCTGGGCTATATTGCAAGTTCCAGGCCAGTCTGAGCTACTTAGTGAGACTTTATCTCAAAAAAATGACAAGGCAGAACAAGGGCTAGAAATGTAGGAGTACAGTGTGTGCCTGCCTAGCATGCACAAGACCTAGTGGCTGGGTGAGAAGAGGGGCAGGCTGATTCCCAGCACCAATCTACTTGAAAAACAAATTATTCTGTAAGGATAGCCTAATTTCAACTACAAATAAAATGATCTATTGCAAAAAGCAATGCCATAAATACATTTATATTTAACTCACTTAATAATTTAAAATGAGCATGCTTCAAACTATACTAGCCCTATTTTAGAGCTAGTTAACAAATGTACTACCTGCTATGTATCTTTGACTTTAGAAGAATGTACCTTGGCCAAATGACTCCTACTTCCCAACTACTTCACTTGTAACTCTAGGGACCAACTGATATACCTACTCTTACAGGTGCAAATAATATTAACTACAGACTGGCAACATTGGGCCTGAGTGTGCTCATTAGTTAGGGAAAAAAAAAAAACAAAAAACAAAAACTGCCCCCAAGTCACAGGTAGTCTATGAGGCTGCTGCAGATAACAAGCGAACAACTAGGGCCTGACTAGGTGAGTGAACACATACATCAGGTTATTCTTATATTGGGAAACATTAAAGATGGATCATAAGGCAGGACTGGTAGTTATTCTCAAACGGCAACTGAAATAGGGATACCTTTGTAACTCAGTGGTCGTAATAACTTATGGGTATTCTAACATTAAAAAGTCAGTGAACACTTTATGTTCTAACATTCAAAAACACAAATAAAATCATACCAACTTCCCCCCAGTGGAAAGGATTTGTGCTGCCTGTTGTGCAATTATACACCATGATGTTTCTTGGTCTGCAAAGACAAAGATGAAAGCAAAGAAACATAAGAGGAAGACAAAGTGTCTAAGCTAAATCTTATGTACTATCAAAGTAGGAAGACATGATAATGAGTACTTTTCTTTATTATGTAAAAGGTATCCTTAAAGGATTATTTTTAAAATGTTTAGGCTTTAACTATAAATGCTACTATTACCATCTAAAAGGATGCTCACAGGTTAATTATGACTGCTCTAGTTTGCCATGGTTGACATAGATGTAGCATTTCTTGTGAATTTCAACTTGATTTTATACTAAGTTTGACTTTGGCTTAAGTCATCCTTCAAGAGGATCCCTCCCAAGCCCCATTTTTAGTTCCTAACAAACCTATAAATCTTGTAAATACATGAGATTAAACATTATTTCTTCTTTACCACAGATGGGTCCTCACGGTATTGTGTCTACTGTACAAGCTCTTACACTTGTACACTGGTATTTCCTACATCCTAAAGGCACTTTACCAATAACATAATCAGGACTAGGGGATTAAGATCAAAAGCTCCTTTTCCCTCTCAGTTACTACAGTTAATAAGCAACATTGTTGCCTTATATACCTATTAACTCCGGAATACCAGGCTGCAGCAAGGCTTGTGTTGACAACTACATCTACAGGAACGAGATCTGCAAGGGCATTGTTGGAGGCACGCATTGTTCGAAGAATTCCTTTCCCTGCCTTTGTTGAAATTAAAAACAACACTTTAAAATACATAGCCAAAACATGTATACACGCACATATTTATAAAGATACAGGAAAATTTATAAAAGTAGTAAATCATAAAAAGTTTATTTACCGCAATGAAGAGACCACTTGGTCCATTAAAGTTATCAATCCATCCCTAATGCCAAAAATTAAAGGAAAAAAAAAAGAAGAGATTAAAATTAACATCGAAGTATATTTATTATTTTAAAGTGTTAACTACAAACGTATACTTTGTAGTTTTCTCCCAAAACCTAAGAAAGATCTACATTCCATTCAGAATATTGTTCTTAGTTCCCAAGAATGTCCCAAAAAGTTTCCTCTGGAGTCATGAATTACTAAGTGAAAGTATTTTTAAAGGATTACCTATCTCTGCTAAGTCTTTGCAAAGGGAAAAAAAAGTCTATACTGTGCATCACTTTTCCTAAATTAATCCCTGCTCACCACTGACTTTATACTATTTATTAATGCAGCATCTTAAGGGAAAATAATACATGCTCCTCAATTTAGTGAGTAAATAAGAAGAAAACAGGATAATTATAAAAACAACAAAGGAGAGGCTATCACTTACTGGTAATTATACAGACCTCAGGTTTTTGTTTTTTTTTTTTTAATCAGCTTACTTACTGGTTTCTGCCTTCTCTTCTCTGGAGGATTTAAACGTATCCCAACATCTTTTTTTCTTTTTAGTAGCCAGTTACAAAAGAAATCTCTTGTACCTTTCTAAGTTTTGTAATCTACACATGGAAAAATACACTTCTTTGCTTTTGGCAAAGAAAACAGATAAAACCATGGTCTTCTTTACTGAATACTTCTGATTCTTCAATTAAAACTTAAACTGTAAATCTACATTCCATACACCCAAGAAGTACCTTAGAAATATAAGTATGAGTAATATTACCTCTTTCTATGCTCAGTAGCTCTGCCATGGTAAAACACATTTGGCATGTTAACACCTGCTCTTAAATTACATCCCAACTCTTTACACAGTTATAACTTAAAACTCTAAATCCCAAGTGCTTAACAATTTTAAAGAGCTTACTGGAAAAGGTTCTTTCCAACTGGCACCAACAATCGACGGCCTTACAATTGCAACATTTAGCTTTGCTCCTTCTTGTTGTACAACATATTCTGCCAAGGCCTTGGTGTATATGTATGTATTAGGTCTGTCGCCTATTAATTTTGGTGTGATATCATTTACTAGGCCATCATCCATCCATCTGGCAAACAAAAAAAAATTACATGTACAAAATTCCAAATATTTTATCATAGATAAAAACCTACTTAACTGAACTTTGTATGAACCTATGTGTTGCTCTGATTTAAACAGTTTCACAATAAACGTTTTCTTTTCTCTCTCTTTCTCTCGTGTGTGTGTGTGTGTGTGTGTGTGTGTGTTGTTGTTGTTGTTGTTGTTTTAAGACAGGATTTCTCAGTGTTCCCCTCTCTAGCTATCTTGGACCTTGCTTGTAGACCAGGCCCATCTTGAACTCGGATTCACCTGCCTCTGCCTCCTGAGTGCTGGGATTAAAGGCCTGCACCACCACATTCAGCTTTCAAAATAACTGAAGAAAAAAAGTAGTGTCTTTAAATATCAAACACAGATCCACAACCTGCAACTCCTATACCAAATAAGAACCAATAGTCCTTTTAAAAAATCATATATTAGATAGCAAACAACTGACCTAAACCAACCAAAGGTCTTTAGAAAGTATCATTTAGTTTAACATTTAGCATTTCATGTGTCTTTGATCAGGGTGATCAGGGATACTAAGGTAAATCAAAATGAAGTAATTTACTATCAAATAGTTAATTAGAGTTCCTTTCCAAAGTCCAAATGAATTCCAAAAATGTATAAAGCCTCAAATGTTTCATTAAAAATTAAAGATCTGTTTATTACTATTTAATAGAGTAACTGAGTAATAAACACATTTGCTGTTCACATATGTTTACATTTACTATAAAAGGTCTAATAATCTAACTATTTAAGATGTACTACTGGAATTGTACATCTTCACAAGTGATATTAATAAATATTAGGATTAGTAAAAATATTGAAGCATGTTATGAAAATTCAATTAACCTACAATGCAGTCATCTCTTTAATGATCTTCCTGAAGATCACAAGATCACTTGTAAAAGAACCATAATCAGGTGATGTCACAGTCTTTCCTCTTTTTACTCTAAGGTGCTGTGTTGTTTCCAGATACTTGTCTTTTTTGTCTACTAAGCATACAATTAGATTCTGCATAGTCACTAACAACTAAGCATACTAACAACTAGGGAAGCTTTAATTGCTTCACATATATGGAAGTACTTTGTATATGTGGAAGAATAAGAACATTAAACTGAAGGCAAATACATATCCAACTTGAGAAAAAATATAAAGATTTGTTTTGAAAAGTGATCAAGATAGGTAGTTGGTAGATGGGAGAATAACACCCATCCAGAGTCCTCAAAAAAAAAAAAAATCTTGCTGAAGAAAGATTTGGGCCAGTAAACCTTATTTCTCCTGAGTTTGCAGAGCAAACTTATGAATTATTTACTAGATAGATTTCTTTGTAAGTAAGGAAAGGAGAAAAAAGATCCAGGTTACAAGCTCTTCTTGTTTTTTACATGCCTGCATAAGCCAAGACTAAGAAGTCAAAAAGTAGTATGTATCATTAACTTCAGTTTTCTCCAGATTCATAAATACATCTATTGCTCTGTAAGGAAAATGGGGTATATATTCAGGAACATCTATGAAACTGAGTCATAAAATAAAAATAGGTAATTCTCCAAGAAATGTCTCAGTCATCTCTGGTATTGCTTTTCTTTCAATTCATTTCCCCAACATGAAAAGCTTTTCTTAAAATGTCATGTGTGCTTAATTCTGAAGAAATCAAGGCATGGTGAGAATCAAAAGTAAGTGGAATATCTGTGAGGAAAGATGGAACCAAGGAAAAACAAAAAGTGTAAAAACAAAAACAAAAACAAAAACCAACAACTCACAGATACACTGTTTGAAAACAATTTATGTAAAGATGTAATGGCTGCTGGACTGCCTCTACAACTGAAAGTATAGACTAAAGAGCAAGTGACGGTTGTGTTCTACACAGTTCACATAATCCTCTACATTTACCAAATACAAATGTAGTTCATATTAACAACTGCTGACGAGATCCCTGTCCTTAGAAAGAAGGTAACTGAAGGATTATAATTCCTTTGATTCTCTTAAACTGAACACCTTCTCTATAGGTATTGTCTACTGCAGGGGAGGGGGTCCTTTAGTAAATTAGAACCTTGTGATTAAGCAGTCATTGGTCTCTGATCCACAGAAGTTACAATTGACTACCTAAAAAAACAAAGCTTCTAACACATGGATAAATTATTCAGAGGCCTTTCTCTAATCATTAGCTAACCCAAAGGGAGAACTCTACATTGACCTCACCAATAGACATAACCCTGTACAATACAGGAGAGGATATGCAGAGATAAATACATACATGCATATGTGTGTTTGTAGCACAGGGGTTGGGAGGACTGGAGGGTATATATTTAAACCCAGAGTCTTAGAATTAAAAGCAATATGTATAAATTGAAACATACTCTAAAGAATCAATCAGCTTCTTGGGATCTACAGGGGGTGGATAAACGACTTCATCAATATGCTTTCGATTGCAGTAGGCATACGCTGTTGAGACATGCATAAACACTTCCAGATTCTTCATTTGCTGTGCAAGGAGAATAAGCTGTCGTGTAGCAATCACATTTAACTGAACAGCATCTCTGCAAGAGAAACAAACAATGAAACTTAGAAACCTTATTTTTTTTTCCTTTAATCTACTTACAAACCAAATCTGAATTGTATTAAAGTACAGAGAAAGAAGAAAAAACATGGTTAATTTGTAATTCCTCCTTTAGCTCTGAGCTGGTGTATTTGATGTTAGTATGAAGACTATTCACTATACCAATTATGTGTAAATTTTCTGAATATAAACTCCAATAAGGGTTTGAAAAACAAAGCATACATTGTGATGTAAAACAAGATTATGAACAAAGCTATGGGATCAGATTGGGCTCAGATCCTGGTGTGGTCTCACTTAAATGTTCTCTTAAAATGCTAAATTGCACAAGTACTCAACCCTCAGCTTCCTCATCAGTAAATGGGAACAAGTAACAAAACCTCCTACCAGAATTAGGAAAGACTAAATGAAAAGAATAACTTGTATGCATTTAGTATTTGTTATTCTTGTCAGCATCTCAAAACAGGCAGACAATGAGTATTAAGATAAAGAGATGGCAAAAAAAAATTTTTCTATACAGCTGTTCCTAGCATTTTTAATGGTCCATCAAGATGTCTATTGTACAACATAGTAATTATTAGACTTAATAACAATATGCCAGACTACTGGAAATCAGTAGTTTTTAAAGTGTTCTCAGTACAAGAAAAGTTCTGTGAGGTCACACACATAATAATTAGTTCAGTTTAGCCATTGCACATGTACTGTATATGTAAACATATAGTGGGAGTACCAGGTCAGTGGGACATGCCATCTCTTATCTTCTCAATAGCCTTTAATGGCTGAGGCTAAGATCTCCTACCTCAAAGAGAGAAAACAAGAACTGAATGGCATCTAAGGAATCCTCAAGTTGTCCTATAACTTTAACACATACGCATACACACACCTCCACATATATAAAGGTAGAGGGAGTGACAGGTTGGAATAATCAACACTGAGTGGTGAAACTGGCAGAGTAGTTCTGTTATAACTACAAATTAATACAACTAATCTAAAAGTAACTAGAATAAAGTACCAGTAACTTTAGAAATTATGCACTTATTAATCTAATAACCTAATTTTCAGAGCAAAAACTCACTCTAAGCCTAATTTTTCAAACAAGAAATAAAGTTTTTATACTAAGTGAAAATTACACATTATGTAACAACATGACAGAATATGATATAGTCACTAAAATATAACCACGTAAAATATTAGAAACCTATAAATTGCCAGGTAGTGGTGGTGACACCTTAAGTCCCAGCACTAGGGAAGCAGAGGCAGGCTGACCTCTTTTGAGTTCAAGGCCAGCCTCATCTATAGAATGAGTTCCAGAACAGCCAAGATTACACAGAGAAATCCTGTCTCAGAAAAAGAGGGAGGTGTGGGGAGGGGAGGGAAGGAGAGAAATGTAAATTATTTCTATGCTAAATTTAAAAGGTGAAATTATTAAATTAATATTCAGGATTATGTAAAAAGTATTATTTTGGTTTGTATATGCTTGACCCAGGGAGTAGCAGTATTAGGAGGTGTGGCCTTGCTAGAATAGATGTGGCCTTTGAGACCTTCCTCCTAGCTTCCTGGAAGTCAGTCTTCTGTTTGCATCTCAAAACAGGCAGCCAGTGAGTATTAAGATAAAGAAATGGCAGAAAAATTTTTTTCTATACAATTGTTCCTAGCATTTTTAATGGTCCATCAAGATGTCTATTGCACAACATAGTAATTATTAGACTTAATAGCAATATGCCAGACTACGGGAAATATAGAGCTCTCAGCTCCTCCTCCACCAAGCCTTCCTGGATGCTGCCATGCTCCCGCCTTGATGATAATGGACTGAACCTGTAAGCCAGCCCCAATTAAATGTTGTCCGTATAAGAGTTGCCTTGGTCATGGTGTCTCTTCACAGCAGTAAAACAGTTATGTTCAAACACAGATTCAAAGAACTTTGAAGGATGTCTTTTTAAGACAGGTTCATGTGGCCCAGGGCTGGCCTGAAACTACCTATGTTGCCTAGGATGATGTCAATTTTATGATCCTCCTACCTCTACCTCTTGAATGCTGGGATTACAAACATGTAGCATCACACCAAGTGTGAAATACATTTATAGAAATGAAAATGGCTTTGAGCACCCTGCAAAAATTCTCATATTGTCAGTATTTAAGAAATATGTCACAGACAATTCAGTCTACCTGACTGTATAGCAATACTTGATATCTATCTGTCTGAAAATAATGGGGACAAGGAGGTTATTGTTTAGGAAGAGATATACTGAGAAACTGAGAATATTTTATTACAAGCTTCTGAGGACAAGACAAGAAGTTCTGGGTCACCAGAAACAAGGAGTATCTCATAAAAGGAAAATAAATAAGCAAATGACTTTTTTTTTAAATTGCACCTGAGATCCTATTGAGAAAAATTAGAAGAAAACAAAACAAAACATTTTTAATGAAACTAGTGTGGGGTCTTAAAATCATTTCAAATCTCAACTAAGGAAAAAAACTGTATCTGTTCAAATGGAAATCTAGCAAGAGACCTTTCACAGAGAGGATACTATCCCCCAGAGCATTAGAGAAGGCACTATTTTCTTTCTCATTTACAAAACAATGGGGATAAGAAGCTTAATGTTTTGGAGAAAGGATACAAGGGATATTCTGTCGCATTGTCCTGAGAATGGTGACAGAGTTTCTAGGTCACAGAAAATGAGGGATAACTCAAAAGACACACTCCTGTGCCTTGAGTCTCTCCACTCTGTATCTGAGAGTCCAAGCCTGAAGCCATAATAAAATAACCTAAGTTACTTAGTATCTGCAAGGTTAGTTCCACTCAATGGAAACCCTAGTTTCTATTTTGTTTAACTTCATGCTGAGTTCTTTACATACTAGAATAGAAAGTAAACAGAAATAAAATTATGTTTTGTTGGAAATGCATCTTAAGACATCTTGCTAGAAAGCAAATAAGCTAGTGTGGCATTTCCCTAATGTAGACATAAAATTCACTTCAGAAAGAAAAAAATTAATAAGCAAAAATATTCTATTTCAATGGCTAATAAGCTTTCCTATTTGTCTCCTACAGATATCCCAAATTGTTCAAAATCTATTTGATGTTTTTGTAAACTTTACTCCAGAGCTTATTCCAAGCTTAAGATACACTTGGGAATTACTAAAAATGAAGGTACCTTTTTAATGATTGAAATGAGTTTTAAGTAAGTTCCTAGGCCATTTTGACACATCTCTTTTCCACTCTTCTCACTCCTCACAAACTACTATCCCAATGAATTCTTATCACTATTTTAAGAGTCACTTTAAAAAATAAACTTGATCGAGACAGATGTTTAGGCGTCAATGACATCAAACTTAGAAGTAGGCATCTGTAATTGTAAAGCTGTGTCCAAAGCAAGGGCTCTGAAAGAGAAGCCTAAGTGCAGCAGCTCTTCAGTACAGACAATGGTTCTGCTAAACAGGAAGGAAGATTCTCCAAAACTATTGGGTCAAGCGCACTCGAGAAACCTACTTTTTAAAACATGTTTTCCAGTTATTATAGTTTTCTTTTTAGAGGTGGAAAAAGGAAGATTTCCCTACAGGAGCACTTCTATAAAGCTCACAACCTGAGACTGAGCCATAGATAGAACTATATCATGTTTATTATTGTGCTATAATAATAACTGTACAATTGACTGTAGAATTTAAGAGCTTAGTATATGTCAGACACCATAATAAACATGTTCAAACTTTACAAAAAAAAAGAAAGAAAGAAAGAAAAAAAGTCATCACAAGATGCCCAAACAAGCACCAGGAGCCACCACAAGCTTTTCCCAGCTTTTTTTCTAGTCATATTATATTCTTAAAGTCTGAATAATACACGTAAAACTCCACCGCTCCTATATCTTAACTGGTCTTTTCACTCCTTTTAGAAATCTATGTCCATACTCATCCCACTAGAGTCTCATCACCTAGAACTGCTCCATTCTTGATATCTCATATATTTTCCCCAAGCAACTTGTTTATTCTCTCTCTTGTTTTTGACCTCATGATGGCTTCTTACTTCTTAATATTCCTCTCCATGCAACTGATACTGTCCCATCTAGTGTGTACTGGCTGGTTTTGTGTGTCAACTTGACACAGGCTGGTGTTATCAAAGAGAAAAGGAGCTTCAGTTGAGGAAGTGCCTCCATGAGATCCAGCTGTGGGGCATTTTCTCAATTAGTGATCAAGAGGGGAGGGTCCATTGTGGGTGGCACCACCTCTGGGCTGGTAGTCTTGGGTTCTATAAGAGAGCAGGCTGAGCAAGTCAGGGGAAGCAAGCCAATAAGGAACATCCCTCCATGGCCTCTGCATCAGCTCCTGCTTCCTGACCTTCTTGAGTTCCAGTCCTGACCTCCTTTGGTGATAAAGAGCAATTTGGAACTGTAAGCTGAATAAACCCTTTCCTCCCCAACTTGCTTCTTGGTCATGATGTTTGTGCAGGAATAGAAACCCTGACTAAGACATAGTGAATACAAGACCTCATGACCAACTACTTAAGCAACTACTTATTCCCCTCTTTCTCACCTTTTTTTTTTTAAGTTTTTCGAGGCAGGGTTTCTCTGTATAGCCCTGGCTGTTCTGGAACTCACTTTGTAGACCAGGTTGGCCTCGAACTCAGAAATCCGCCTGCCTCTGCCTCCCAAGTGCTGGAATTAAAGGTGTGCGCCACCACTGCCCGGCTTCTTACTCACCTTTTATACCTGTCAATTTCTCCCCATTTAATATTTGAAAAATGTCTAAAAATTAATGAGCTTTGCCTCCTCAACTCTCAACATATGCTATCCAGTACTGCCTGCATTTAGTTCTATATCAACAAAGTTAGCATATACCCCAGGGCTTTGTGAAAGAGTCCATATACAAACTTATCTTGGTTCCTCTTCAAGGCACCAGCTTATGGTTCCTCCTACATCCCCTCGGTAGTAACAGTTTTATACCATGTCATATCTGTGGTTTAGCAGATGGTGACTGTAATAAGTGGTTTTTCCCTTAATGACTATTATAGGCTATTTCAGTATTTCTGAATATCTGGCCCAAGTCTAATGTTCTATCAATATTTAAATGTAAACATCCATTAAATCTGCTTCACAGAAATAATTATGATGTGGTGACGAGGGATAGAACAGTGAACATTCATGTCTTGACATCGAAGAGAAAAATAATAAATTACTTAGGCTTTCTAACACGGTCTCTCTCTAGTGTAAGAAATTATAATAACCTAAAGAGAACTCAAAAGCAATATACTGTGGTTCTTCCTGTAAGGGTTATTTTGGGGGCTGGAGAAATCGATTAGAGGTTAAGAACATTGGCTGCTCTTTCAGAGGACCCTGGTTCAATTCCCAGCACCAGTTTGGCAGCTCACAACTGTCTCCAACTCCAGTTCCAGGGTATCCAACCCACTCATATAGATACATGCAAGCAAATCACCAATGTACATAAAAAATTAAAAAGGAGTCATCAAAAAATGTTAAGGGTATTCTGATGTGTTTTACCCTAATTAATTTTTTCTGTTAATAAAACTTACCTTTAAAAGCACCTAATTTCCCCCTTTAAATGGAAAAGAAATATACTATCATTATGTACCAGCCCCTGAAAACACACTAAGTTTAAGGTGGCTATGTAAACACTTTATTTTGATTATAAAGTAATGAAAGCATGAACTATGAGGGGAAAATATGTTAAACTTGTCATTTTATAGTAATGAATTCTAAGGAAAAATAAAGAACTCACTAAAAGTCATTAACTGACTGGCACAGTCCTGTATGTCTGAAATCCCAACATTTGGAGGCACAGGCAGATTAAGGTTAGCCTGGTTAAAATAAAAATCAGACACTATGCTCATAATCTTGAAAATATTATTTAAAATGAAATGCTAGATCTATATGCAAATATACGTGCAAGGGGAAAAATTCAAATGTTTAAAAAATATTTTTTTCCAGTGCTTAGTCCCAGATGAATCCATCTACAATCAACTCCTACATCTAAAGCTCAGGGAACACTGCAAAAGAAGGACAGAAAAGTTCTGAAAAGCAGAGGACCAGGAAGTCTGATATGAGATTATATCTTCTATATGTGATAAGAAAGCTGTACCCATGAAATAATAAATAACAAGATGACCTAAACAAAACCTGAACATGTCAACACCAGGTAATATACCAACATGGGGGCGGGGATCTTACAGAGTCCTATCATGACAGCTGACAGAAAATCAGTCTTTCCCAGCACCAACTGGTCAATCCTAAAAACATATACAATAAGAACAACACTAAATGGACTTGGCAAGTTGTGTTTATGTATTTATTCATATGTGTGTGTGTATGTGTGTGCGCGCGCGCAATGTGTTTGTATAAATATATATATAAAGGAAAAGAGGCTATGAATTTGAGAAGGAGAAGGGGCAATAATATGGAATAGTTGGAGGGAGGAGAGCAAAGGATAAATGATATAAATACAGTACACATATACAAAATTTTAAAAAATTAATTATAAGAAGAAATTTTCTTACTGAAGGTACAAATTCCATTAAGATGAAATGTGTTATTTTAAAGCTAAAAACAATTACCATCAATACAGAAAGAGATGTATGCTTAACATACATGATGCATACATACCTAATGAAATTAGATTATACTACATTTATTATGACATTATTTTGTCACTTCTGGATTCTAACCACATGACAGCACCTAAGTGTCTCATCTGCTGGCTCGCAGAAAGAATTTCAAGAAAGTGAGTAAAGCCATGGCTTACAGACTCAGAAGTGCCTATAAGAAACTCAAGTTCAAGGTTAATAGCTTATCCAAACTCTTCAGATAATATACAATGAGGTCAAGCCTAGAACTAAGGTATGTAACATCAAGGCTTCTTCCCTTTTCTCCATACTGTTGCCTCAGTCACCTCAGGAATAAAATGCATTTGCCTAGGATGAGCTTGGTAAAGTTAGGAAGAAACTGGCAGGTGAGCAATGCTTGAAGGCTGTAAGGACAGCCCGAGACTGTACGAGAGAGGTTGCAACTCCACACACCAAAAATGCTTGACATTGTGCTCTCACACAGTGTGACCACTATTAAGAGTTACACTTATGTTAAACAAATATAGGGATTACTGCTAAAGCCATTTATAATCAGAGCTTAGCCTTTTAAGCATTTTGAAGAGGGCATCACAAATATTCTGTAACCTAAAAACAAATGCATTATTATTTAAACTAGTATAAAACTACATAATGAAATTAACTTAAATCGTGTATTTACACACACTATCAAAAATAACAGTCCTATGAATTAAGCACCATTATTTGAAATGTATATTCATTTAGTTTCTAAAAAGTAAATTTTTAGTTCATGTGTATTGGTGTTTTACCTGCATATATGTCTGTGAACCATGTATGTGCTGGTATCCACAGGGGCCAGAAGAGCATGGTCATTCCCCTAGAATGAGTTACAGATGGCTGTGAGCCATCATGTGGGTGCTGGAAATCAACCCGGACCTCTGGAAGAGCAGCCAGCACTCTTTGCTGCTGAGCCATCTCCCCAGCCCTTTATCTTATTTTTAAAATACTTACCACTGGAATGTTTTTGTCCCCCCACCCCCCCAAAAGCAGGATGTATCCTGAAGTTCAAATTATGTTTTAAGTTTAACTTTATTTTTGACATTGCCTTGTCCCTTAACAATGCCACCAAAGCAGAGTTTTTCAAATATAAACAAAGTGACTATAACATACAAGCCATTTCTTAGCTTGCAAAACTTGAAACTAATTTTGATCACAGTTCTGGAATGTATAGTGTATGTAGAGCAGAAGCATAAAGGATTCTGACATTTCATGAAAAGGTGACCAAAACAGCTACTAAGTAAACTATTCCTACCTTCTTAACCAAGTACATTCTATTTTCTTCAAGTTCACTGTTTGCCTTATATCCTATTTCATAAAGTCATGGCAAGGTTTTCTAATTGGCAAATACTAGCTATCTTCCATATATTACTGTTTCATTTCAAAATGATAACAAAAAAAGAGAATTCTGTTCATTGAAATCCACTATTAACATATGACAGCTTCATATCACTCTCAAAACAACTTCAATAAAAAGAGGAATTAACATTACGTCAATAAAGCATGAAATTCAAATGTCAGTAAGTATCTGTACTTACCTTAAATTTTCATTAAATCTTACAGTAGCTGCACAGTGGAATATGACATTTGTAGAATCTATAATGAGCTCCTTATCTTCTTCACTGAGAGCCAGTTTAGGTTGGGTGAGTTCACTGTTGATCGCTATAATTTTCTCTCTAAAATCTGGATTTTCATCTCTCAACCTGTCGAAAAGCTATCAAATGGGAAGATATTTATTCTATGGGTAGATATTTATTCTATTCTACTTTCAAATTCTACTTTCAAAGTCTACTTTAAATTCTTTCCCCACCAAAGACAGCTACTTTAACATTTTAGATTTCATGGGACATACAAGACTGCTCATCTTATAGACACTGAGTTAAGACTCAAGGAGTTCAAGAGGTGCTCCAAGAAAACAGATGGTAGTCAGCAACACAAACACTGTCTATGCTCTGGATAAGCAGACCTGCCTTCTGCTTCAGAATAGGCTTAAGAAATAACAGGCACCTAGAAAATAACAGTCTCACACTTCAATACTCCCAATAATTGACTGACTTTTAAAATATTTTTCAACATTTAGTTACAAGTGTATATATTCTATACACCCGAGTGCAGTGCTCACAGAGGCCTGAAAGGATGTGCTATCTCTGAGAGTTAAGAGTTACAAGTAGTTCTTGGAGGAAATAACATTAAACTAGAAACCTGAAGGAACAACAGGACTTGTAGGCACATGGGTGAGTGATAGGGACAAAAGAAAGAGAATATCTTAAAATTTCAAAGCAGAATAGTGCTACTGCATAGGATGAAAAAAAAAAAACCACATACATTTAAGGAAGTTACATACACTTTAGAAAGTAATAGCAACTAGACTTAGCTACTAACTTTTTTCGGGTGGGGATAAATGCTAACTCTGGGGGGGAGGACTATAGCTACTCTGCACAGTATACAAATCCTAGCTAGAGTACCTGACAAGGTACAACAATCTATCTGTTAAGTGAGTAAATACATTAAATTAGAAACACTTAAAGAATTTTGAAGATTCAAATTCAGTCACTGGAATGGTGACAACACATCACCTACATTATATACCAGAAGACAGGTCTAATAAAGGTTTAGTTTTGTGGGTCTGGAGTTCAGGGAGGGAGAAACAGAACCAATATAGATAGTATTGACCACATACAGTTAATAACTGAAGGATCAAAGTCCTGAGAATGGAAGAGATCATCCAAATAGCAACAGCAGTGAGGAACCCAAACCTAAACTCTACAAAACTACTTCCCAATCTAATTCAAACAGCAGCCATCTGACTCACAAAACAGAGGGCGCTGCAGAACTACTTCACTGGACCTAACAGAATCGAATCAAGGCTTATGGCAGATATCTTAAGAATATCAATATTTAAGGGGCAAGCAGGGAAAGAGGAACCCAGGAACCTAGGAGAGGGCCACAGTTCTTTTTAATACCTCAGTCTAGGTAGTCATGCTTACCAGCCAATATTTCCCTTCCAATATCATCTCCAGGTATTTAAGCCCACTAGTACTCCCATTACTTCCTACTTTAAGTTTACCGACACCTTGTCAGGGTTCTAAAACATACTTCATGATCAGCTATTTTACTTTCTAAGAGGATACTGAAGATGGAACTCTGGGCCTCTTCACGTATTCTTGTTAAGCACTCTACGTCGGAGTTATTTATTTACATTCACAGCCCATGATCAATTATTTTAGTTGAATCTCCACCATCCAATCAAGTTTCTTTTCCTTCAGGCATTCCTATAAATCAATAGTTCTCAACCTGAGGTAATTTTGGTCCTCAGTAAACATTTGGCGATATGTGAAATACTTGCTAGAACTGGGTCCTAATGTATATAGGCCAGGGATCCTGTTGATCACCCAATAATACACCAGTACTTTTTAACAAAATACTATCCTGGCTAAAATGTTAACTGCACTGAAGGGAGAAAATGTCTTCAGCACAGTTAAATAAGTAATGCCTCCTCCACCCCCAATAATATAAATATTCTATGTTCTTTATTTCTGTTTCAAAGGTGGGCTACAGAGTAAGTTCCAGGGCAGTCAATCCTATCTCAGTGAAATCCTATCTCAAAATAAATAAATAAATAGATAAATAAATAAATAAAAAAACAAAGCGTAGTTTAAACCTTATTAGAAAATTTGGTCTATCATAAAAGAAAGCTTTTTTCCTTTTCCTGATTCTAGTTCACTGTTATACTGCAGAAACTTACCAGTTTTTCCCCAGATTTACTTTTGAATACTGAAGCAATATACTAAGCTAATAGTGCTTCACAAAATTCACACACAAGCATGTACTTTTATCCCCCTTCCAAATGATCAGTTTCCATACTTACCTTGCCACTGAGGATTTCTTCCACTCGCTCTTGGGGTGTCTGTCCAGCTTTTTGCCTCACCAAAACATAGACTGAATTCACCTTGGGACAAGATCTCAGCAACTTTTCCAGAAGCACCTTCCCTAAGAAACCAGTGGCTCCTGTGAGGAGGATATTCTTGCCTTCATAGTATTCTGGGATTGAAACCATTTTGACTGTGAGAGAAACATGACATTAGTTTAAAAATATATGTTTAATCTTACTAAAACCTTCCAGTTTCCATATAAATATTTTAAAGGACTGGAAAAAATCAAAATTGAATTTTGACAATAGAAGAATCCAGCCTTTGGTTCATTATACTACAGTGGAAGCAAGAATGGATTGCAGCTCCCTCAAGAGCTTGTTCTTTCCTGGATTATCTCAGACAAGTCACTCACCTTTTCTGGCCCCGAGTTTCTTTAGTACAGTTGTAGTAAAAAAATTTCTAAAACTTCCTTACAATAAGAGCTCAAATATTGATTCAACATCTGTTAAACCCTGAATACAACTGAATGATTCTCTGTTCCCAAAGAAATTTATACACTGAATGAATGTCAGCAGACTCAAACACTCAGCTTGGATAACACTGCCAGGTGTCACATCACCAGTCATCAACCACTGAAACAGGAAGAGGTAACATCAAATCCCTTCTTCTACACATACTTGATAGTAAGAAAAAAAGGTTGTAAAAAATACACAAGAAAATGGGGTGTGTGTGAATGGGATGAGTATAAGAAGATCTATGAAATGTTACTATACAAGACTACACTATACTGAAATCCAAGCTCTATGCTATTTAGAAATCCACATGCATAGAATGCCTGAGGGCATGCAATACAATCAGCGAAGAGAAAAAGCTTCAATAATACTTTAGTCTCATTTAAGCTGAAAAGTCTAACAGATGCATGCATTTTATGTCCCAGATTCTCCTAACTGTGTGTTTTGAAAGTGTGACCCATCTTCCCTAGACAACCACTCCTCAAAAAGGCTTCTCTTTACAGCAAATGGAGAGCATCACAGAAAACAACTATATACAAGGCAGAGATCAACAAATCATGGGGAGCCCAGTCCCAACATCTACATCTAAGTCGCAGCTCCTCCATTAGGGAACATCTATCTCTTAAGGGGAATGAAAAGATTTAAAAAGCCAGAATATCAGGAAGTGAGCCATAAAACAGTCTCCCCTGGAAATGGCTACATAGACAAGAACAAAACAATAGTAGTTATCAAAGGGCAACTTAATGTGGGAGGGGAAATTTTGCAACATCCGACCCCTAGACAAAGAACTACAGGTAACTCCTAAATGCTGGAAGAAGGAGAATTATCCTCTTCCTTACTGGTTGTCCAATTCAGAAGGGTCAGTCTTGAAGCCATATACATAAAAGCAGTAAAAATGGACTCAACAGGCTCCATCTATTTTTGTATACACACACACACACACACACACAAACACATATGGATATAACAAATACAATCAAAGAAAAAAGGCAATCAACTTCAGAGTTGTGGGGAGTGTGGGAGGAGTTAGAGAGAGGGTAGTCGGGAATGGCTGGAGGGAGGAAATAGAGGGGGAAGGGATGTCATTTTACTTCAATTAAAATATTTTTTTAAATATAGAAACAAAAATCTACAGATAGCAAAAGGGGGTTGGAATAAAGCAGAATAACTTCTAGAAGAACAGATGAGGATGAACTGACAGAAAGGCCATGGTAGGAGAAAAGTACTGTAAGGAGGTCAGAGTTATATTTATCATCTCCTCAACTGAAATCCAAGAGAAAACACCAAATTCAGGATCAACAAGCTTGATCAGAGTCTCAAGTCAAGGTACTCAAAAAGCATGCACACAGAACAGTCAAACCACTCCTGTCAGTCTGATTTCCTATATAAACACTGCTCCAGTCTTAATATTAGTATGTGTTTGAGAAGGGTATCCAGATGGGTGCTTGAGACAAAACTGAAACAGGCTAAGCTTTTAGGGTCAAGGAGACTTCACAAACAATACAGGCTCTTACCACTCTTGTAGATTGCCCACTAGAACTAGTTTAATAAGACCCAGTTGCTGAAGACACCACATACACTGGCTTTAAGACATAGCTGGAACCAAGTTGGAAGCTTCCTCCCTCCTTCCATAGTACCTGAAGGTACTATGCAGTTTGCTGGAGGAGTAAAGGCATCAACTGTCTTACTCAGCCCTGAACCCTAAAATCTGCAATACCAACCAGCCAGGCAAGGTGAGTTCCTTCATGCAGTGGTACATGACTGTTATGGGAGTAGCCAACTGCTTTTTATTTTACTGTATTTGAGGCCCACTCAACAACAGAAGATTCATATCTGGTACTGTAACTTGATCTAAAACCCCATGGTTACAGACATCTTAGACACTTAAAGGGGAAGCTTACTATCGTTGTTCAGGTAAATTACTATGGCAACAAGCTGTTTTCCAAATATCTACATTTATACCCAGACAAATGCTATTCTAAGATTGAGAAACTTCTCTTTTCAATATACAGTAGTGAATGCAGAGATCAATGGCTGCTCAATGGGCTAAGAGTTAAGTGTCAGTTAAGTGTGCAGCCCTCAACAGGACATTTTTACCCCTTCTAAGACTCAGAAAACTTCAAGGAAAAGGGACAAAAAGAAAGTAAGAACTAGAAGACAGGAAGAGGACTGCTGAAATGTTGTCTTCTGGGCATAGCATAGTCAATGTAATCATCATGTCATAACAGCTATGGCTATCTGCCATAGGTCTAAACAAGATAGCCTATTAACAGTTACACTTACTATTCCCTGCTGAATTACTGAGTACTAATGGGTTCAGGGAAAGGAGCAGTATTGTCTTCAGTTGTGTACCAACTAAGAAACCCACCAAGTTCTGATGAATAGTCCCAAACTCATGGCCACAGATAATCCTAGTTAAACTCTATGTATCTTTGAGAGAGAGAGAGAGAGAGAGAGAGGGGGGGGGAATTAGAGTGGAAGACTCATGGGGTTAGAAAGGAGATAAGGGATAACATAAAGGACATAAGGGATTATACACATATAAAGTTATCAAAAAAATTCATTAAAAGTTTTAAAGTTGGCCGAGCAGTGGTGGTGCACACCTTTACTCCTAGCACTTGGGAGGCAGAGGCAGGTGGATTTCTGAGTTCAAGGTTAGCCTGGTCTACAGAGTGAGTTCCAGGTCAGCCAGGGCTACACAGAGAAACCCTGTCTCGAAAAACAAAAACAAAACAAAAAAAAAGTTTTAAAGTACTACATCTACAAAAAAAGTACTACAAAAAAGAACAAAGATAAACCATGTTTGGAAATCAGCAAGCCAGATAAAGGTAGAAAATCCAAAAAATAACTTACAAAGAATTAGTGAATGAGTTTAACAAGCTCCTATCATTGATAGGCAAGTAGCTAGATATGGCACTCCTAAAAACAGTAAAAAATTATTTCCTCCAGGAGAGGGGGAAAACTCTTAGCAACTAGAATTTTCTCTGAGTGACACTGTATTCTCTGATTCAAAAGTTTGGCAAAAAGAAGTTAAAAGTCTCACAAAATGTTGTGTACCAAATACTACCACTGCCTTCAAAGAATTCACTAAGGTTTACTTGTCGGAAGTGTTTTCCAGCAGCTGTTTTAAAAAAGAATATTTTCATTTAAAATCTCATTAAGAGAAACATACCACGGAGCTACTTAAGATATATTCTTAACTAAAAATTCAAATCCAGATTCTGCCACTTAAGCTAAAGCTACTACTAATCAGAAGCTGTTTTATTTGTAAAAGCAAATAGCATTTAGGTTATAGACAAACAAAAACCTAAAGAGACCTCGTGAAGAATAAGAGAAAGACTAGGATAGCAACTTACATACAAAATAAACTACTTTTAACTGCATTCACCTAACAAATATAATACTAGTATTAATGGAAGGGTAATCAGATTGTCTTAGAAACTTAAGTAATTAAAATTAAGGTCCTCTTCATTTTTAACTCTAAGAATAAAAGCACAAAAATTTACCACTTTAAAAAAAGCATATTTTTATTGCCAAGAAACAGACATCCTCTTACCCTATGATGAAACAAAACAAAATGAAACAAAAAATTTAATTAAAGTTTCCAATACAATGCTGTGATGGTTAATTTCAGTTTTCAACTAGATTAGATTAAAAAAACAAGGTATTAATGAGACATTTCTCCAAGTAAGACTGTAGGATATCTCCAGAGAGTTTTAAAAAAGGAAAGGAAGAACTTCCTTCAATATGGGTAGCACTATCTCATGGGCTGGGGTCCTGGATTGAGTAATACCTTCAGATACTATTTCTCAGCACACATGAATGGGCAGAATCAATTCTACACCATTATCTTTTAACTGAACTCCACAGTTACAAAAAAATTTGACAAAATTTCTACATACTTTTCAGTGAGATAAAACACATCAATCATAGAAATAACTGAGCACACAGCACCAAAAGAGAAGTTCAAAGGAATTGTAATGGCTGGAGTAGATTACCTTAAAAGTTCTATTCAGTTCTAAGGTGTACAACTCAAATACCACCGCCCAGCCTCACCTTTCTATCAGTTGGTTTGTGAGTCTAATACTGGCCACCTGTATTCAATCTACTGTTTAGCTCCTTTATATTCTCTAACTTTTTACAACATTCTGTAATCTAAATATTATTTGAAGTATATTATGTAATTTTAGTGTTGCATTGTTAGCAAATAATTTAATGACTATAAGAATCACAATTTCAAGTGAAACCAGGAATATTGGTGAAGATGAACTGATAACCTTTAAATGGCTTGCAAACTTCACATTCAGTATATTTCTGACACTGTCAAAAGACACAAGCCACAGTTTGTGTAACTGTCATAGCTCATTCATGGCAACTGGCATGGTCAGCAGGATTGTGTTCGTCAAAGACAGAATGTAATGAATAGAAATTACTGACAAAATAACTGAAAATTCTATGAAAATTTTTCAAGAAAATTAAGTCATCTGGTGATACAGGCAAAATTCAGCACCCATACCAGATACGTTTGAACTAATAAACAAGTAATTTTGCAAAGAATTATTAATTTTATAGTGTAATTGTTAAGCCTCAGTAATAAGATTATTTAAAAGACAATGTTATCTATTTATTGGTTAAATACAATTAATGACATACAAATAATACGAATAATAATTGTTAAATAAATTAATGATTTTAGCAAAACCAGGCTTTTATCAAGTATATGAAGGTTCAAAGAAATAAACCAGAACTACTCACTCACTGGCCAACAATAATTAATAAGCCCCCAACACTCTTAAGGGTTCTGGTGCTACTCTCAGACTACTCTAGTAGATGCAATACAAGCACCGTAGTCCCCCCCTTTAATTTCAAGACAGGGTTTCTGCATGTAGTCCTGGCTGTCCTGGAACTTTTCTCTGTAGACCAGGCTGGCCTCAAACTCAGAGATCCACCTGGTTCTGCCTCGCAAATTCTGGGATTAAAGGCATGTGCCACCACCGTCCAGCCATACATGTAGCCCCTTTGTCCAGGCTAGTCTGAAACTTTTAAACATAGAAATGGAGATGAACCATAATAGTACTAATTAATAGAGTAAAAATGGGTGTGATAACTTTGGAAAGCTTCCCAGCAGTATTTAGGAACATTTTCAAACATACATAGGCAATAAACAATATTATCTTTAAAAAATCTCAAATGCCCATTGGTAGTAAAATGTAATTACAGCAACATATTTTATATAGCAATGCAGTTGAAAACAGCTCTAAATATTAGCCAAAGAATAAAGATGAAAAAAATAATATAGTCTGTGAGATTCTCTTGATGCGCGCGCACGCGCGCACACACACACACACGTTTAGATACCGCAGGGAGAAGGAAGAGGCACAAAGTAGGCTTTATGGGCTCTAATTCTTTCAACTTCCTTGGTACAAGTTGACTACGTGAGTGAGCTTGCTTTATGATTATTCACTAATAAAGCTGTACTTGTAAACATCTGCTTATACTTGAGGAAGTTTTTTATATAGCATCTCCTATATCATTCCTACGCTGTATCATTCCTCCTAAGTAGTCCTACATGAAGCTCTCCACATCTAACTGGATTCAAACACAAGCGGCATTACCTGTGGATCAAACAACTCTTTCAAAAGTGTCACACATCAAATATCCTGTAAACAGGTATTTACAACTCATAACAGTAGAAAAATTACAGTTACAAAGTAGCAACAAAAATAACTTTATGGTTGGGATCACAACAACATGAGGAACTGTATTAAAGGTTGAGAACCACTGGTCTAGGCCTCCTTAAAAACAACATTATTTAAACCATACTAACAAGCATACTACCTATGTCCAGCCCAAGAGCTCAAAAACTTCAGTCTGAAGGCTAGGTGCCACTTAGGCACTATGCTAACAAGAAAGACAAGCACAGCTTTACAAAGCCTCAACTCAACAATAAGGAGCCCCAAACCTTAAATCTAAACTCTATTACTTAGTTTATTATTTAATATAATAAACTCTATATTACTTATGTACTTAGTACATCAATTGTTAAGGCATTCACCTACCCACAACACTCTAGTTCATTCCCAATTCTCCAAAGACACTAGACAGAGCAACAAACCACCACCCTAAGGCCAAATCTCTCCTTGCCCCTGGTTTTGCATATAACATTTTATTGGAATAACCATAAATAACCTAAAATTTCAACCTGTCTACCTTTCACTATAACTAAGAGTTATGTAGTCTCGAAGAGTTATATAGTCCCAAAGCCTAAAATATTCTATCTGGCCTTTTATAGAAAACACTTAGGGGCCTTCAGCCTAGACAAAGACACTAAGTTTGTGATCCTGTTCTGAGAATGCATTCTGATTTATCATTGTCCCTTAAACTCTTGACTCAAACACTGACTGACGCTCTCACAATATGCTTAGCTATTATACTACTCTCACCCCAGAACCTAACACTAAAGTAATGGTCTCTACTGAAAATGCTAGTCAGTCCCTAATATTCCAGACAACAACAACAACAACAACAACACCCTAAATGAAAGACTTAAGTGGTAAAGCCACACAGACTTCTGCTGTAGTTCCTCTACACACTCCAACACTTCAAATGTCGTTACCAGTCCAATTAACAACCAAGTTCAGGATACCCCTCCATGTCTACCCTTCTTTAGATATATCATTCATGTGTGCTCCTTGGGAGCCACAGGTGAACACTCCACTAGTACTTCCCAAACATTAAAGTACACACAAATCACCTGGGGGCCTGTTAAAATGCTGATTCTAATTCAATTGGCCCTTGCTCCTGAAAGCTGCTAAGTGATCGTGGGGCCTCTCTCTGAATTGACCCATGTCTATTACCAGCTGATAGAGCTCCTGTACGCTATGTAATAATTTTTAATGATTTGGTTATTTTTGCTGTTGTTGTTTCGTGTGTTTGTTTTGTTTTTTAGTATTTTTTCTATATTTTTTTAATATATGAGTATTCTTTCTGCATGTACACTAGCATGCCAAAAGAGGACATCAGACTCCTTTATCGATGGCTGTAAGCCACCATGTGGGTGCTGGGAATTGAACTCAGAACCTCTGGAAAGGCTCCCAGTAGTCTTCACCTCTGAGCCATCTCACCAGCCCCATAGAGATTAGTTTTAATGAAAAGAAACAGAAGTATCAGAATATTCCCTCTTTCATTCACTCCTCTTGTACAAAGGTACTCACTGACATCATATATACACAGTGACATGAAGCAATGTTTCAAATTGTTCTAACTGGTAGAGCAAGATGCACTTTTATCTACCAGATTTCCAATAACTAATAAAGGTTTGTTCTTTTTTTTTTTTAATAAAGTGTAAAAAAGGAACAGAATCTTAGTGAGGGAATGTAATTTGGCAATGTCTATAAAAATGCAAATGCTTATTACCTCTTGATCTTAAAATTATTTCTAAAAAGTATCCTCCAGTTCTTCTTTCCATACTTGTGAAAATGCTGTGCCCACTGCAGCAAAGTGCAAAACCCTAATGTCCACTTTTACAGAGAAGCAGGTAAAACTTAAAAATGTTCCTCTGGTGGTATATTCTGTATTTAAACAAAGAATAAAGTGGCTTGGCATTGAATATATTGGTATAAAGTAGCAATTCATGAATAAATAACCCAAAATTACATCAATGTCATATCCCTTCCCCACAAGGTTCAGGGTTTTGTTCTGTTTTTTTGTTTTGTTTTGTTTTTTGTCTGGAATATTAGGGACTAACTAGCATATTCAGTAGAGACCATTACTTTAGTGTCAGGTCTGGGAAGAGAGTAGTATAAAGCTAGACATATTGTGAGGGTGTCAGAAAAGGGATAACAAGTCTTGGAAAGCCAGAGTTCTGGGAGAACCAGAACAAAACAGTGTCAGGACAGGACTGCTGCACGTATGAACTCCCAGCTGTGGTTACCTGCAAAGATCAAGCTGCTCGGCATTAAAGCATAGAAAAGCCTAACCCATAGCTGAGGAGCTACTGACAGCTACTGGCTTCTGGGGGAGGTAAAGCCAGCTTTCTTTAATGATGTGGATCCTAGCAGATGGACCACACTCCAGTGGGTGGCTTCACACCCATTGAATATATGAACACCAAAAACTGCAACTAGTGGGTTAAGGAAAAAAAAAAGAGGACATGAATTTGGAAGGGGGTTGGCTGAAGGTGGATCTAGGAATAATTAGGAGAAGCAACTTGAGTGAATATGATCAAAATAGACTGTATTCATGAATGAAATTCTAATAAAATGTATAAAAATATTTAATATTTTAAAAAATATTAAAATAAGAAAGGTATCTGTAACTATAGAGTGGGGATGCAGGGAATTAGCTTTTCTGTATTTTTCCCTTCTACAAATTTAGAGAAACTAAGGACTGAATGTGAAAGTTTCAAAACAGATGCCTAACACCTCAATTCTGATTTCTATCAATTTCCATCTCCTAAAGCTATACCTCAAGATTGGCTTTATTTACTTTTCTTTTAAAACTGGCTCTTCTATGCATTTAATATACAAACCCATTAGTGGAGACAGTTGGGTGAACAGATGGACAAAGAAAATATTTCTGGTCTCATTCATTCATTCTCTCTCTCTCTCTCTCTCTCTCTCTCTCACACACACACACACACACACACACACACACACACACACTGTGTCTGTGTACAAATAAAACCCTTGCATATATAGGAACGAGATCTATATATTCTTACCCCTCTTTTTACCTATTTACTTTTTTTAAAGACAGTGTTCTCAATGAATTGTCCAGACAGGCTTAAACTTATTCTCGTGTCTCAAACATCCTAGCAACTAGGATTACAGGTCAACACCACCAAATCTGTCTTTATTCATTTTTAAGTTCCCAAATCTGGTATAATTCTTGTGTATAGCATAGCATGTGCAATGCTGGTTTGTCAATAATTTTTTAATTTGGCTTATTTTGTTTTTCTATATCTCAACTGGAAGATCTCTTGTCAGCAGCAGACAGGCAAGATAGTTAAGTTAAATGATCTTTTAACATTCCTTAAGTTTTATGCTTAAAAAGTAAGATATAAGCTAGAGAGATGGCTTAGAAGAGAACATACTGTTCTTGCAGAGAACCTGAGATGGGTTCTCAGCACTCACTGGACAGTTCACAAACCCCTGTAACTCAGCTCCAGGTGATCAAATGCTTTTGGCCTTTGCAGGCACTAGCACTGAGTTCCACATACCCACCACACACACACACACACACATTAAAAACAAAATAAATCTTATAAAAAAAACTAAATGAAAAATAGTTTCAAATATCCCCTAAAAGGAAGAAATCCAAAATGTTTTAAACCATGGGTCAGCAAAGATTTCCATAAAGAGCTAAAGAGTAAATTATTTCAGTTGTGTGACCCATTGCTCAGAAACAACTTTGCAACATCTATTATAGCATAAAGTGGCTTGTGTTTGAAATTGTTTGTCATCCCATCAAAAGTCATGCTGCAGTTTAATCTCCACTGTGAATTATTAAGGGAGTAGAAATCTAATCCAGCTATTATGTTTAGAAGTAGTCTTTGAGAGGTAATGAGGTCATCAAGTGGAGTTTACACACACACACACACACACACACACACACGATTGAATACTGATGGCTTTGGAGTGGGGGTGGGGGGTGGGGGGGCAAAGGACACAGATACACATGCATTCCCTGTCTCTTGTCATATAACCTTGGGACTTTGTGAACAAGGAAGACATCACCATATGTAGCTCCTTGGGCCTTCAACTCTAAGCTAAATAAACTCTTCTTTATAAATTATTCAGTCTCAGATATTTCATTACAGTAATGTAACATGGACTAAACAAAGAGAATAAACAAAATGGTAAGACTATGTTTAAAACTTAAAACAAACACACACACACACACACACACACACCAGAAAGCCTCCATTTGCAGACCATGGTTTGCCAAGACAAGTTCTAAACAATAATTTCCAGTATTTCACAAGCAAGGAAAATGAAGCATGAATGAGAAAAGCACCACAGTTCAAAAGTACAGTCTAGAAATGCACTACTACTAACACAGGAAGACCATCACCTAACAAGGCCAATGACTGGAGCTATATAGTATCAAGCCAGGCATGGCTCTCCCCACACTTATTTCACACTTCCAGCCTCCAATAAATTTGCATCAAAATAAGGAGCCAACTGTATGAAGACTTGTAACCATCACCTAAAAAATAGAAGGCCCTAGGCAAATGGCTTTCTAAAGATGATCCCTAAATTTCATGTCAAGATAAATATGCATTCTTCCCGACACACAGGAAGACAGCTGCACTACAAAAATACACTCAAAATACTTAAGGTTGGAACAGCTTTTCAAACAAGCATAGGAAAGAATAGGAGAAACAATGTTTTACATACCAAAGATGAAAGATCACAAGAAGGTTGGGAACACAGAATAAATACATCATCTGGGTGTATGTGCTTATGGATTATACATCTGTATGTCACCAAATCTCAGTAAATAGCAGCAGATGCAGAAAAAGTAGTATTCTGGTTTTATATCACTATATAACAAAGTAATTTATAACACCCATTTAATTCTGTCACAATTTCAAGTCAGAAATTTAGAAAAAGTTCCACAAAACAATTGTTAAGTGAACAGTCCTGGTTCTTGATCCTAAGTGTCATTGCCTCTTCCAAAAAGGTAGCCTGGGCTCCTTTACAGCACAGTAATAACAACCTCAAGCTAGTTAGACTGCTTACAGAGCTGCCAATGTGCTCACAACCAGAATTTGAATGTCCAAGCAGAAGATTTCTCACATTTTCTGACAGCCAGAAATCACTACAGTTTAACTTTTAATTGACAAGTGACCTAAAGACAGCCCAAACTCAAGATATGAACACTATCTCACATGGCAAGCACTTCTAATGGTTTTGAATGAGGCTAGAATGGTGACTCAAGCTGTGGCTGTGGCTATAGGACCCTTCACCCAACTTGGCTAATGTTTTTTGCAGTTCAATGTCCAAGAAGAAAAAGATGAAGATGAATTAAATTCTGAGAACAAGTGTCTCATCCCTTTTAGTACTGCTGTCACTGAACACTATATTTAACTACAGCTGAGGGATGCAGATGCAGCTAGGTCAGCAGATGAGCAAGCACTTGTGGAGTATGTACGCCCAGTCTATACACAAGCATAGCATGGTCACAAACTCATCTTTTTGGGGACATGTCCAAGACAAGCACTCACAAAGCAAACTAAGTGCAGTACCCCCAAACCAAAAACAATCCTAGGCTCATTGCAGAAAGAACAAAGTGTAGCCCGGAGGGATTTATTAGAAACCCTTGGGGGCTCCATAAGATAGATAGGGACTCTCAACAGGGCCAACAGTACCTTGCCTTAGTTGTTCAAGGAGTCTCTGGGTCCCTTCCTCAGTCACCAAATCTGTCAAAGGAAAAAATAAGAACAATTTAGTTTAACAATCGGTTTTTGCTTTTCAGTGAGTGGCCCCAGTGCCTTGCAACATGCAGTTTAATAAACCCTAACTGACTTCATTTTCTATTCTATAATCAAACTATACTTCACTCCGTAAGACAAATAAAAATTCCAAGGATCTTTCGATGGTTTGCTTATTTGTCTGTCTGTCTGTCTGTCTGTCTATCTATCTATCTAATCTATCTATTGCATTGAAACAGTCCTGCTATGTAAATCAGGCAAACCTTGCATTCAAGAACCTCCATCTCCTAAATGCTAGGATTATAAGCATACACCATGTATTATAAAAAGGTTGGTTTTCTATACCAAAACAAACACACAAAAAGGCTAAAAAAGAAGAAACGAAACAAAAGATAGACCACAATTATACTCAGTTTCCTTGTAAAGTTAGAGACAGGTTTAGAACAGAAAAATAACTGATTGGTTAATATTAGATTTTTTAAAAGGTTATCCTTTTTAGAATAAGGAAGAAGGAACTTGATTATCATACCAAATGAAAAAAAAGGGGGGGATATTTCACTGTTATAGTTATAATCCTAATATTCTAGGAAGTCAAAAAACAGCTGAGATCTTCAGCTTGGTAATATACAACTTCTACATGAATGACTCCATTTTTATTTATACAGGGTATGGTAGGGACTAGTATAAGAACCTTACTACAATGGCTTCCTGTAATTTTTATTTATCAAATGAGTACAGCAAATAATTGGTGTGTGTGTGTGTGTGTGTGTGTGTGTGTGTATGAACCCACACATGTGGAGGCCAGAGTTCAACCTCAGGTGCCATTCCTAAGGAACCACCCACTTTTTTTTTTTTTTTGAAAGTCTCACATTAGCCCAGAGCACACTGAATAGGCTAGGCTGCATAACCCAGTGAACCCCAAGGATAAGCCCAACTCCACTTCCACCTCACCAGTGCTAGGAAAACAAATACATCACAGTTGTCTTTTTGTGTGTTCTAGAAATCAAACTCAGGTTCTCATGCTTGAGTGACATGCACTTCACCTACTGAGCCATCATCTTTCTCTCCAGGCCCCCTTCCCACATTATATTTTAAGCTAGCAAAACTTTTAAAAATGTGTTTCCATGGGCCTCATACTTTCAAACGTTTATACTCACACTCTCTCTCTCTCTCTCTCTCTCTCTCTCTCTCTCTCTCTCTCTCTCTCAGACACAAGCATATAAAGTTCTGAAGGCACATTGGAAGATAATGATCTAGTTTGTGTCTTTTGTACTCTATTCTGGTAACTACAAAAGGTAAACTAATATACTTATTAACAAGAAAATTGTATATATTTATTATATACATGTTTTGGACACATGTACAATGTAAATGCAATCTATATGTAGTCTTTTCATTAAGAAACTATAAAACAGACAACAAATAAACAACCAAAATGCAAACTCAAAATGCACAAACTATGGTCACTGAGCAAAGAACAGTGAGTTCTTTTTCCTCTTCTCTAAAATTAAGGCTTATCAGGCAGTTTTCCACAGACAAAAGAATAGCTTTAGCATCTTGGATAACATTTCTTTTTTCCAATAAAAGATGCTAGTGTCCAACTCTGTTGTAAGCATCCATTGAAGTAGACATAATAGCCACTCTGTTTGCCTACACAGACACTGATATAGCAATATCATTATTCTATGTCCCTAATGTCTAAGGCAGTTGGTATTGAGGAATCTCAATGGTACATTAGATTAGTTCTTAGGCTATTACAGAACCATTTTGTACATTGATGTCCTTCTATAAGCACAGCACTTTCGCAAGAACAAAAATGCTTCTAGGATCTTCTATCCTGAAAAGTTTAGATGTGGAGACCCTGTCTCAAGAATAAATTATACTACATCAGAGAGAAAATACTAATTCTATGACACTAAAATTATACACTTACAAAATATTATAAAATTTTCAGTATTATCCATTTTCTTTTGTTCCAGTTTTTAAGCTTAAGGCCTACACTGCTAATTACTATAAAAGCTATAGAAAATGAACTATGTTCATGTTCATACATAGCATGATTAAAAAAAAAAGTAGAAAGAAATGACAAAAAATAATACAAACAATCCTGACAATGAGTTTAGTGGGGTGGGGGAATGGGAATCATTTTTACCACTTGGAAAAACATATTTACTTCCACTGTAGAGAAAGAATCCTTCAAAGAAACATATCCATTAAGTCAGTCATATGTGATTTTATTTTAGATAAACTACTTTATAGACAAATGACTGGGCTGTATTTATTCCTTACCTTAATAAAAAGAGGTTCTATATTAAGAAAATTTTATCTCAATATTTTCAGCCTCGGAGAAATAAAAGTGTTTAACCAAAGATGTTCCAAAAGATGTAATTTTCAAACCATGTTAAGTCTGCAAAGGAAACTAAAATACTCTCTTTGGCTTATAATGCCATGAAGATTGATACTGTACATATTTCATGATTAATATTTATTAAAATACTGAGCTTAAATTGATGTTAAAGAAAAATGTAGCCTTTAATTCCCAGCACTTGGGAGGCCGAGGCAGGTAGATTTACGAGTTCGAGGCCAGCCTAGTCTACAGAGTGAATTCCAGGACGGTCAGGGCTACAGAGAGAAACCCTGTCTCAGAAAGAAAGGGAAAGGAAAGGAAAAAGGAAAAAGGAAAGGAAAGAAAAATACACACTTTAACCCTAAAACATTACATATAGATTATATAACCCAAAACGGAATCAAATAAGTAATCATGTATCCCGCAGTCTAAAGTTTATTAAACTTTATTTACAAAGTTAAACTTTCAAAACAGGGTGACAAAATTGAGTATTATACAAACACACCCATAACTGCAAGTATAGTTATGATTCAATATGATTATCACAGTGAATGACTTGTACGTGATCCTTAAAGCAGGAAATTGTTCTCACTCCCTGCCTCAGAGGTACACTATACTTTATCTCTACTCTTGTATTACTTCTTCAAAAGGTCTCTGAATCTGTTTTTAAGGTTAAACCTAGAAACAGGTAAGTTTTGTTGTGAAATGAGGTTGGGAAACTGTAAACTATATCCAATCAGATTAGTGAGAGTGAATTAACATATCAAAGACTACAAGATATCCAGAAGTAAAGAAAGAAACTAAGTGAACTTCAAGTCAGGCCCTTCACAAATTTCTCAACACACCTAGGAAAACAATGCTCGTTTGTGATCATCAGATCAGTCATCTAAGTAATACTTCTCTAAAAATGGGGCAAACCTCTGAATATAAATCACTTAAGAAAGGACAATTGTCCTTTGATGCATAACGCTATATATGAATAAAAGTGTTAAACTAGTTACCAAGAAAAAAAATTATCAAAATACATGAAAGAAAGACTTCTATCTGTATTCAAGTACTAAGTCTGGTTACTTCAACTAGTAATGCTACCTCATTTGATACTCAGAAACTATGATAGTAATTTTCAAGAGATACCATATGCCAACTAAATTTTGCTGTCTTTACCTAAATATGGTTTTCAATTATTTGTCTTGATTTTTAACTAAAAAAAAACAAAACAATCACCATTAGTTTAGATTCATTGCCAATTTAGTTATAGTTATTATTAAACATCTACAATTTCATCATTGGCTTTCTAACTAAGATTGTTTCTGTAATTCAGTTAGGAACTACCCATATTCCTAATGAAAATTCACCCAAAACACACTTGTATCTTAGTAACAGTTATTATTCCACTAGAAAGGTTAAAGTTTAAAAAGTGTCAGAGTCACTCTTACAAATCCTTTCTGATTTAGGTGACATAAATATAGGGGAGGAGACTTCTTTCTGGCCACAGCAGGCAAAAGTGATAAAGATTCAGAATCAGAGTCATATGCACTTGGATGCCAATGATCCTTCTGGTCTCTAGTTTTGAGTGAGAAGGAATATTTTCAAGGTGGTCTTTAAAGGACTAAATGCTATAATGTCTTCTCAAAAATTAGCATGTTTGAAGACATACCATAAAGGACAACCTACGTAAAAGTCATAAGGGTAGTAATGTCTAGTGATTTTCTAGATTTCCAGTATATTTTCAGTTGTAAAACTGAACTGAGTACCTGGCACCCTACCCTAAAATAAGCCTTGTAACCGTTAATAATACTAAGAACGCAGCAGAAATAAACATTTGAGAATATATAAACTCAGGTCTTTCATGGTCAAATAATCAGTCATAGAGCTAAAATCTCTGGTACTAAAACATATTGGTCTCTATATACTAAGACCCATAATGAAAAGATAGGCAAATTTAAAAAACGTTCTGTGTATGAATGCCATGGCCATGAGGTCAGGTGAGAACTTTCTAGAGTTAGTTCTTACAAAGATGAACTGCCCCTGAAAGATCTGCCCATGTCTACCTCCTGTTGCTTTAGAAGTACTGGGACTACAGATGAGAATCATCCCACCTAGCTTTTTACATGAGTTTCAGGGATCAAACTTGGGTCACATCTTGCACAACAGTTTTTTTTTTTCTTAAGTCATCTTCCCAGCTCCAGTCAAAATTTTAAAAAGTATAAAAGACTTAAAAAGAATAAGAGTAATCAGTTACTACACTACTGGGATCACCTTAACTTTGTTTGGGCAAGTTAATTAATCTCTCTGGTTCCTGTTCAATTCACTGAGAGGCCAGATCACTTATTATCCCCTAGCTCACAATGTCTGTATTTCTAGCTACTAGTTACTGGAAAAAACCTGTCTTTTAGTCTTATATTTGATACTTAGGGAATTATTAACTCCAAAAGGTCACCAAGGTTATCACTTTAAAGCAATTCACCTACTATTTACAATCTATCAATCAGTTTATCAAATGTCCCATTATTAGCCAATTTACCTGCTTCCTCTCTCCTGAGGAATCTGCTTAAGGTAATGACTTAATATTATTTTGACCTATACTTTAAGTATAATCCATAAGTTTTTAAAAAATCACATTTCTAAGAAAGGGGATGATGAGTGATTATGGGCCTCAGAGTTTCATGAATAATCAATCCCATTGGCCATAAACCCTGCATTACTTTCAACCTAGATGTGAGCTTCAAAAAAGAAAAAAAAATTTTTTTCCTCCACAAATCTTGTTGTTTAAGAGTAAGTTAAAGAATTCCACTTTCTGTTCATTCAAGCAGACACTGCCCTACATTATGTATACAAAAACACTATATATGCACCTATTCCAAAATCTTTTGTAGTTACTTCTATATTATTGAATGGCTTATGGCTAAAAATGGTGGCATGTACCTGTACTCCCAGCACTCTGGAAGCTAAGGCAGAAGTTGATTAGTCAAGTCAGTACAGCCCACATAAGAAGACCCATCTCAAAACAATGGTTAAACAAAAAGCTGGTTATGGCCTACTTTTCCCCCAAGAATCCAACTGAGAATCTAATTGGTCTACTTTTTAAGCTAGTATTTACATGATAAGCTTCATAATTTTATAATTCCTATTAAATCAGTTACTTGTTAAAGGTAATCATAATATATAAAATAGAACAGAGTTGATTTTCACAATATGTTTTCTGCCTAACACTAAAGAATAAATTATTAGCTAAGACTATATAGTACATGGGTAGACAGAGCACTTATCTAACATAAGCAAAGCCCTAGTTTCAATCTCTAGCACTGAACAAAGTAAGGGATATCAAGCCAGGATCCACAGACCTCCAAGAATTTTTTTACTAAGCTTTCAAAGGGAAGTTTGGGAACCACTGAGCTACAACTACAGCTTAGGTTCTGAACATTTTTAAGAAGTCACTAAAGTTATACCAAAAACTAAATGTAGTGTTTTCTTCTAAAGAGATAAATCTTTATGAAGATGCTTAGAGAGGTTCATAAACCTTAAGAATGCCTGCATTCTAGAAAATAAGTTATTCTTAGAATACTTCATAAGATGCTTCATGGTATAAATTCCTTCAACTCAATGATATCTCATGAATGTTTATGCCGGCATTTCTAAGAATTCCATGAAATGCAATAAACTATATATTTCAAAATTCTTAAGTTTCTAAAGTGGTTAACACATGTCTATGTACACAAAAGAGACATATTTCAACGTCTCCAAGTGATTTATGGCACACACCCACTAATACTTTAGCCAAAGTGCATCGATTATTACATGTTGGCATACAATATTTATAAGATACTGGCACTTTTTAATGGAATGTGCCAAATAATCCACCAGGGACGATGATACATTCACAAAACATTGTGCCTTGATTTTCAGTACAACAAATGGCTTTTTCCAAGAACTGATATAAGATCTTCACTGTGCCCATAATATCTTATTTGGGTCTAAAAGATAGAGACACAGATTAAGATGTAATTTATTCTGTAAAGCCAAAGTTAGATTTTTTTTGTCTGTATGCATAAATATGTGTAAGTTCCTTTCCCACACCACCTACTATTCCTCCTCTCTCACCCTATCTAAATTCTACTTAATTCCAAAGTAGTTCAACTCATTCCTGTCTGTAGTCCAGCTTTATGACACTGTTCCTAGCACAGGTCTTTAGGCTCCCCCAACACTCTAGCTGCCCTGGGGCACCTTACTATATCTGATTTCTCTGGCACAATACAGTAGAAAGCAGAGTTTCAAAATACATTTATATGAAAAAATTTCCATTCCACTTCAATTAACATGTCTTTTAGGCTGTATCGCAATTTTTTTTATTTCTTTAATTTGCTTCGAAATTGTGGGGAAAGCGAATGGAGTTACAAGCTATGAAGCAATATGGACAAAAAAAAAATTATAACTTTTAAAGCTGGTGGATAATAGAAGGATTCTTAAAGTCAGGTCCACGAGTTTTCTCCTTTGTACATTTGTTAAAAATAAAGCTGATTGCCGGGCAGTGGTGGTGCATGCCTTTAATCCCAGCACTTGGGAGGCAGAGGTAGGTGGATTTATGAGTTTGAGGCTAGCCTAGTCTGGTCTGCAGAGAAACCTTGTCTCGAAAAACCAAAAAATAAATTAAGAGTTGATTTAGTTTTGCTAAACACATTTATTTAGGCAAAGGTACCTTTCAATGAAACTCCTCTCTGTCTCTTTTTCTGTCACACACACACACACACACACATACAGAGAGAGAGAGAGAGAGAGAGAGAGAGAGAGAGAGAGAGAGAGAGAGAGAGAGAGCGCGCACACGGCACGCAGACAGATATTGCTCCCAGACAAGAGTCTCATCATCTAGCTTTGGCTGTCTGGAAACACTCTCTAGACTAGACTGACCTTGAACTTACAGAGATCCACCTGCCTCTGCCTCCTCTCCAGCATTTTATTGTTGTTGTCATTTGTGGTCCTGGGGACTGAACTCTAGGCCTTACACATGCTAAGTACTTTTTCTGCCACTAAGCTTCGATGCTAGATTTTCAACAGCTTTAAAAAAATTATATATACTTTATCAACATGTTTTTATTAGCTCAGATAAGAGATGATATTTATCTATTTCTTTATTAACAATTTAATGAGTATCTGCTATCTAAGATAGCCTGTCTCAGTAAATGTAAGATAACAAAAGGAATCCATCCTTTATAATAATTAAGAACACAACCATATCCTTAGGAATCCATGGTAAAAATGACAGAAGGGAAGAAAGGGAGATAAAAAGGGAAAACAAGGTAAAAAAGCAATGATCGTTTTTAAAGTTCTCCCTGCCACCAGATGAAGAAACTAAAGCCCAGAAAGGGGAAGTTACTTGCCTACAGTTAAAGATGAAATTGCTGACAAGGCCAAAATTAAAACTCAAACCTGCTGATTCAAAATTTGATGTGAATATTCTACATTATGACACATTTTCTACACCGTATTAACTCAAGAGAATGAGCAATAATTTTAAAGAAAAGTAAATGAATGTTTAATAAAAAAGGGGAGGCTAAGAAGAAAATGAAGACAATAGATTCTAAAAGCATTACACATAAAAACTACATGCAACTCCCATAGTTCCCCAATTCTCAAGTATATTTGACTTTAAGGTCCAGTATCCATTTCTAACATTTTAAAGATGTAAATTTACCTTATTTTCAAAGATACTGAAATGTAGGAACACATTATCTCTAAAACAGGAAAATGTAGCATAATAGACCCTGTACAAAACAAACTCACAACTATATACTTAGAGGTAGCATGGTGGCGTATACCTTTAGTCTCAGCACACAGAAAGCAAAAGCAGACTATCATTGTGAGTTCAGTATCAGCCTGGTCTCCCTAGAGAATTCCAAACCAGTCAAGACAACACAGTTTGATTATGTTTCAAAGAAAGTTGGGGAGGGGGCTGAGACCTATCCTTTATGGTATTAAATAGCTATTAAATACTGGAGACTATATGACACTCCAAATTTCAGATATTAATAAGTAAGTCCTTATCTTTGTGAGTTTAGGAAATGAAACATGGGTTTGGGTTTTGTTTTGTTTTTCTCTCTCATACAGGCTCTTGCTATGCAACCCAGGCAAGCTTCAAATTCAGAATCCTCCTGCCTCTGCCTCCCCAATGCTGGGATTACAAGCACATCACACCATGCCCTGCTAAGGTAAGGACTATGTCCTAGTTCTATCACTTAGCTCTCTAACCTAAGTTCTCTGAGCCTCATTCTCCTCATTTGTTAAAATGCAGCACGCACATAAGAAAACAAAAAGTAATTGTGATTCTCTATGTAAGGAACATAATACTGTGTCTAGATGAAACAGAAATCACATGTATACTTATTCCACAATCTCTACATGCCAAATGAAGGTTAAAACTAAATGGGTTTATAGTATTTCTCCCTCTTCATGTATGAGATTGAACTCAATCTGCACTGACCCTTGGACAAATCCTCCTAGTTTGCTTGGGAATAATTACTTGCTAAACTAAGAGCTATTTTATTGATATGTTTCTCTTTGAATTGGGAATACAAGAGTGAAGTATGTATAGTGTTTGTGTGTGCTGTGTGTGCATTATACAAGTGTGTCTTCTACATGTGGAAGCTAGAGGTTGACATCGGCTATTTTCCCCAATTGCTTCTCCACTTTATTTTTGAGACAAAGTCTCTCATTAGACTAGACTAGCAAGCCTGCAAGCCCCAAAGATCCCCTGTCTCTACCTCCCCAATACTGAGATTCAGCCATGTGATACCCAATAAGTACTGGAAATCCAAACTAAGGTTTTCATGCTTACACAGCAAAAACTTTACTGAGTGAACCATCTCACCAGTCCCAGTGGTGAACTGGTAACTGTTTAAATTGATCAGTTAAACATAAATGTAGCAAAAAAAACAAAAAAAAAAAACCCATAAATGTAGCACTTTTATACTGTTTACTGAACTGAAACTCTTAGGTCCAATATCAAACCCAACAAAGGGAGGAACTAAAGAAACTATATATGGGAAGAAGGAAGGATCTAAGGCCAAAAGAAACAGTTTAAAATGACCCAGTTCCATGAGTGGTTAATGGCTTTCTTTTAACCTTAAGTTCTTTTCTTAATCTCTAAGAAAATAAATGTTCAGAAAAGTCAGGACCCTATCTCTGTGATTTAAGGTGCTTTAATAACCTAATCCTTCAGATTAAGCAAATGCCATCTTTTAGGATGTATCACTTCAATTCACAACAATTCAGTCATATCCAACATAAGAACACGCCTTCCGAAACAGCGCACATGGAGCAGATGTCAAATAAGTTCATCTCTGCTCTCGCCCCAAGCTGACCTATGTACGCAGGCCCAACTGTCCCACTTCTGTTAATTAGATGTTATCCCTTAATGATAAAAATAATGCTCATTTTTATCCGGAATTTTTTTTAGTACAAGCATTTGAAACACTCAGATCTTCTTTAGTCAAACACTAAAACATTACAAGGGGCCCTGCTATGATTTTTCCCCCTGAATGTGACCATAACTGTGACCACACCAAGCATGATTGCTGACCTATATATCATGATTCACTTCAGCGATCTTAACACTACATTCACATTTCTTTTTCCTTTTAACTCAGTGGCAACTTTTTAACCATCGTTCTTATCAGTCTTTAGGTCTTTCTTTCAAAAAAGTCAGCTCTAGGCTTCTCTAAACAGCATATTCTACAGTATCTACAAGATCTTTCCAAGCAATCTTTATCCTCCTTTGTTTTGCTTTTCAAGATATTGTTTCTCTGTATAATGGCCCTAATTGTCCTGGACTCGCTTGTAGATCATGCTGGCCTCACGGAGCCCATCTCCCTCTGCCTCCTGAGTGTTGGGATTAAAGGTATGTGCTGCCTACTACCAGCAGAAGCAGCAGCACCCCCCCCACCCCCCGCCACACACACACACTGACTTCTTTTATAACAAGTCTTTTCCGCAAAAGGCTCAGGTCTGACCTTTGGATTTTCTGGTAAATCATGAATCTCCAGCATTTACCAGTGCTGCCATTAAGCAAATGCTCAATTGATGTTTACTGTCTGATTCTGCCAAATCTGACTTGCCTTATAATAAAAACTGGTGTGACCTTAAGCAAGTTAAATCTGTCTGAACCTCTCCCTCACCTATGAAATACAATCAAATAATGATACTTGGAAAGCTCAAAACAGTTTCTGGCACAAAGTAGCAACCAATTCTAACTATCAAAAAAAAATATTTTGGGACATATATGCTCCACCTTCAGTCCAACTGTTCTGTTCCTTCTAGTCATCACAGGGAACCACTATTTACCAACCAAGCTGCAGGAAGAAACTTAACTGATAACTACATATCTAATCATTCATTCAGACAGATCTGTAATTGGACTTAGAAACTATTTATATTTGTGAGATTTTTTTGGTCCAGTCTGCTTATACTTCATCCAAACTACTGTAGTCATTCTTCTGTCTAGTAATAACTCACACACCAACTCCTTGTGCAAATGATCCAAAATTCACCTTTTCCAAAAAACTTGCCCTTTACTTGAACTGTCTCTCTGCTTACAGGTAACTCAGCACTTAGGAACTAGATTATACTAAAGGCAAAATGTAATTACAGTAATGTGTTACCCACAAATACCTTCTTCTCTGTTCAAAAGAATGATCCATTAGCTAAAATTCTATGCTGATCTGGTGAACAAGGATCTATAAAACTGCTCTCTTGAATTCTGCCTTTCACACTGCAACTTTCACAGGCCTTTTGTCCTATGGTCAAGCAGAAATTATCTCTCCCATTTAAATCCACTGAAAATGTGGTCCCCCTTCTCTGCCTCCTAATTCTACCTGCACCCTACAAATAAAAGCTTCAAAGAGGAAAGCAGTGACAGAAACATACATATACTAGTGTCTTTCTTAAGTGAAAATAATTTTTTGGTTATCTAACTACAAAACTAGTCTCAAAATTGAAAGCAACTGCCCAACAAGCATAACACAAATTCCACTACATTAAAAAGACTGCTCATTCAGAACTGCACACGTACATTCACACAGCATCCTCACTTTTTGTTTCTGTAAGACACCTTGCACCAATTTCATGCCACATTATCCATACCCAACCAGATAACTGACTCTTTAAATGTTGCCCTCGGCACTTTTAAGAATTAAGCGATTTCCCAATCAAAACCAAAGAATACTTAATACCCATTACCTCTGAGAGCTAAGTTTGTGGGAACTGTGGGAAATCACTCAGATGGATCAACCAGGGACCAGGATAAAGGTGAGAGAGATGGCAAGATAATGATCAGCCTCAGTAGCTAAGCTGCGAGGTCTGAGCTGTCATACTAAGATACTCTCTCTCTCAACTCACTCCACTATTCACAAAAGATCCCCACCCTTGAGCAAGCACGCAGAAATCCACCTTGACTGTGCCTTGTGTACTTTCCAAGAAACCAAATAACGCCTTCTAGTCAGACAACCTCCATCCACCCCTAATCTAAAATCTCTCGCTCCTTGGACACCTTCCGGTTTCTGTGTGTACCTTCTCACACTCCACTTGCCCTGTCCCCATTGGTCCAGAGACCTTAACCTTCAAACCCCAAACCAGTTCTCCATCTCTCTCAGCTGATTTCTCCGCAACGCCATCGATGCCTACTTCCCAGGGGCCAATCCCACTCCGGACCAAGGGCCTCCTCACTGGACGCCCTCTCCATAGCATCACCCCTTTCCCATCACTTTCTTCCTCCTCAGACCCGGAATCTCTCAACCCCAGGCCGACACCCTCCTCCGTTAACTCCGGGCCCCACCATGAACGTCTCTACGCGGCCTCCCCCCGCAGGCGGCGCCCCTGCCTCCCGGGGATGCAGGCCAGGGGCCTCTACGCTCCCTCGCCGCGGCCCCGGCTGTCGGGAGGGCGGCGGCCCGGCCACGCCGCGCAGGGACGGTCCCGGCAGAGGCGGCGCCCCCGCCTCCAGGCGGCCGCGGCAGAGCGGGGGCGGGGCGGTTCGCAGGCCCCACCTCAGCGCAGCCCGGCCGAGGACTCCCGCAAAACGGCGGCCGGGTGCGGAGGGGCCGCGGCCGAGCCTGCGACAGAGCCCGTGCCGCTCACCTCGACGCGGAAGCTCCGGCCTCGCTCTCCCCTCAGCGATGGCTACGCCAACGTCGCGCTCTCCTCACTCGCTTTTCACCGCCCCCGACCGGCTGCTGAAGAGCGGACAGACAGCGGTGCGCCCATTGGCTGGGACCGCTATGGCGTCACGGGCCCGATCGCGCCTCGGGGTCTGACTGGTTGGCGTGGCGCCCCTTTTCCACGGCTGCTCCTGATTGGCTCTTGCTCACACTCTTCCCGGGAGAACCGCTCACCCTCCACTCTTCTTCAGCCTCCCACCCCCAAACCCCCCGGGCTGGACGGCCAATGGGGGAGCGGAGAGAGGCCGGGAAGTGGGAGGCTGGGCGGCGTGGTGGGGGGAAAAGCGCAGCCAATGGGCGCGCGCCGCACATCCCCGCGCAGCAGCGCCGCCCCCGACCGCCGGCTTCCCGGAGGGTCGCGCCCCGGGCCACGCCCGACTACCCTAGCGCGGGAGCCTAGCCCACGTAAAAGGTGCGGAGCAAGTGGCAGATGCGAGAGCCCGCCCTGCAGCCATCGCGCCATGCTTGAGTACTGCCAACGTGCACCCTGCCGCGCCCTAGATGGAGCCGACTACCTTCGGCCATAGCTGAGTGTGAGGATCCTCCCTGAGAACTGCCAGCTTGGTTCCTCAGAATGTGGAGCCAGCGCTGTATGGACCTTCTGAAGGGCCCATAGGGAGGATTGGAGCCGGGGTCCATTCTCCCCACGAGACTGTCCACCTAGTCCTTCCTCCTCCAAGACAATCCCGTGCAAGATGTAGGGACAGTGAAAGAAGTTTCAGCGTTAGAAGCTGGGGCGTGTGCTGAGAGCTAAGGTGCACGGAAACTTGCAAAGAAGGTAGATACGCATAGTTAGTGTAACAAGTTTTATTTCGTTATGCTTTGGGTCATCACACAATATAAACATTCTAAATTTCTAACTACGGTCCTAAGCCTGTCTCCCCAAGGCTACTCACTTATGCGATGTATCTTAGCTGAAGGTCAGGTCCAGTCTCGGATATTTCTGATTCCAGGGGCAGGATCCTGAATGAGATTCTCCAGCCACGGGGCAGATCAAAGTGGCGTCTCTCCAGGTGTGCAAAGCAGAGCATTGCTCTTAGTCTCTGCTTATATACTGTTCTCTGGGCATCATGGAGTTCTAGGACTGTGTCTTGTTATCTTTGAGTGAGTGATGTCACCGAGTTCTGGTTATCAGGTGCAGCCTTGGGTGTAGTGGGGATCCTGACTACGCTATTTTTACATGCCTGAAAGTCATTTTTTCTTTTTTACTATGCTCATTACAATGTGCGAGCTGGGAACCTGTTTTTTCTTGATGTGGTAGTGGTTACCTAGGTGTATGAAGATTCGTGGGGCTCTGTGCTTCATGTACAGAACAATAGGTTTTGCAAAAACAAGATCCTGGTCATAATCAACACCAGACTTTAGCTGTCATTCAAAAACTAAAAACCCAGGCTAGAGAGAAGACTCAGTGGTTAAAAGCAGGTACTGCTCATTCAGAAAATGCAAGTTCAGTCCCCAGAAACCTACTGTTGGCAGTTCACAACCACCTGCCAATGACACCCCCCTTCTGGGCTCCCTGGACACCTGCACTCGAGTGCACATACCACCCACATACAGACACACACATACACATAATTTAAAATAATAAAAATAATACTTAAGAACTACAAACTACTACGCGTATAAGGGATTGCCCTTTTTGTAAACTACACTTTTTTTTTTTACAATCTCATATGTATGTCTGAGGCATTCTAACAGATACACCCTTCTGCCCCCCTCCCCATTAATCATCTCACTCTAAAGCCTCCTATTACTTCGATGTCTTTGTTTTAACCCACCGAGTTTAATTACGGTTGCTTGCTAGAGTGTGTTTGAAGATGTGGGGTGAGGGGGGCATTTACCAGAACATAGGCAACATGTTATTATTAAAACTTGGTTGGGAACTCCAAGCCAGGTTGGGCCACTTGTTCTCAAGGCAATTAAAAGTCATTAATAATGGAGAGCAGAATTAAGAGATTTATTCGACATGGCCACATTGGGAGGAGGGACAAGGAGATCCAGTGAACTGCATCCACACACACAACGCTGACATGAGATTGAAGTTTAAATAAAGGGCCAAGGAGATCCACATCTGTGCAGTCACAGTCAATGTGTTATCTCACTCACCACTGGCCCATCATTGTCTGGGCTTCAGTCTCATCCCATAACTTGGTTTGGTACATTGTTAAAACTCTGTGAAATCTCTTTCTAGAAAACTAATTCCCTCTCTGGCTGGCCTCTTTTTTTCCCCCTAGCATGAGATTTCTAGGGAAATTCTCATTTCTTTAAGGTCCTTTATTTCTGTAACCCAATTGAGAAACACAAGTATCTCTTTAGACTAGCTTCAGAGTATACTACATGGTGCCAGGTGATTTCCCTTGGGGGTTTGGGAGCTTGTTTTCTTGCCCATCCCTGTTGATAGTATAAAAGCACTCACAATACTGTACTTCATCCCACAAATCTTGGTCACATTCCTCTGTCAGAAGCTGTACCTCTGTAGAACTCTAACAGACTGCTTAGTTATAAGACTTTACGAAAACAAAATTACCACGACAGAAAATAGTTAGCTATGAGATTTTATAAAGCCACAATAGTACATCTTTTTTGAAAATGAAGTAATTGCATATAGATTTACAAATATCTAATACCTGTCAATCTTTAAAAGGCTTGCATAACTTAACAAGTATCACATAGAGCCAGGAACAATTAATATCACAACAGAGAAGAATATAGAATCTACTTCTAAAGCAAAATTTAAAATCTCTAGTTTAGTAGAGTAAATCTATAGGCGTTGACAATCAAATGTTTAAATCTCTTACAAAATTAGGAAGCAGTGCTAGTTATTACAAACAGATAATATACAATTACATCTCATATATACAATAGCAAAATATACTTATTTTATCAGAGCAAACAAACATATATACAGGTTTCAATTAGCCATGTTGTCTAGAGAGCAATTTTTCAAATGCAATTTTCAGTGTGTAAGAAGATGCTAAGAGGTCAGCATTACCATACTTCTAATGAGAGTAGGAGGATTCCAAAGGCCCATCATTATTCAGTTCAAACAGATGTCATTTGGGTTTAGGAGTCAGTAGCTAGAGAACTAGAGAAAAAAATGTAGCAAGGTTCTATACAGCATGAAAAGATTCAATTATTTGTATTTGTTGTTCCTTAAAAAAAATTGAAGTTAGGTACAGCTGTGGTGATTTCCTTAAATGTGCATATCCTTAGTCCTGTGCTTAAACTTTAATTTTAATTCAAGACACCAAAGACAGACTTCAGGGCTCACTGGATCCTTTTGCCTCTCTTACCAATGTGACCATATTGAATAAATCACCTTATCCTGCTTTCTACTATTTATTTGACTCTTTTAATTGGCTACTTAATGAAGGTGGCCCAACCTGGCTTGGGGCATGGGCTGTGACCCCCAAATTTAATGTCAACATCTGTGGCTACACCACTGAAGAAAATGATACCCAAGAAAAGAGATCTCTGAGTAATAAACTTGAGAAAAGTCCCAAGCTCTGTAAGCACCCACTAGCCACAGCTCTCTAGGTCAAGCTGGATGGGACCCGGAGGTTTTTTTTCTTGAGGGGTTTGGGGTTTGTCTTAGTGCCCAGCCTGGTTGATAGCATAAAAACACTCCTGGTACAGTACCCAATCGGAAACTCCAAACACTTACTGAGTTACCTATTTTATGGCAGAACTAAGTCCCTAGTCCAGAAAATGAACTTGAATGCTATAGCATCTGCCCTGGAGGAATCCACAGTCCAGTCCCAAGCACAGTCATTTCTGAAGGTCACAGATCATTAGGCTAATAGCAGTTTACCTTCAGGTTTGATGCATGGTAGTGTTAGAAGCAGGGCTGAGGATCAGTTCCAGGGCCTGGGACATGGTAGGCAAGTGTTCTGCCACTCAGCCACATTGCCAGCAGTCCCAGCTACAGGACAGACCAAGAGAGGAGGAGCACCTGAGTTTGAGAATTCAGTTAGAGGGCATCCAGAACAACACAGCAAAAGCTTGTCTACAAACACACACACACACACACACACACACACACACACACACACACACACACACACACACACACACAGAGAGAGAGAGAGAGAGAGAGAGAGAGAGAGAGAGACCTTCTCTACTGAATAATGAATTCTGAAAGGACACCAGAATAAGATAAAGATAATAATATTCATGTTTATTCATTTAGTAATGTATTTAATTGCCTTTGTTTAAAATGTTTATCACTAAACAGGGCACGTAAAGTCAATGCAGCTGTCTTTCCCACAGAACATGGAAGTAATGAGATAATTCCAATATTACACAGACTGAAGGAATACACAGAGTTTAATCCAGCATAGGGCATTTGGAAGCATCTTCTCAAAAGACATGGAACTAAGTCAATCACCACTCAAGCTTGGCAGCGTACTATAGGCATACACCAGGCACTATTTCCAGAAAATACATTGTTCACAAAAAAAAAATTTAAGACAAAAATATCTTTAAGGAGTATCTGTACATAATTACAAAAGTCCATACTTAGTTCTGAGGAGAGAAATGGAATTCTTTAAGTAATTGTTTTATGATTACATTATGATTTAACAATATCTTTTGGGACCAGAAAGAGTGGTTAGGAGCACCAGCTATTCTTTACAGAGGACCTGGATTCCACTGGCAGCACCCAATAGTTGCACACAGACATCTATAACTCCATGTCCGGGGATTCCAACACACTCTCCTGTGATCCTCAGATGCCAGGCACATGTGTGCTACACGTACATACTACCAAGCAAGCTTTCATAGATATAAAAAACAAAAGTAAATCTTAACAATATCTTTAGGGTTAAGAATACAAAGGCATCCTATTTGGCTCAAATGCGTGTGAATCTAGCACGTATGATCCAGCAGAGCCTTCCCCACCTATGAGCAAAGAGTTTTCCAGAGTAAGATTTAAAAAATTTAGATCCAAGGATAGTGCGGCGCCGTGACTGGAATATGTTGTATGCCTGGAACCCCCTATAATGCACCATCATTCTGAACTCGAATGAAATCTGCTAATTATAAAAGTGATCGATCCCCGGGAGGTGGCGGCGGCACACGCCTTGAATCCCAGCACTTGAGAGACAGAGGCAGGTGAATCTCTTGAGTTTGAGGCCAGCCTGGTCTACAGAGTGAGTTCCAGGACAGCCAGGGCTACACAGAGAAACCCTGTCTCGAACAAACAAACAAACGAACAAACAAACAGACAAAAAACAAGAGTGATCAATAGCTTTCACTGAAGACAGTGGAAAATTTTGCCCTAGAAAAGAAAAGAAAACTGTGATAGTTTGAACCTGGATTGTCCCTCAAAGGGTTTGTGTTTGAAAGATTTGGCCCTCAGCTTGGTGCCTTAGAAAATGGTATAACCTTTAAGAGGTGGAACCTGGTGTGTGTGTGTGGGGGGGGGGGGTGTTTTCAAAGGGGATTGTGGCACTGCTGTCTTTACCTCTCGTTTCTACTTCCTATCCATCATGAGATTAGAACCTTGCTTCACCGCATGCTCCCTGCCATGGTACGCTGTCTTGGCACAGGCAGAAAGAATGTACCCCAAAAAGAATGCATCTGTGGCCTGAAACCTTCAAAACATTGTGCCAAAACAAATGTTCCTTCCTTTTAAGCTGGTTATCTCAGGTGTTTGTTGCTGTAATGAAAATCTAGTTAACAACAAACACCAAAAAATAAATATAATTGGGCTGAGAGACAGATCAGTGAATATAGTGAAATCTGAATAAAGTGTGAAATCTGGAGTTTGATTCCCCAGAACCCTTGTTTAAAATAAACAAAACCACAAGAACAACGACAGTAACACTCTTCTGCCATGATGTGTCATGGGTGTGGAGGTGATGTCCTCCTCCACCCTCGCCCCTTACCACCTGTGGCAGTTGGGAGATCTGGCCCTGGGGTAATGACAGCTGGTGAGCTGGCCTTGTCCCTAGTGGGCTGCTGGAGAATGGGCCCTGCACTTTGCTGAGGCAGCACAGAAGAGATGGCCCTATTAGAGTCTGCACAGGTGAGCCAGCCCCAAGGGCAAGAACATGGAAGAACTGGCCTTACCACTCATCTGCAGTGAGGTCGCATGATTGTGGGAGTGATGCCATTCCCTCTCCCTTCTCATCACCTTCGGTAGTCAAGAGAGCTGGCCCCTGCCTCCGAGGAGCTGGATAGCTAGCCCTGCCCCTCACGGCTGTAGCATTCGGGAGAGTGGGCCTCGAACCTTGCCTCAGCAACACAGCGGAGCTGGGCCTGGAGGCAAAGGCACAGGTGAGCCAGCCCCCGGGAGCCGAAGAGCTGGCCCATCCCCTCATAGGCTGCAGCACTTGGGAGAGTGGGTGCAGTACCTTCCGCACAGCGGAGCTGGTCCTGGAGGCACTAGGGAGGGACCAACAAGGAATTCCTAGAGCCAGCTAGGTAGATGCCCTAGCCAGAATCTGAGAACTTCAGATACAGCAAAGACAACTTCCCTCACTAGATAAAATGGAATGCAATCAAAGAAGACATCTGATGTCCACTTAAGCACCACCACCCCTGACATACACAGAGCCACCAATGTGGACTCACAGAGAAAAGACCATCTATTCCAAACACATGCACAGAAGAAGAAGAGGAGGGGGGAGGAGGAGGAGGAGGAGGAGGAGGAAGGAGGCAGAGAGAGAGAGAGAGAAAGAGAGAGAGAGATCAAAACCAAACAATTTTATACAGATACTAACCCCAAATCCAAGGAAACATGTTTTTTATGGCATAAATCATTTTCCTGCACTTGATGTTTTTTAAATGTCTTTACTACACACAGTTCTAATGAGATCTTTAACTTTCGTTCGAAGTTTTTTCTTTTTTTTTTTAATTTTTTTCTTTTTTGGCTTTTCGAGACAGGGTTTCTTTGTACAGCCCTGACTGTCCTGGAACTCACTCTGTAGACCAGGCTGGCCTCAAACTCAGAAATCTGCCTGCCTCTGCCTCCCAAGTGCTGGGATTAAAGGCGTGCGCCACCACCGCCCGGTCATTTGAATTTCTTAGAAGAAATTGAGACTTCATGAAAAAAAAAACAAACAAACAAAAAAATTGCCCAAAGTTGCACAGCTGTTAGGTGGCAGAAGTGAGATTGATATTCAAATTATTTATGGTAACTAGCATAATTGTGTTACTATGCTCCACGTGCCTTTATCAAAATAAGATTAAACCAGTGTGTGTGTGTGTGTGTGTGTGTGTGTGTGCAACTGCACATTCATGTGTGTGTTCATTTACATTCTTATGTATATCCCTCAGAAAAGTCTTAAGATTCATAATTATTTCCATCATGCTTTATAGGCAGTTGCCATGCCAACTTGAAATCAGCTGTTATTCACTAGGGAAAAAAAAGAGTTCATTTGACAAAACTGATGGTACCGTAATGTGCCATTACAGCTACCTAGAATACACCAAAGTTCTTCGCTTGCAGTTTCAGGCAACTTTACTAAAGGGAACTGAATTCTATTTATAGCAGTTTTTCTCTGCAATTCATTCAGTAAGCCCTTACTTGTCCAGTATCCAATCATGACACCCAGAATTGGAATACTTGTGTGTGTGTGTGTGTGTGTGTGTGTGTTGCTGATGATCAAACCTAGGCCTTTCAGCAAATACTCCACCACTCAACTACATCCCTGTCATTTCCTTTGAAAAACATTTTAAAGGCAGTTAGTGAACACACTAAACAACAAAGACATGCTGTCAGTTATCTAAGCTTTCCACTGGTCTACCAATCACCAGTTCAAGCAAGTATACACAGGTCTCCTTGGTCTCATTTCCTCATTTCCTATTATCTGCCTTGGGTGTTTCTGCAGCTTGTAAAAGGACTTTGATTTTCGTCTGCAGGCATAACTTAGGTGGAGCGAACGTGGAGCTGCTGTGTTTCTGGCTCTTGAAAACATTTCTTGTTTTCTGACCATTAACTCTGGTTCTCAGCTGTCTGCTCCAGCTCCCAGGTCCTTAGACTGAGAGTCATTAAAATGTAAGCTTTCTTTTGTCTGAAACAAACGTATATCTCAATACCAAAGAATTGTTTCAAAATAAATGTATGATTTATTATCAACATATGTTTGATATGTACGTGTTTTCTCTACCCATGTTCCTAAGGCTGTGTAAAGATGTCCTTGAGTGAAAAGCAGCCACATGTTTGAGAAATCCTGTATTAAACCCTGCTTGTTGATAAGGTGTGCTGGTGTTACCCAGTTCACAGGCCTTGGAAAGAAACACAAAACACAAACCACTGGGATTGTTTGTTGTTTTGTTTGTTTGTTTGTAGGTGGGTTATTCAGACTGGGTCTCACTATGTAGTAGCCCAGGTTAGACTTACAATCCCCCTGCTTCAGTCTCTCAAGTGCTGAGATGAGTAGGCATCTATTGCCACACCTGACTAAGCACAGTGCTTGTAATATTTCTTTAGATGCTATCTGTTCTCAATTTTCCAATCTTCGTTATGAAATGAAGAAGTCATCCTGTTGGCCAGTTTCTTTGCACATCTGGTCACCCAAACCTCTCCATCCTTTCCCTCTCCCCTCCCCCCCAGTGTGTGTGTGTGTGTGTGTGTGTGTGTGTGTGTGTGTGTGTGTGCCTGTGACTGTCATGGTTTGGATCTCTTATTGGCCCAGCAGCAATGGAACAGTAAAATCCTGAGAAGTCCTGAGGCCTGGGAATTTCTCTCTCTTTGTTTTTTTCCTTCCTTTTGTTTTCTTTTTCTTCTTTCTTAGGAACTTGCTCCCTTAGTGCCTGCATCAGAATGGAGTTGCCTGAGATACCCAAAGATGAGAGTCACCAATTTATCATTTTTACTCTAAAACCACAGTGCTTCCGAGGGATAAACCACAAGTTCCCACCTGCCTGGTTCCTGTTCTTCGGGCATTGGTTCCTTTTGAGAACAGAACCCGAGTAGCTAAGACTTCACAGGCATACCTTTGAGCCTGTGAGGAAAGGCTCTGTCTTGGGCATATTTACAAATAAAGGCCCCAAGCTGGAAAAACTTCAAGATGCCAACCACACCTATGTGGGGAAAAAAAAGTGTCTACAAAGGTATGGCTCCTGTTTGAGGAAATAAAACACATTTGACTCACTTGTAATCTCTTATTATCCTGAGTACAGTGTGCAGATCAGTTTCTCTGGAACATGGTATAATGGAACTGGCAGTGGCTGGCATGAGAAAATAAGGAATACTGAATATGTGTTCTGGTTTGAATATTTGACTCCTGGTATAAAACTGTAGCTCTGCTCCTTAGTGCCTGTGTGATCTGGAGCAAGCAAGTTGTTTACCCACTGCCTCGGTTTCTTGAAGCTAAAACAGAGAAGGTTTTAATGGTTCCTCCTCATAGGGATACTATGGAATGTAGATTCCTATATCACTGACGAGTAATTTCTGTCACCTGGCAGACTAAGGTGTCTGTGTATTCTTATAGAAGAAATAATGGAGTTAAAATACCTCCTAAACACCAATAATAATGTCTATTATCTATTTTTTGTATGTCGGGTAATTAGTAGGTTCTATTTTTAAGCCTTACGAATCCCACTTATGGACAAGGACACATAATATGGAGAATTTAACCAAATTCCCCAAGACCACATGGCCCTGGTTCTTGAGGTTCCTTCTTCACCCAGGGTCCTGATGACTGCTTTAAGGGATCTACATTTACTTACAGCCATACTGTCTCAGAACTGCTCTTAAAGTTCCTTGGCCCATCTTCTGTCTCATTTCACAAATAAACAAATTGGTAGTATGAGAATCTAAATGATTTGCTTTAAACTACATAATTACCTAACAGCTATTTAGTAACCATTGAATACCAGCCAATCATATGCTGCTAGGGAAAGGAATAAACACTCCTATTCCTCATTACAGAGCATTTCCCGAAGTAGTCATCAATCAATGTTAACTAGCTGTTTTTATCATTGGTCATACAGTATTTTTTTATTTTTTTTTATTTTATTTTTTTTTAATTTACATTCCAAATCATTTCCCCTTTCCCGTTTCCTCCCTCCCCGAAAGTCCCATAAGCCCCCTTCCCTCCCTCTTTTCTCCATTTAACCCCCTCTCGTTTCTCTGTCCTGGCGTTCCCCTACATCCAGTCTTTCCAGGACCAGGGGTCTCTCCTTCCATCTTCTTAGAAATCTATTGCTATGCGAATTGTGTCTAGGGTATTCCAAGATTCTGGGTTAATATCCCCTCATCAGTGACTGCATACCATGTGTGTTCTTTTGTGATTGGGTTACCTCACTAAGGATGATATTTTCAAGTTCTGACCATTTGCCTAGGAATTTCGTGAATTCATTGTTTTTAATTGCAGAGTGGTATTCCATTGTGTAGATATACCACATCTTCTGAATCCATTCCTCCGTTGAGGGACATCTGGGTTCTTTCCAGCTTCTGGCTATTATAAATAAGGCTGCTATGAATATAGTGGAGCATGTGTCCTTATTGCATGCGGGTAAAGTCTCTGGGTATATGCCCAGGAGTGGTATAGCCGGATCCTCCGGGAGTGTCATGCCCAGTTTTCGGAGGAACCGCCAGACTGCTTTCCAGAGTGGTTGTACCAGCTTGCAATCCCACCAGCAGTGGAGGAGTGTTCCTCTTTCTCCACATCCTCGCCAACAACTGCTGTCTCCTGTGTTTTTGATCTTAGCCATCCTGACTGGTGTGAGATGGAATCTCAGGGTTGTTTTGATTTGCATTTCCCTAATGACTAAGGATGATGAACATCTCTTTAGGTGCTTCTCAGCCATTAGATATTCTTCAGGTGAGAACTCTTTGTTTAGCTCTGTACCCCATTTTTTAATAGGGTTACTTGCCTCTCTGGAGTTTAACTTCTTGAGTTCTTTGTATATATTGGATATTAGCCCTCTGTCGGATGTAAAGTTGGTAAAGATCATTTCCCAGTTAGTTGGTTGCCACTTTGTCTTTTTGACAGTGTCTTTTGCCTTGCAAAAACTTTGTAATTTAATGAGGTCCCATTTGTCTATTCTTGATCTTAGAGCATAAGCTATTGGAGTTCTGTTCAGGAAATTCTCCCCTGTGCCCATATGTTCAAGGTTCTTCCCTAGTTTCCCTTCTATTAGTTTCAGTGTATCTGGTTTTATGTGGAGATCCTTGATCCACTTGGAATTGAGCTTAGTGCAAGGAGATAAGAATGGGTCAATTTGCATTCTTCTGCATGTTGACCTCCAGCTGAGCCAGCACCATTTGTTGAAAAGGCTATCTTTTTTCCACTGGATGGTTTTAGCTCCTTTGTCAAAGATCAAGTGACCATAGGAGTGTGGATTCATTTCTGGGTCTTCAATTCTGTTCCATTGATCTACATGCCTGTCACTGTACCAATACCATGCGGTTTTTAACGCTATTGCTCTGTAGTACAGCTTGAGGTCCGGGATACTGATTCCCCCAGAGGTTCTTTTACTCTTGAGAATAGTTTTAGCTATTCTGGGTTTTCTGTTATTCCAGATGAATTTTTGAATTGCTCTTTCTAACTCTATGAAGAATTGAGTTGGGATTTTGATGGGGATTGCATTGAATCTGTATATTACTTTTGGTAAGATGCTCATTTTTACTATATTAATCCTGCCAATCCATGAGCATGGCAGATTTTTCCATCTTCTGAGGTCTTCTTCAATTTCTTTCTTCAGAGACTTGAAGTTCTTGTCATACAGATCTTTCACTTGTTTGGTTAGAGTCACGCCAAGATACTTTATATGGTTTGTGGCTATCGTGAAGGGTATCATTTCTCTTACTTCTTTCTCAGCCTGCTTATCCTTTGAGTATAGGAAGGCTCTGACTTGCTTGAGTTGATTTTATATCCGGCCACTTTGCTGAAGTCGTTTATCAACTGTAGGAGTTCTCTGGTGGAGTTCTTTGGGTCGCTTAAGTATACTATCATATCGTCTGCAAATAGTGATAGTTTGACTTCTTCCTTTCCAATTTGTATCCCTTTGATCTCTTTTTGTTGTCTAATTGTTCTAGCTAGAACTTCAAGTACTATATTGAAAAGATATGGAGAGAGAGGGCAGCCTTGTCTAGTCCCTGATTTTAGTGGGATTGCTTCAAGTTTCTCTCCATTTAGATTGATGCTGGCTACCGGTTTGCTGTAAATTGCTTTTACTATGTTTAGATATGGGCCTTGAATTCCTGATCTTTCCAAGACCTTTAGCGTGAAAGGATGCTGAATTTTGTCAAATGCTTTCTCAGCAGCTAATGAGATGACCATGTGGTTTTTTTCTTTGAGATTGTTTTGTAGTGGATTACATTGATGGATTTCCTTATATTGAACCATCCCTTCATCCCTGGGATGAAGCCTACTTGATCGTAGTGAATGATCGTTTTGATGTGTTCTTGGATTCGGTTGGCAAGAATTTTATTGAGTATTTTTGCATCGATATTCATAAGAGAGATTGGCCTGAGATTCTCTTTCTTTGTCGGATCTTTGTGTGCTTTTGGTATTAGTGTAATTGTGGCTTCATAAAACGAGTTGGGTACTGTTCCTTCTGTTTCTATTTTGTGGAACAGTTTGAAGAGTATTGGAGTTAGGTCTTCTTTGAAGGTCTGATAGAATTCTGCACTAAAACCATCTGAACCTGTGCTTTTTCTGGTTGGAAGAATTCCAATGACAACTTTTATTTCTTCAGGGGTTATAGGACGGTTTAAATGGTCTATTTGATCCTGATTTAATTTTGGTATTTGGTATCTGTCAAGGAAATTGTCCATTTCCTCAAGATTTTCTAGTTGTGTTGAATACAGGTTTTTGTAGTAGGATCTGATGATTTTTTGAATTTCCTCAGTTTCTGTTGTTATCTCTCCCTTTTCGTTTCTGATTTTATTAATTTGGATACTATCTCTGTGCCCTCTGGTTAGTCTGGCTAAGGGCTTATCTATCTTGTTGATTTTCTCAAAGAACCAACTCCTCGTTTTGTTGATTCTTTGTATGGTTTTATTTGTTTCTACTTGATTGATTTCAGCCCTGAGTTTGATGATTTCCTGCCTTCTACTCCTCTTGGGTGTATTTGCTTCTTTTTGTTCCAGGGCTTTCAGGTGTGCCATTAAGCTGTTAGTGTATGCTGTCTCCCGTTTCTTTTTGGCGGCACTCAGGGCTATGAATTTTCCTCTTAGCACTGCTTTCATTGTGTCCCATAAATTAGGGTATGTTGTGCCTTCATTTTCATTAACTTTCAAAAAGTCTTTGATTTCTTTCTTTATTTCCACCTTGACCAAGTTATCATTGAGTAGAGCATTGTTCAGCCTCCATGTGTACGTGGGTTTTCTTTTGTTTTTGTTGCCATTGAAGACCACCCTTATTCCATAGTGATCTGATAGGAGGCATGGGATTAGTTCTATCTTCTTATATCTGTTGAGGTCTGATTTGTGACCAATTATATGGTCAATTTTGGAGAAGGTACCATGAGGTGCTGAGAAGAAGGTGTATTCTTTAGCTCTAGGATGAAATGTTCTATATATATCTGTTAGTTCCAGTTGGTCCAAGGCTTCAATTAGATTCACTGTGTCCCTGTTTAGTTTCTGCTTTCCTGAACGATCCATTTCAGAGAGCGGGGTGTTGAAGTCACCCACTATTATTGTGTGCGGTGCGATGTGTGCTTTGAGTTTTAGTAAAGTTTCTTTTACGAATGAGGGTGCCCTTGCATTTGGAGCATAGATATTCAGAATTGAGAGTTCTTGATGGTGGATTTTTCCCTTGATCAGTATGTAGTGTCCTTCTGTGTCTTTTTTGATGACTTTAGGTTGAAAATCAATTTTATCTGATATTAGGATGGCTACTCTATCTCGTTTCTTGGGGCCATTTGCTTGTAAAATTGTTTTCCAGCCTTTTACTCTGAGGTAGTGTTTGTCTTTGACACTGAGGTGCGTTTCCTGCATGCAGCAAAATGCTGGGTCCTGTTTACGTATCCAGTCTGCTAGTCTATGTCTTTTAATTGGGGAATTGAGACCATTGATATTAAGAGAGATTAAGGCATAGTGATTATTGCCATCTGCCATTCTTGACGCTATCTTTATGTTTGAGTGGTTATCTACTTTTGGGTTTGATTCAAGAAGGTTATTATCTCATTTTTTCCAGGATGTTGTTTCTCTCCCTGTATTGGAGGTTTCCACCTATTATCCGTTGCAGGGCTGGATTTGTGGAAAGATATTGTGAAAATTTGGTTTTATCATGGAATATCTTGGTCTCTCCATCTATGGTGATTGAGAGTTTTGCTGGGTATAGTAGTCTAGGCTGGCATTTGTGCTCTCTTAATGTCTGCATGAGATCTGCCCAGGATCTTCTGGCTTTCATAGTCTCTGGTGAGAAGTCTGATGTGATTTGGATAGGTCTTCCTTTGTATGTTACTTGGCCCTTTTCTCTTACTGCTTTTAGTATTCTTTCTTTGTTTAGAACATTTGGTGTTTTGATTATTATGTGACGGGAGGTATTTCTGTTCTGGTCCAGTCTGTTTGGAGTTCTGTAGGCTTCTTGTACGTTCATCGGCATCTCTCTCTTTAGGTTAGGGAAGTTTTCCTCCATAATTTTGTTGAAGATGTTTACTGGCCCTTTAAGTTGAAAATCTTCACTCTCATCTATACCTATAATCCTTAGGTTTGGTCTTCTCATTGTGTCCTGGATTTCCTGGATGTTTTGGGTTACACGTTTTTTGCATTTTGCATTTTCTTTGACTGTCGAGTCGATGCTTTCTATGGAATCTTCAGCACCTGAGATTCTTTCTTCTATCTCTTGTATTCTATTGTTGATGTTTGCATCTATGACTCCTGATTTCTTCCCAAGGTTTTCTATCTCCAAAGTTGTCTCCCTTTGTGATTTCTTAGTTGTTTCTACTTCCTTTTTTAGTCCTGGATGGATTTGCTGAGATCCTTCACTTGTTTGTTTGTATTTTCCTGTATTTCTTTAAGGTATTTTTGCATTACCTCTTTCAGGATTTCTGCCTGTTGACCCAGGTTCTCCTGCATTTCTCTGAGCAATTTTTGTGTTTCCTCCTCATGGGAATCCATCTGTTGATCCATCGTCTCCTGCATTTCTTTAAGCAGTTCTCATGTTTCCTTTGTAAGGACATCTAACTGTTGATTCATTTCTTTAAGCAATTTTTGTGTTGCCTCCTTATGGGCATCCGTCTGTTGACCCATATTCTTCTGCATTTCTTTATGCAATTTTTGTGATTCCTTTGTGAGTGCATCTACCCGTTGATTCATCTCGTTAAGCGATTTTTGTGTTGTCTCCTTGTGCGCCTCCATCTTTTGATCCATGTTCTCCTGCATTTCTCTAAGCGATTTTTGTGTTTCCTTTGTAAGGGCTTCTAACCGTTGATTCATGGTCTCCTGTAATTCTTTATTAGATTTATTTGTGTCCTTCTTGTGATCCTCTAATAGCATCATGAGAAGTGATTTTAAATCCAGATCTTGTCTTTCGGGTGTGGTGGGGTATCCAGGACTTGCTGCTGTTGGAGAGTTGAGTTCGGATGGTCCCATATTACTTTGATTTCTGTTAGTAACATTCCTACATTTGCCTTTGGCCATCTGGGTACCTCTGATGTTAGTTGGTCCTGCTGTCACTGGCTGTTGGTTGAACCTCCTGTGAGCCTGCAAAGCTATTTCTGCCCCCCCCCCCGGTCTACCAGGATTCCCCTGGCACAGATTTCTGGGGCCTGCCCTGCTCCTGAGTGACTTTGGAGCCCTGATGTGCCTTGCCCCAAGTGATGTTATATTGGGGAGTCCTTGCACATCCAAAGGCTCAGCGTAGTGGATTCCTGGAGCAGAGGTCGCCAAAGGGAGGCTGGTAGGCTCCTACCCTGTGCAGGGGTGTGTGATCTCTCCTAGAGTGGGGGGGGGAGGGGCGTCCCTCTGCCAGGCAGAAGTCCCACAGCAGAGCTAGCACGCTGGTTACTGCAGATCTGCCCAGCTCTTGGGAGCCACGTACACACAATCCGCCCGAGACCCAAGCGATATTATGCCTGTCTGTCTCAGAGCCTGGCAGTCCCAACTTCCCAGCCACTGGAGCAAAGATGGCGGTGTGCACTCTGCACTCTCTCCGTGGCGCTGCTCACCCTGCAGAGGCGATGGCCTGCAGATCTGGCACCCAGACGACCACAGCGCTGTCCCACCCCAACAGGCCGTGTCCCAAGTGATGTTATATTGGGGAGAGCCTGGGTACCTGTCTCTTCAGTGCAGTCTTCCGGAACAGAGGTCGCGGAAGGGAAGCTGGGTCATACAGTATTTAACCAGCACTCAGATGTGTTGCAATGCCAGCGCCTGGGAAATACAAAAGTAATCAAGATATGATTCCTCCTGAAGCTCACACTAGCCCTCAAACATGAGAGCTACTATGTAGTTTCCTTAAGGCTGGTCCAGATTATTCTATATTTATTTAAATATAGGGAGGAAGTCTTACAAAAAATTTAAAGTGAAATATCTCATTAAAAGTTATATTAGTTTTATCTTCAATTCATAATATTGATTTAATTAAGTCTTAAATTATTTTCATCTTTTTTAATATGACTATTAGAAAATTGAGATTACAAATGGCTTGCTTTGTATTTCTGAACAGATTGGTCAGTGGCAGGAGACAAATACAATAAACTATAACCATAAGAAGAGTCCATAGGAAATGCAGTGGGAGTGTGGAGGAGGAGCAGAGCAGTGTAAGGGGCTCAAGGAAGGTTTTTGGGAGACCTGACTGCCAAGGCTGAGCAGGGATACTGCTATCAGAGGAGTGTTTCCTGGGCAGTAGAATGTTGCATAAAATGGAAGGAGTAGTCAAAAAGTTAAAGATGATGAATAGCTGGTTCCCTCGGGGTGAGACAGAGGACAGGAATGTTGGTAAGAGGTAGATTTGGAAAAATCAGTTGAAACAAGTCTGTGAAAAACCATGTGGGTCACATACTGTTGGTGTGTTTTAAGTGAAAAGGGCTTACTTAAGCTCCAGAAAGATAATGTTAGTGGCTGCATGAATGTTGGGCTGAAAGAAAAGACGTGGAGTAGGAGGCAGGAAACCAGGGCAGAGATTTGGATGACCATAAATGTTTTGGTAATGGTGGTAATGGCAATGCCAGGAGGTCAAGATAAAGGTAAGACAATGAGAACTGATGAGACCTGGTTAAATATGGAAGAGGGGAGGGAAAGCAGGAGAGAGGGAGAGAGGGAGGAGGAGAGGGAGAGAGAGACAGAGAGAAAGAGACAGAGAGACATAGAGAGGGAAGCGAGGAGACAGAGAGAGGGAAGAAAGGAGAGAGAGAGAAGAGAAGAGAAGAGAAGAGAAGAGAAGAGAAGAGAAGAGAAGAGAAGAGGGAACTAAGAGGCACATTAGGTTGTATCTCTGCTAGGTGATATGACCACACAGTGCTGACTTCCTTCAGATCACCCAGCAAATATTTACTGCAGGCTTACTTCTATTATATCTAAGGTACTGTACTAGTATATTAGCGCTAAATTGGGTCTCAGTGATAATGTTTTAACTTTACATGGTTAAACCATCGACTAGGGTTCGAGGGGGGCGGGGAAGCAGTTAAATACATACCTAATTATTGGTCAATTGGTGAAAGGGATCAAAGCTCTGTACTATGAGGCATGCTAGGGTTTCTCGGTCTACAGTTAAAGTAAGGATCTGGTTCTGAGGGGAGAAGTTTTCAGTAAAGATAAGTAACACAAAGGTTCAGGAAGAGTGACGAAACAGGAACTCTTTCATAAACTTACAGAATAGCATATTGCTCTTTGCAAAGGCACTAATTGCACCCTGCAGAGCAATGTGGCAGTCTTCTGCAAAACTGAAGATGTGCATTGACAGATTAAGCCATTGAACGTCTGTGTCTCTGGACTCTGCTACATAAAAATTCTATTACTACAGGTCATGCATGAGAAGAAAGCTGTGAAAGTTTCTGGTTTCTCAATTTTTATTTAAAAAAACATATTTATCATTAAGTAGAAATGAAATTGAGCTTTAATTGACACCAGTTATACAAAACACCTAAAAAGTTAACTTTTTAAAAAGCCCAGGATATAGCTCAGTGGTACAGCACTTGCTCAGCATATGTGAAGCCCCGAGTTTGTTCCCCAGTATCACACATAAAAGTTATTTAAGAGAGAAAGGGCTTATTTTAGCTCATGGCTGTGGAAGTTTCAGTTCACAATCACTTCGGTGGTAAGGCAATACATAATGGTTTGAATAGATGGCAGAGGAGGTCACATGTTTTGCATCATGGTGACAGAAAAGCAAAAGGCAAACAGAAGATCCATGGTCCCAAAGTCCCCTCTCAAGGTCATGTCCCCAGTGACCTTCCTTCTACTAAGCCTCACCTCTTACAAGGTGTCTCACCTCCCAGCATCACTAAAGGCTGGAGATCAAGCCTTTAATTGTGTGTGTGTGTGTGTGTGTGTGTGTGTGTGTGTGTGTGTGTGTGTGTGTTTGAACACATGCATACTATAGGCACATTTGTAAGCTAAAAGACAACTTTTAGAAATTGAATCTATTCTACTGTGACAAATTAAGGTTGTCAGGATTGCATGGGCACATCATTTTACCCACAGAGCTATTCTGCTTGCCCTGGATCAAGTCTTTTAACACATAGACTTTTGACAGGTGTTCAATATTCAAAATATAGGAATGGCTTGGCTGTAGTTCAGTGATAGAATGCCAAAGCAAACAGAAGTCCCTGGGTTCAATACCCAGTACAATGGTGTGTGGTAACCATAGAGAAGAGAAAGAGAGGAGAGAGTTAAATTATAGCACTGGCCGTGCCATTCAATATATATCTCAAATAAATTCTGCCAACTCCAAAATTTAAATATTCAGGCTTATCTTCTCCTTGAACTTTGCCTATTAAATATCTTACTCTGGAATATATTGAAGAGATAGAATGAATAAGAAACTTGTGGATAATTTACAAATAAAACATGGATCAAATCCAGAGGGGGAGGCAGGGAGAGGCAGATTTCTGTGAATTCAAGGCTATCTTGGTCTATACAGTGAGACCCTGTCCAAGAAAAAAAAAGAAGAAAAGATGCATTAAGAGAAAGCAGTGCCTGCCTATTTTAGTATCATCAAGATAAATGACAGAATTATAGCTTGAGGGGTTAAACCGTGTCTCTCCTTATTGCCATTCTCTTGCAAATATCATTTTGTTCCTTCCCTAATGAGGGTAGTGTGACTCACCCAGAGTCAAGTCACTAGCATTAGTATAAGAGAAAACAGGATGGGTGTAGAGTAATGGAGTGTGGCCAGAGGTGGGACCACAAGATGTGAAGCGGGTGACACAAAGAACATAGCAGAAAGGGCTACGGAGAAAGGACGATAACCTGGAATTGCTGGAATTGGGTCAGAAATCTTGGAGTGAGTTTTCCTCCCTCACCTTTCTTTTCATATTATCTCAACTAAAAGAAAAAGTGCATCATGGGTTCTTCCCCAAGCCTCACTATCAGGTAACTGGAAAATGCCTGTAGTCTAATTTCCCCCCTTTTCTTCTCTCCCCTCCCCTCCTTCCTGTTTTCTTTTTTTTTTTCTTTTCTTTTTTTTTTTTTGGTTTTTCGAGACAGGGTTTCTCTGTGTAGCCTTGGCTGTCCTGGAACTCACTTTGTAGACCAGGCTAGCCTCGAACTCAGAAATCCTCCTGTCTCTGCCTCCCAAGTGCTGGGATTAAAGGCGTGCGCCACCACCGCCCGGCTCCCTCCTTCCTTTCATTCACTCATTCTTTCTTTTTCTCTTTTATTATTGTCATAATTTGGGTGGACAACTTTTCATGTGTCATAGTTTGACCTCAAACTCACTATGTAGATGGGGATGGCTATGAACTCTTGATCTTTCTGTCTTTCCGTAATCTCTCCCAAGTACTAGGATCAGAGGTATGCAATATGACGCCAAGTTTCCAGGGTTGTTGAGGACAAAACTAGGGTCTCAAGCAAGATAGGAAAGCACTGTACCAACTGAGCTACATCCCTAGCTTCAGCCATCCTTTTGGACCATAGTGGTAATGCAGAAGTTAGGAGGCATGAAGTGGTTTAGGTAAAAAGCACTGTGGAATAACACTGTGACATCAGCAGTATGGTCCTTTGCTTTCCCATCAGGCTTTCCTTATTTTTTTTTTTAAATCTTGAATGTGTTTGAGTGTTTACCTTCATATATTTACACACACCCAGACACACACACCACACACAAACACACACATACACACACACATACACACACACACACACACACACACACACACACACACACACACACACACACACACACACAGCATGCCTGGTGCTTGCAGAAGCCAGAAGACGGATCAGATGACCTGGAACATAAGTTATAGATGTGAGTGGGCTACCATGGCCCACACCCAACTCTTCTGCAAGAGCATCAATGTTCTTAATGGCTGAGCTATATCTCCAGCTCCTCTGGCTTAGTTTCTCCCTCACCTCTTCTATCTTGAGCAAACCCAAAAAAGGACCAAAATGGTTAGGGAAACTGAGCTAAGGCCATGATAGAGATAACAGCTTCCAGAGAGCATTTTGAGGAGGGGTTAAGTGGTCATGTACAATGTAAAAGGAAAGAATTCTCCACTCTCTACCCAGTCCCAGAAGAGAAATAGAAAAAAATCAGATACTCATTAGTGTAAGCTTGTCTTTACTAATAAACATCTTGTTACTTTTACAGTCCATCTCTTTAAAGTGAAAGTTGCTATAATTACTATATATAGATACTATAATAACCACCAAAAGGCTTTGAAGGGGACAGAGGATGTATTTATCAACCTTAACTCTTTTTCTGGCTGTACAGTATAGCTGTTAGCAGAGGACTTATACTTTTGTGTGGTAAACTTCCCAATGACAATTGTTTAGTTACTGAAAGAAATTGACTCCCAGGTTAGAGTCATGTTGGCCAAAGGAACTTGAAGCTCAACAGAAAGTCAAAATAAAAATAAAATTAGATAACAGAAGGACCCAAGAATTGAAATACAAACACAATATATACTTCTTGTTTCTCATATGAAAAGTAGCAATTCAGGTTGCACCAAGTTTTAAGCTACCAACTGATAAGGAAAAGGTCAGGAAAACAAATGGAGCTTGAAGAACAATTAGTCATATAGAATGGAAACTTCTGTTAGCGTGTTGAAGAACTGGTCAAGCTGAGATTCTGGAGTCAGCGTTGTGCTTTATATATTTACGATTTTGAGAATATGCCATGGCTTTTACTTAATAAAAACATCAAAGCAGTGTCCTTCTTAAAATGCTTAAGATCGATAAAGTTTTTTTTTTTAAATAATATGGTGCCAACATATTAGATGTTGGCTTTGTTGCCTCCAGCAAGCATGGTGTTGCTGGAGGTCCTTGTGGAAGAGCTGGTGGTCTAGAAGACCAATGGACTAGAGCAACAGTGGGGAAGAACAAGTTGAGGGGATGGGGCCAGGAGATACAGATCTCATTTTGAACCTTGGCCTAGAGGGTTGACTTTGGGCCCTAGGGTAATCCAATTCTCAGTGAAAGATGCAGTATCTCAAAATTTGGGGTTGCTACAATTGGTCCAAATGCCAGCTGATTTGATTTACAATTAGAGAATATCTCTTCCCAGAAAGAGGGTGCTCAGGAGCCCCCTCCAAGGACTTCCTGATCCAAAAACCATACCTTAAAAGTTGAATTCCAGTGGTTGTCAGGTAAGCTGGGAATTACTTCTGAGGGGGGAAATTAGATTCCAGGCATTTTCCAGTTACTTGATAGTGAGATTTGGGGAGGTACCTATGACCCATAGAAAAATATTTTCCTTACAAGTCACTGGCCAAAATTGCTTTTCTGAACATGCTTAAAAATTTTTAAATTACTTTTGGGATAAATTTAGATCAACTGTAAAGTTGCAAATGTATTAAGTTGCTCTATACTTTTAACCCAATTTCCTATAAATTTACACACCACACAATCACCACTGTGACAACTGACAATTTTTGACAACTGTCAAAACAAAGAAATTAGGGATAGGGAAGTATCTCAGCTGAGGACTTAGATTTGATCCCAGGAACCCACATAAAAAGTGCCAGATGTCACATGCTTGTAATCCCAGGGCTGGTGGGGTGGAAACAGCTTATATCTTGGGTCACAACCAGCCTGGCCTACTTAGCAAGCTCCAGGTCACTGCAATACTTTCTCAAAAAAACAGGTGGATGACACCTGAGGAATGACACCTGAGGCCATACTCTGGCCTGTACATGCACTGTGCACTCACAAATCATAAGAAAATAACTTCAGTTAAATACAACTACTTGAGGGCATTATCTAGATTTAGTCTGTTTTTCTACTAACAGCCTTTCTCTGATCTAGAGCCATTCTATGGCCCTGTGTGTATTTAAGTCACTATGTTTTTATAATCTTCTCCTGTCTTTGACAGTTTCTAAGTCTTGCTTTTATAATTTTGGTAGTCTGGGTTATATTAGTCATGGGTAGACTACTCTTCAGTTTGTCTCTTTCAGGTATTTTGCTCAGAGTTATACAATCACTATGAGCTTTGAGGACAGTCAAAAAGGCTGAGTGCATTTTTGTCCATAGCTGCTGTTAGAGCACACACATTGTTCATATGACTTGGCCATGATGGTGTTGACTTTACCTCCTGGTTAATGTAGTGCTTGCCTGGCTTTTCCACTGTAACATCATTTTTTTCTTCCCCATATTCTGTTCTTTGGAAGCAAGTCACTAAGACCAGCCTAAGCTCAGAGGGGAAAAAAAAGTAAGCTCTACTTATATGATTTTAAATGTTCTGTAAGGAATTTCTGGTTGATTTCCTTACATACCTATTGGCTTCCATCCCAGGAGTTTATAAAAGCAAATACCATAAAAGCTCATACACAGGTGCAGGAAGTGTTGCTGGGTGGTTGGTTCAGGTCCAAGCTTATTGTGGCTTACTATACAAAGCATTTCTAACTGACTTCTGCTGTGATTGGTTTCCAAAAGCACAGAATATGCAATCACCTGGGGCATGAGAAAGTTTCTTAGTATCAGCAGTAACAACTTATGAGAAAGTTTCCCTATAGCATTAGTAACAGCATAAAATGGCAGGCTACACAGGTAACAGTTACCTAGTCCTTAGAAATATCTATTTATTTATTCCATCCTTTGTGTAATCAATATTATATACAAGGTATATTTATTATTTTATTTAAAACAATATTATCATTAAATATTTTGGCACTAGAATTATTCTAGAGTTGGCCATTGCCACTTCCTGTGGCTTCTCATTGCAGCAACGTATTTAGTAAGTGAGGTTTGAGTGCTGAATACTCACTTTGATGGACCTGTTCAGTCAGTGCAAAGAGCTAGCAAATGCATGTTTGCATGTGCATGCATGGCTCCAATGCTGCCCAGAGGGTTATTCTATCATTCCCTAGCAATATATTTAGAACTTCTCACTCTGACAGAAACTTGGCTCCAACTTCAGATTTGCTAACCCATGTAAAGAATGGTGTCCATAAACACTGTTTACTAGTATCTTCAAACATTCAATTAAAATGGTTCTCCAAGGGACCCATGGCTCTGGCTGCATATGTGGCAGAGGATGGCTTTGTCGGACGTCAGTGGGAAGAGTGGCCCTTGGGCCTGAGGAGGTTTGATGCCCCAATGTAGGGGAATGCCAGGACTGGAAGGCAGGAGTGGGTGGTGGGCAGGGGAACACCCTCATAGAGGCAGGGGAGGGGAGGATGGGCTAGGGGGTTTCCAGAGGTGAGACCTAAGAAGGGGATAACATTTGAAATGTAAATAAAGAAAATATCCAATAAAAGAAAAAAAGAAATAAATTTAAAAATAAATGGTTCTCCAAAGTTACTCAGATGTCTCCTCCCACCCCACCTTCTCTTTGGAGGGTATTTCATAGATCTGTGATAGATAGATTCATGTGTCATTGCCTGAGGTACATCCTGGGATTCCTAAGCATTCTAGCTTGTTTCCTTAAAAACTGTGTGCAGAAACAGTCACCATTTGTGATACTGTACACATCTGAATTTTGCCAAATGTCTAAATCACATGTCTTTAGTAGGATAGTTCTATCATGCAGAACAGTTCCATTGTCCTAGAAATTCCCTTATGAATTCCCCTTAGAGTCTGAAATTGTTTTTAAAATACAGTTTCCTATGTCCCTTTAGTTAATTCAGTCACTGAAGCAACACAGCTGTTGGAAGTGTGTGATGACTCAGAGGGAAAAGGCACTTTGCTGTGAGGCTAACGATGGCATAAATTTGATCACCAGAATCCACACAGTGGAAAGGGAGAAGTGACTCCCACCAACTGCCCTCTGACCTACATGTGGACAATGGCATGTGAGTGCACAGATAAACACACACACATAAAAAATTAAAGCTGCACAGCTGTTTCTAAATCCTAAGACACACTTTGCTGGGTACTCACGTGCTCAGGATTCTGTGTGACTGTTTTTCTAATTTCTAGAAAGTTGCAAAGTATCTCTGTGCTGGTCACTGAATAGCTCTCCCCACCCCCACCCCCACCCCACACAAAGTGCAGGGATTAAAATGTTGGTTCTTTTCCTTAAAATCACTTTATTCTCAAGTCTAGCCTGGTCTACAGAGTGAGTTCCAGGACAGTCAGGGCTACACAGAGAAACCCTGTCTCGAAAAACCAAAAAAAAAAAAAAAAAAAAGAAAGAAAGAAAAAAATCACTTTATTCTAATTATCTCAAAAGTAAATAAGTTGCCTCTAAAAAAAAATCTCATTTTAAAATAAACTACAGTGCAATTTTATTGATTAAATTCCATTAATCAATATTAGGGTAAGATATAAAATAAAATCTGTTGAAAATTTATTTATATACAATTGGTGTGACTTCTGTGTGTGCATTGTGTGGATGTGTATTGTGCGTGTGTGTGTGTCTCTGTGTGAATGTCTGTGTGTGTGTGTGTGTGTGTGTGTGTGTGTGTGTGCTCTTGTTGGAGGATGTGGTAACCTGGCCTTCAATATCAAATAGGTCTGACTCTGTTTATGGACCCATCTATAGCATCAGTTCTCAGCCTGTGGGGCAAGACCCCCTTTGCAAGTCCAATGACCCTTTCACAAGAGTCACCTAAAACCATCAGAAAACACAGATATTTACATTACAATTCATAACAGTAGCAAAGTTACAGCTATGTAATAACAATAAAAATAATCACATAGCTGGGGAGGGGGGGGTCACCACTATATCCAGGAACTATATTAAAGGGTGGCAGCATTAGGAAGTTTGAGAATCTCTGATCTGTAGAAGCTCCTTGACCTTTTCAGGCCTCACTCAAATCCTTCTAGACTCTCCTGAGAATGTGGTAAAAACCAGGCTTCTCCACAGAAAAAAAATATACACACATAACTTCCATCTAAAATGTATAATTGGAAAATATCTGATGACTCCTCCAACCTCACCTGAAAAGAAGAAAGCAGTTTTGTTCCCTCTAGGAGTCCATGGACTCTACATCAGGCAACTTGCCCTAAACACTAGCAAAATAAGTTGATAAACATATCTTAAAGTTTGTTCATAATTAGTTCAGATATTATAATGAGCTAAATGTTTGCCATGATGGTCTGTCAATTTGAATGATTAATGGTGCCCACTTGTCATCATTATTTAAGTCAGTAACTTTTAGTGATGCAAGTTGTCTTTCAGAATGTCTAAGGACCTTCTGCAAACTTAAAGAGAAAAGTTGGAGTTTTTGAAGTAATTTTTTTCACAAATCCAACTTAGAGAGCCTGCCCACATTTCCAGCCTGTTAGCCTGCAAAGTTCAGGCTTAAGATTGCAAGGTGGATCTGACTTGATTTTCCAGCTAGACAGTATATACTAAAGACTTCAGACTTGCTAGTCCCACAACTCTGTGAGTCACTTCATTAAAACAGAAACACACACACACACACACACAGACACACACACGCAGTCTGTTCATTTTGTTTCCCTCAATGAACTCTTAACTAATGTACATATCCAAACATAACACATGCATAACAAATTTCCTAAAAATGCCAGGTTCCTGGGACTGGAGAGATGGCTGAACAGTTAAGAGCACTGGCTACTCTTGCAGAGGATGGGAGTTTGATTCTTGGCATCCATATGGCACCCATAACTCTAGTTTCAGGGATCCAGTACCATCTTCTGGCATCTGTGGGCACAGAGTGGCCTCCAGGCATGCACAGACATACATGCAGATAAGAAAACAAAACGCATAAAATAAGTGCATCTTTTTTGTTAAAGTCTGGTTCCTATCTTAGTATGGGAAATGGTACTATCTCCTTTTATTCGAGTTTATCTTAGCCTAGTCATCTTTCTACAACAAAGGACCTGAGATGGGAGGACTTATAATAATGTGGCTTTATTTCTCCCTGCTCTATGATCTAGGAAGCAAGAGATGGAGATGGCACTGTATTTGGTTGACACACTTGACACCTTGTTACTATGTCCTCATATGGTACACACTGGAAGGAGGACAAAAAGGACTTACCTACCCAGCAGACCCTTTCCGAAGCTCTGTTCCTTATGCACACATTGTTGCACCAGAGTCAGTGTCAATGGAATTCAAGCAGGTGTTTGGGTCATAGGGATGCCCAGTTGGGTGGGACCTCTGTTTGGATCTGGTTCCCATTCCTCGCACTCTTGCAAGTTGGGTAAGTATCCTTCGGTGACTCGTTCTCTTCTGACTTGGTGTTAGTCTGTGCCTGGATGCTCTGTTTCTGCTGTCACAGATTAACAGGAGCTTAGTGACCTAAGACAATACACATTTTTTAAATGGTTTTAGAGGTCAAGTCTACAATGACATCAGTAGGGCCACATTGCCTTTGGAGTGCTAGAAAATAATCCCAATAGATGCCAGTAAATGTTTTAGCTGCTCACAAGTATAATGACCAAGGCATTGCCAGATGCTGTAAAATTCCCCTTGTGAGACAAAGTTGCTCTCAAATGAAATTCCCATCATTAAGGAATCATGACAGCCTGGTTTTTCTTTATCAGTGATTTAGAATCCACCTCTAGCAACACTAAAGCTGTTATATATACACTGGAGTATGCAGTGGCAAAAAGAAATATTCTGAAGATATTTCCTTCTTCAAAATAGAAGGCTGAAAAGGGACAAGGTCCTCCTGGTCTCTTCCTTGCTGCCAAGGGTGCTTCAGTATGGACTTGACTTCCTTTTTCAACGATGAAGCCTGCTTTATTGGCAGCGGCTAGGACAAGTCAATGCTATTGATCCCCAAGGAGGAGCTCAGTTAATTATCAGTTTACTGGTTCAGTGAGAGCCCAGTGAAAGGGAGGAAGTAATCGCTGAGTTGAATGAAGTCAGTGATGCTTCTTGGGACAATAAAGCTCTAGCCGGCGCTACGTGGACTGTGCTGTAGCACCAAAGGAAGCATGCTAGATCTGGGATACAGAGGGTATTGTCCTTTAGACATACTGGAATCCCACTATTCTCAAAGCTGTGTTTCTTTGGCATGTGGTCCTTTAGTCTGACTGATGAAGAACCAGGAGACACTGCAGCATCTTGGCTAAGTTGCTCTCGTTCTTGATTCCTCAATCTAAAGTATGAGAGAGGAGAATGGTGCGAAGAGCCCGGGATCTTGATGTAGGTGAACTGCTCAGTCAGCCTTGAAACTGACTATACCTGCTAACTAATTTTCTGCCTTCGCTATTTAAAAAAAAAAGATTTTTCAGCCTTCCCTAGTTCAACCACAGGGGTCAGCTGCTTCTGTCCATTGGTTGGGTGCAAATATCTGCAACTGACTCTTTCAGCTGCTGGTTGGGTCTTCTTGGAGTGCAGTCATGCTAGGTCCTTTTTTTGTGAGCGTTCCATAGCCTCAGTAATAGTGTCAGACCTTGGGACCTCCCCTTGAGCTGGATCCCACTTTGGGCCTGTCCCTGAACCTTCTTTTCCTCAGGCTCCTCTCTATTTCCATCCCTGTAATTCTTTCAGACAGGAACAATTATGGGCCAGAGTTGTAACTGTGGGATGGTCCCCCCTCCCTCATTTGATGCCCTGTCTTCCTGTTGGAGGTAGGCTCTATAAGTTCCTTCTCCCTACTGTTGGGCATTTCATCTAAGATCCCTCCCTTTGAGTCCTGAGAGTCTCTCACCTCCCAGGTCTCTGGTTCATTCTGAAGGGTCCCTTTAACCTCTTATCCCCCAAGGTTGCCTGTTTTCCTTCTTTCTGCTGGCCCTCAGGGCTTCAGTCCTTTTCCCTCACCCTATACCAGATCAGGTTCCCCACTCCCTGCCACTTCCCCACTCCTCCCACTTTCCCTCCCAGGTTCCTCCCTCCCCACTAGTGATTGCTTTCTTCTCCCTTCCAAGTGAGACTGAGATGTCCTCACTTGGGCAATTCAGTTTGTTGACCTTTTTGAGTTCTGTGGCTAATATCCACTTATTAGTGAGTACATAGAAGGGTGACCCTGTAGGAGGACCAGCAGTCTCAATTAATCTGAACCCATGAGATCCCTCAAACACTGGATCACCAAACAGGCATATACCAGTTGACGTGAGGCCCCCAACACACATACAGTAGAGGACTGCAGGGTCTCTGTTCATTCAGAGATGATGCACCTAACCCTCAAGAAACTGGAGGCCCCAGGGAGTTTAGAGGTCAGGTGGGTGGGGATATCCAAGTGGAGACAGGGGGGTAGGGAGGAGGTATGGGATGTGGAACAGTTGGAGGGTGGCTGGGGGGAGGCAGATAAAATATGGAGTGTAAAAAACTTAATTAATTAATTAAAAAAACAAAGATTTTATTTTACTTATGTTTATTTTTAAATGTATTAGTCGGGCAGCAGTGGTGCATGCCTTTAATCACAGTACTTGGGAGGCAGAGGCAGGCAGATTTCTGAGTTCTAGGTTAACCTGGTCTACAGCCAGGACTACACAGAGAAACCCTGTCTTGAAAAAAACCAAAACCAAACAAATAAATGTATTAAATGTTTTTTTTCTCCCCATGCTATGCTCAAGTGGTACAAGTTTAGAGAATTTTGGAGCATTTAAGATAAACCCAGTTAAGTCTATAAAATACTATGCACAGTCAATATTGAAGAACTGAAGAAAATGTATATAGATGCTTTTTGCATAAGGAAAATTGAGTTATAGTAATTTAACAAAGCAAGATCTTAGATACCAGGTAAAACAACATCAGTAGATGGAGGAAAAGAGAACATAGAGTTAAGAAAACAATCCGAGGACCAACCTCCAACTATCTTTTAACAGATACTGTGAAACAAGAACAGGATAGCACAACTGAAGTGAGAGAGTTTCCTTCCTCCCTTCTTCCTTCTGTCCCTTCTTTGTTCCTTGCTCCATCTGTCTATCTTTCCTTTCCTTCCTTACTTTCTTCCTTTGTTTTCGGAGGGGGGGTTGATTATTTAAGAAAGGGTCAAATGCTGTAGCATAGGCTAGACTAGAACTCCCTACATAGCCCAGACTGACCTTAAACTCGTAGTTATCCTTTGTTCATCTCAGCCTTCTGAATGCAGGAGGTTACTTAGAGGCATGGTCCATGAGGGAACAGAACCCAGGGTGTGGTGATTTGAATGAGGATGTCCCACATAATGTGGGGCATTTGAACACTTAGTCCCCAGGTGGTAATGCTCATACAAGAATTATACTCGGAGGGACAACACAATGTCTTTAAAAGTGTGGCCTTAGTGAAGGAAAATGACCTTTGAGAGTTTAAAGACTGGCACATTCCAGGTTGTCTCTCTGCTTCTTGTTTGAAGTTCAGGCTGTCAGCTTGCTACTCCAGCCATCACACCTGCTGCCATGTTTGCCACTTTCTGCTATGATTGACACTTATACTTCTGGAATCATAAACCCAAATAAACCCTTCCTTCTATAAGTTGCCTTTGTCATGGTGTCTCATTACAGCAATAGAAAAGTAACTAATACACAGGGTATCATGCATTCTAGGTAAGCACTCTACCAACTGAGTACAATCCCAGCCTTGAAATGAGATTTGTAACTTTATAGTGACCAGAAAAGAGTACAAAGTTAAAACAATTAGAAGTTAGGACAAGCATAGAACATAAGACGAGCTATTGTCTTGAAAGAACAAACTTTTAAAAATAAATGAGAAAAAGTGCATTAAAAGGAGTTAGATCTGAAAATTAAAGGGTCAGTCTTAATCCAGAAAAAAATGTTGATTGAATGGAAATGAGATCAAATTACAGTAAATTCTGAGGGTGAAAAAATATTCTTCATGGCTGTTCTGGCAAGCAATCACTTCCAAAGACCTTTCAGCTCTGTGTGATCCAGCTAGAATATAGACACAACTTTACTCCTTCTGCGTGGAATACAGACACGCCCTTAGTACACACCTTAAATCTAAAACGATGTAGGTAAGGTGAGTTTGTAGAAGGAAGCATCCATATTTGAAAGTGAAGTCTAATTGAGGGGCAGACAAAGGGATGAATCAGAGAAAGATTTGACAGAATAGGTCAGAGATAGGATACACTCAACACTTTCATGAACAGCACAGGAATGAGAAGCTATTTAAGAGCACCACAGGGAGAGAGAATGAGTCAGTTGGGAGTTAGGGCAGTAAGTATCATGAAGTGGAGTTGAAACATTTGAAGCCAGAGAATAAGGAGCCAGATGAGTAGAGCAGATCGCCAGAGTTAGTTAAAGGCCAAGCAGAAAAATTCAGTGAGAATCTGAGAGAAGCCAGATCAAATCAGTCAGATAGGAGAGGAGTTTGAGCAGAACAGCTGAGTTGAACCAGCCAGCCAGAGTTCAGAAAGAACTAGAACAGGTGAGCTTATTTAATAGTAAATCTCTGAGATGACAATTACATCAGGTGAATAAAAGTTACATTTACATGTAAGTGTGTACATGTATGTGTGTGAGAAAATGGCCAGAGAATGTCAGGTGTCTTTCTCCACTGCTCTTACTATCCCTTTGAGGCAGGGTCTCTCACTGAACATGAAGCTCACTGTTTTCGGCTAGGTTAGTGTGATGGCTTGATTATGCTTGGCCCAGGGAATGGCACTATTAGAAAGTGTGACCTCATTGGAGTAGGTGTGGCCTTGTTGGAGGAAATGTGTCATTGTGAGCATGGGCTTTAAGACCCTCATCCTAGCTCCCTGGAAACCAGTCTTCTGGTTGCCTTCAAAACAAGATGTAGAACTCACAGTTCCTCCTGCACCATGCCTGCCTGGACACTGCCATGTTCCCACCTTGGTGATAATGGACCAAACCTCTGAATCTGTAAGCCAGCCCCAATTAAATGTTGACCTTATAAGAGTTGCCTTGGTCATGGTATCTGCTCACAGCAGTAAAACCCTATCTAGGACAGTTAGCAAGCCCCAGCATTCCTCTTGTCTCCACCCTCATAACTGGGGTCACAGACATACATATGTACATTTCACTTCTTTGGGTGCTAGGGTTCAGAACTGAGGTTCTTATACTTACATAGTGAACAATTTTACACACAAAAAACTATCTCCCCAGCCTCTTTGCTTGATTTGTGTCTCTTAAATATGTAGTGTCTTTTCCCATAAAAACTTTGTATATAATAATTTTTACCTTTGTATATAATAATTTTTTGAGACAGAGCCTCACTATGTGGCCTAAGCAAGCTTTGAACTTAAAGTGCCGGGCCTCAGCCTCCCAAGTACTAGGATTAGGCTTGGACACCATATCTCACAACACTTTCATAGACACACAGAGTTTTCTAGACAACTGAAATTACTCAACGAAAAGTTGAATCTCTTATTTTCACAGCTTTAGTAATAATTCTAAAGTTCCTTCCAAATATTTGAAAAGATACAAGGGGAGGAAAGACTTCTTAACATGTTCTAGATCCCCAAAACTAGATGAGGGGATCACAAGAGTGAAAGCTCCAGACCAATACTCTTCCTAATATGGTCACAGAAATTCTTACCTGAGTCTTAACTGAATGTCATTGAATATTTCATACAGCAGTTTATATAAGAACTATATTCTATGGACAAGTAGGATTTGTTACATGAATTCAGGGTTGGTTTAACATACTAAAATGAAGCAATTCAATAAATTATTGATGTAGTAAAGTTAAGAAATTATGATCATTTCAGCATTTCTGACAAAAGCACTCAATAAACTAGGAATTTAAGGAAATTCTCTGAATTTAATAAAGAGCACCTGTAAGAAAAACTACAGTGACTATCATACTTACTGAAAGACTTTAAGACTTCCCTTTAAATGCCAAACAAGGATAAATAGCTGGCTTCTTCAATTTACACTCAGCATCATCCTGGAAGTATAGTCAGGACAAATAAGCAAGAAACATATATAAGTGACATATGGATTAACAAGACAAATAAAACTAACTCTGTTAATTACATAATCTTCTCTATGGAAAATCCCAAGCAATACTTTTAAAAACACTAAAACTAGTTAATTAATTTGTCAAAGATGCTAGATAGCAGGTAAGTACATAAGTACCAATTATATTTCTATATACCAGTAACAGATGGTCTGAAAATGGAACAATGAGAGCAGTGTGTTTGTAATAACACACAGTCTAAAATACTTAGAAAGACTTTATTATTAAAACTTCAATGGAGAGGAGTCCCTGGCTTGGTGGTGCTGTGGTCCTCCACCCTTCCCTGGGTTCAGGAGACTCGAGCCATCCCCATCATGGGTACAGCTATCTGGCAAAGGAGGGAATGCAGTAAAATGAGGGTACCAGTGAGTGATGGAGCCTTTCTGGCCTAGAGGACATCTGCTCCCTTCCTTGGGCTCCAGAGGCTGTTCAGCGAGGCCCTAAAGCTGTATTTCAACGATCCAAAGACAATGGGACACCTATGTAAAGTAACAAGAAAGGTCAAAAGAAATCAGCAAAATAGAAGGGTGGAGCCTGGTAAGCAAGATGAGCATCTCAGAAGCAGTGTGGAAGCCCTAATTCTGCAGATATATCCAATGACATCAAGGAACTCTGGACAAAACTAAGAGTGTCATGATAAGAAATACAAGAGAAAAACAGCATTTTTTTTCTAAGAATCTAAAGGCTGGGCAACAAACACTGAACTTCAAAAAACATCCACATGAAATTTCATTTTCTTCCCTAATATGTTAGCAGTCTAACAAGAAAACAAAAAGACGCATCACCCTTTAAACAATGCTAACCAGTCTGACTGTGCTTATGTGACTCAGAGTTCCGATGTTCTACTGATATATGCCCTGTATACTTTTGTAAAGATACAAAGTAAGGAAAAACCAACCAAACAAGACATAAGATTGTTGTCTTTCTTGGTATACTTTGTAACTGCAAAAGAAATTCTTTGAGAAGTCATTCATCCCATTTAAAAAAAAAAAAAAGAAACAAAACCCAGAAATCCTTGTAACCTCTCAGTTGATGAGTTCAAAACAAAATAAAACAAACAAACAACAACAACAAAACTGGAACGGTCTGTCACTACATCCCACACCTCAAACCTCCACAACACCCATCCAGAGCCCAGACTGCCAGGCTCCTGTGGCCAGCATCCTCAACAGTTCAGTGCTGAAGACCGTAAGCCCAGCCTCAGAGAGAAGCAAGAGGCTGAAGACACTTGGGCACCTTCTGCTTGGTTGGTCCCTTGAACTGCAGGCCATAGCTGAGTCCTGCTGATATAATGTCAGCTATGTCCCAGAGGCACCTATGAGAAGACCTATGTGATTATATGGTCTGTGGTCACCTTTGATGAGACCAGGGCTGAGGGTGATGCGGGGCCTCTGTCCAATTCTCCTCTGAAGCCCTGAGGGACTGGACAAAGCATTGATGGCTTCCAGGAAGACATGCCTAGCCTTTTCAGAGAAAGTTGCAAGAAGACCGTTCTAAATTGTTTTCAGCAGCTGGTTGGGGGTTGGGAACTCCTGACAACCTGACATTGAGGTCTGGTATGGGGTTGAACAGTTTCTAAATTCATCTGAGTGGCCTGCTGCCACCTAAGGCCATGGTGATGTCTGAATCCATGCTGCCACAGAGGGCCATGTCTGGGTTAGTGATCTTTCTGTGCCGGTCTGTGTTGATATCTGTTGCCCCTGTTGCCACCAAAGCTGAGTGGATGTCAGAGGTCTATGCTGCAGCCAGAGGCCATGTTGATGTCAGTGATCCCAGCTGCATAAGAGGGCCTTATTTGGGTCTGCGGCCCTACTACAGCTGGGACTCTGTTCCTGGTCTGCGCAGAGGCCAGAACATGTGAAATCCCCATGATCCATGTTCCCATGGACCCTAAAGACCAAATAAGCTACTTTGGCAGTGATGTCGATGACTACAGATACACAGTTGATAAAGAGAGACATGGAAGACTTCTGTGACAGCCTCTACCTCCGCCCCAACCTCTTCCCTCCCCCAAACAATAACAGCCTAAACAGGAAGTCATGGAAGAGAAATCTTAAAAACTGTGATAGGGTGCTGAAGTGTTGCTCTCCACAATAAATGGCTTCCAGCAGGAGTGAGAGAGGGGAAGGACTCAACTCTATTGAAGGGGCAGACCACTGAGAGTTTGTCCATGCTCCAATGAGTATATAAATAACACAAACTGGACTTTTTTTTCTATTGGAGGGGAGGTCACAAGGGTTGGGGATGATATGAAATCTCCAAAGAATCAATAAAAATATTACATTGGAAAAAAGAAAAGAAAAAGAATGAGCAGGTTCCCCCCCCTTCTTAAGAATAAACTGTAAGTTTTGTATGTAGAAGAAGGAGGAGGAGAAGGAGAGGAGGAGGAAAAGGAGGAAGAAGAAGAGGAGGAGGAGGATGACAAAGAAGAAGAAGAAGAAGAAGAAGAAGAAGAAGAAGAAGAAGAAGAAGAAGAAGAAGAAGAAGAAGAAGAAGAAGAACTGAAAAACAGACATCTACTTGCCAAGGTAACGCACCCCTAGTGACCTGACTTCCCAACCTGTAATCTATTTTTATAAGTTGTTTTTATTTCGTTCCTTAAAATCATCTATTGTCTTCTTTGAGATCTTTATAAAATATTTTCAGAGATTCTATATCCACAAAGTGACACCATCTTTTGTGTGAGTCTACACACAATGAAGATAGCATTTCTAACTGATCCATCCTATTGGATGCTCTTGACCCTTATTTCAAGTATCAACAGGCTACAAACATTAGACTGTTATCACTGCTGCCCCAGGCAAACATTTTTTACATAAATTATGAAAAATGATCCATATTTGACCATTCTTACATATCTTGTTTCTTTAGGTGGTATCAAATTTCTTTTCTTTTCTCTTTCTTTCTTTCTTTCTTTCTTTCTTCTTCTTTTTTAATGTTTTGGTTTTTTGAGACAGGGTTTCTCTGTGTAGCCCTGGCTGTCCTGGAACTCACTCTGTAGACCAGACAAGGCTGGCTTCAAACTCACAAATTTCTTGTCTATATCATTTTTCCACTGCATAAACATATACTGTAAAAATAAGTTTTTTTCATATTATGGATTTACTGGCAATGACTTTCCTCAGAAAGTCATATACTTGTTCTTTCATTTTTTAAACATCCTTATTGAGGTATAATTCATGTCAAATTCAGCCTTAATGCATAATTCCCAGGACATTTTTGGTAAAGAATTTTACATCCGTTACCAATGTTAAATTACAGCATATTTTCCTTACACCACACTTGTGCACACATTCAAGGTGTTATGTCATCTCTGAATGAAATTTTATAGACAAAGATTTGTAACAGAAGTTTTTTTCCCCCAAAACTATCTTAATTCCATTTTCTTTTGGTTGAATGACTTCCTTTTGAAAGAGAGGATTGAATAAAAGATGAATTTTAAAAGTTCTTCATTCTTATAAGATTATACATATTTATGGGATTTGATATGAACTTTGTATACATGAGTGCCTTGCATAATGATCATATCGGAGTGATTGTCATATTTATCATCTCAGCCATTCATACTGTAGCCAGTTATAAACCCTTTCCTTGCAGAACCTTATTTATTCTACTTGCATGTTCCATGATACTGATTTTTCACATTCCACATACAAGGGATATCATACCACACATGCATTTCCCCGAGTGCCTTATTTGGGCAGTATTATATCCTCCAGTACTATCCACTACTGGATACTACTGTACCACTGTGCATGTGTGTATTTTAATCTTGTTCCTTTTTTGACTCCATAAACCTTATTTCAAGTATCAGTTTATTTCAAATAGTCTCCAAGAAGCAAGAACAGTGAAGGCCTCACATGCTATTAATTCCCATGTCAAAACACTAACTGAACATGGATCTAATGCCTCCTTTCAGTATAATGGATTATAGCTGAGGTAGTGTGGTGTCATGTTACCTGTGTGTAATTTATGTTCTAGGAATTCATATAACTGAAAAAAGTTTAATGGATCCAGCCACAGAGGCACACACCTTTACTCCTAACACTTGGGAGGCAGAGGTAAGGGGTCTCTGTGAGTTTGAGGTCAGCCTGGTCACCTAGTGAGTTCCAGGACAGCCAGAGCTAAATAGTAAGACGGTGTCTTGAAAAACAACAAAACTGTTCCAGTTTTTGTCCTTGTCTTTCCTTTGGACAGGAACATATCTGGGTCTAAAATTTTGAGCTGTGTGAGTGGCCTCATCCCTCAACTGGGAGCCATGCCTATCTACTGGAGGTGGTCTCTACAGGTTGCATCTCCCCTTTGTTGAGTATTTCAGTTAAAGTCACCACCATTGGATCCTGGGATCCTCTCACTTCCCTGAAGTCTGGGACTTTTTAGTGGCTACTCTCAGTTCCCCATCCCCCACTGCTACATGTTTCTATTCAATTTCCTGATCTTCTGTACTTCTCTCCTGTCCCTTCCAATACCTGTTCCTGTCCCCCACCTTTTTTCCTCTCCCCCTCCTCTCTCCCTTTCTGGTTCCTTCCCCCCTCTAGTTCCTGTGATTATTTTGTTCCCAGTTCTATGTAGGATTGAAGCATCTATACTTTGATCTTTCTTCTTCTTAAGCTGCATATGGTTTGTGGGTTGTATCATGGGTATTGTGAGTTTTTGGGCTAATATCCATTTCTCAGTGAGTATATACCATGTGTGTTTTTTTGTGATTGGGTTACCTCACTCAGGATGATATTTTCTAGTTCCATCCATTTGCCTAAGAATTTCATGAAGTCATTGTTTTTAATAGTACTCCATTGTGTAAATGTACTACATTTTCTGTATCCATTCTTCTGTTGAGGGACATCTGGGTTGTTCCAACTTCTGGCTATTATAAATAATGCTGCTATAAACATAGAGAAGCATGTGTTCTTATTATATGTTGGAGCATCTTTTGGGTATATGCCCAGTAGTGGTATAGCTGAGTCTTCAGGTAGAACTATTTCCAATTTTCTGAGGAACGGTCAGATTGGTTTCCAAAGTGGTTTTACCCACTTGCAGTCCCACCAGCAATGGAGGAGTGTTCCTCTTTTTCCACATCCTCACCAGCATCTGCTGTCCCCTGAGTTTTTGATCTTAGCCATTCTGACTGGTATGAGATGGAATCTCAGGGTCATTTTGATTTGCATTTCCATGATGACCAAGGATGTTGAACATTTCTTTAAGTGATTCTCAGCCATTCAAGATTCCTCAGTTGAGAATTCTTTTTTTAGCTCTGTATCCCATTTTTAATAGGGCTATTTGGTTCTCTGGAGTCTGACTTCTGAGTTCTTTGTATATTTTGGATATTAGCCCTCTAACGGATCTAGGGTTGATAAAGATCTTTCCTAATTTAAAGGTTGCCATTTTGTCCTATTGACAGTGACCTTTCCCTTGCAGAAGCCTTTTGTTTGTTGATCTTAGAGCTTGAACCACTGGTGTTCTGTTCAGGAAATTTTCCCCTGTGTCGATGTGTTTGAGATTCTTTTCCACTTTCTCTTCTATTAGATTCATTGTATCTGGTTTTATGTGGAGGTTCTTGATCGACTTGGACTTGAGCTTTGTACAAAGAGATAATAGATCAATTTTCATTCTTTACATGTTGACCACCAGTTGAACCAGTGGAACAAAGACTGAAGGATAGAGCATCCAGAGACTGCCCCACCTAGGGATACATCTCATGTGCAGACATAAAACCCCCACACTATTGCTTTTGCCAAGAAGTGTTTGCTGACAGGATCCTGATATGGCTGTTCCCTGAGAGGTTCTACCAGTACCTGACTAATATAGATGCAGATTCTTACAGCCGATCATCAGACTGAGCCCTGGGACCCCAATGGAAGAGCTAGAAAAAGGACTGGAGGAACTAAAGGGGACTAAGAAGAACAATATAAACTAACTGGACCACCCAGAGCTCCCAGGGACTAAATCACTAACCAAAGAGTATACATGGAAGGAGTCAGGACTCCAGATACATATGTAGTAGAGGAAGGCCTTATCTGACATAAATGGGAAGGGAGGGAGGCTTGATGCCCCAGCCTAGGGGGAAGCTTGAGGAGTGAGGCAGGAGTGAGTGGGTGAGTGGAGGAGCACCCTCATAGAAGCAAAGGGGAGAGGGAGGAGAGTTGGGATGGGAGCTGGTGGAGGGGTAACCAGGAAGGAGGATATCATTTGAAATGTAAACAAATAAAATGATTAATAAAAAAAATAGATAAATAGGATTGTTTCTTTTTTTAAAAAAAAAGATTTATTTATTTGAAATATGTAAGTACATTGTAGCTGTCTTCAGATGCCCCAGAAGAGGGCGTCAGATCTCATTTCGGATGGTTGTGAGCCACCATATGGTTGCTGAGATTTGAACTCAGGACCTTTGGAAGAGCAGTCAGTGCTCTTAACCACTGAGCCATCTCTCCAGCCCAGGATTGTTTCTTAATAAAAAAGAAAAGGAAAGAAAAGTAAAACAACAAAACTTCAATGGAAAGTAAAGATGGAGCCAAATAAGACCTTGTGTTTACAGACTGGGAGATGTAAGGTACTAAGATGGTGTTACTCCTCAAATTGGCCTGCATCTTCAATGTGCTGACTGCACTTCCCATTAGAGTACCAGCTGCTCTTCTGCAGAAACTGGAAAGTGGCACTCAAATGCACATGAAATAACACAAATTGAAGGATACCCAAAACATTTGTGAAAAGAATAAAATTCTATTGAAGCAAATACATTTTTAAATTATTTCATTTTATATGTATGAATGTTTTACCTGCATACACATCTGTGCACAATGTACATGTCTGGTGGATAGGGGAGCCAGAAGAAAGCTTTAGATCCCCTAAAACTGGCATTATAGCCAATTATGAACTGCCATAAGGGTGTTGGTATAATTCTACCAAAGTCCAACATGGAGGAACAATGAAATATGGAATTCACTTACACGGCACAGATGAGAGGTTACTTATAGGAGCATGGGTGGCCCTAAAGCAACCTACACAGCTGCAAAGTGTCACCCTAGCATGATGACTTCCCCATAGCTTTGCTGAAGGAGTTCCACCTTTCACTAACCTTCCACAGTCTATACACACAGGCACCTCCCAAGACCAGCAGGCCACATGTTGTGAGGCTACACTTTAGGAAATTAGGGCAGAATTAAGTATGAATGACAGGGATCTGCAGGAAGGAGTGGCTGGAATCTGAGATGAGGGTCCAGTGACCCGCTCCACCCTCTCCTTCTATGAGAGAATGTCAACATTCTTCCTCACCTTAGGAATCTCTTGCAAATCACAGCCTCTCAGATGACAGTGAGAGCTCTCAGTTCAGAGAGCACAATGTTCTACAACAATATCAGTGGTTGTACAGACTCATGAATATAGTCATGGTCACCTCATTAAAAGGTGACTTTTATGGTATGTGAATTATATCTGAGGGCCCATATATTGCCCCAATTTGAACTGAGCCACACCAAACTAAAACATTAACTGAGAAAGTGAATAGGTGTGTTATATATAAGCCCTCTCTTCCCACATGGAAAGTGCCCTTAGAGAAAACTGACAGAAAAGACAATATCCAACCAAGTGTGGTGGCACTTGACTGTAGTACAGTGTTGGAAGTCTGAGGCAGTAGGAGTTCAAGGTCTGTCTGGTGCATTCAAGACCAGACTAGACAAGATTATGTAGCAATGCTGTCTTGATTTCCAAATTAAAAAAAACATTCAGTAAAACCAAATACCACTCAAGAAACCTATTTGAGGGAGGGACTTATTAATAATTGCTTTAAAAACACACCAAGTAAACAAACAAACAAAAAGTGCTTTTTTCCCTTGGCAATTTTCATCAGTTTTTTCTTTTTTGCAGGGATGGGGGGAGGTTGGGGGTGGTTCAAAAAAAACAAAATAATCCAAGTAACAGGGAATAACTGGAGTATGGACACTTACAGAAACAAAAAGACAAAACTCTCATTTGTATAGGAATGTCTATGAAAAGTCAGAAAAGGACCCAAAGCCACAATACTCAGTCGGTCTTAGTTTAGCTTACTGATAGCAACATCTCCTATTTCTTAGCACTCAGTTCATGCAGAACCAGAAGTAGCTCTAGAGGCTAGAGAGATATCTCAGCAGTTAAGAGTGAGTACTGAGGGCCAGGAAAGATGGCTCAGTGGTTAGGAATGTTGGCTGCTTTTCCAATGGACATAGGGGATCTGATGAACTCTCCTGGTCTTCTTGGGTACCAGGCACAGGTGTGTATAGACGTGCAGGCACACCACCTATACACATAAAATACATTGACTTTTTTTTTTAAGGAGAACATATTGTAGAAGAGTCAAATACCATTCCCAGTAGCCACATGAGGAGGTTCACAAAGCCTGTAACTCTATCTCCAGGACGTCTGATTCCCTCTTTTGTATTCATAGATTCACATAGCCACACATAGAGGCACTCACATGTGCACACGTATGCTCAGACACACAATTGACTATATATATATCAGACAGCAGAAACTTAAGAATCATTTCTATGTATCTGCTGCTCTGTGTCTCTTTTTCTGTTATCGGTTTACTTCCTCAGTTTCGTTCCTGTTTTAGTTCAGAGTTTCTGAGCATCAGACTTCAAGTGACTTTAACACACTCACAGAGAGAAACCATTACTGAATGTTCTTAGGTCCTGAGAATTAAACATACATAAAAACAAACTAATAAGAGAAAAGTATACACATTTTATTAATACTTTCAAATATACATAAGTGAGCTTTATAAAAAAAAGGCTCAAAGAAGCAGAATCAATGGCTTGTCTGAAATGACTTGTGCAGACAAATGCATAGATACACTAGCAGCTCAGTAGAGACCCAGGACTGGGATGGGGTGGGAGGGTGTGGAAAGGATGCCTAATAAATATAGGGTTGCATATTTATGGTGAAAATGTTCTGGAGTAAGCTAATGGTTTCACAGTGAAACTATTGAAATCCATGAATTGTATACATTAAAATAATTGAGAGTGACTTATTGTGCAATATGCATTTTACTAAGGGGGAAATTAATAAAATAAAATCTGGACACTATGGTGAACTCCTGTAGTCCCAGCGATCAGGAGGCTGAGCAGGAAGATGGAAAGCACAAGGTCAGCCGAAGCGTGAGATCATTTAAACACACGCACGACAATTAATAAACTAATTTCATCAGTATATAAAATTTATTTTCAGCCAAGAAGATCATTTACAAGAGTGAGGTAAATGAATAACTAACTCATACAAATCCTATAAATAGCATAGCAAGATGTGAAAGGAGACTGAACCTCCCAACTGATCAGAAAAGGACAACTTAACTCAGATTTACAAATGTGAAAGGGCTTAAAAATACCAAGAATGGGGACAGGAGAGGCTGCTACTCAGTGGTTAAGATCATGTACTACTCTTCCAGAGGACCTGGGTAAAGTTCCCAGCACCCATATTAAATGCAGCTCACAACCACCTGAATTCCAGCTCCCAGGGATCCAAAGCCCCTTTCTCCACAGGCACTGCAAGCGTGTGTTTGCCAGTATACATATGTATAAATTAGAGAAAACACTCTGAAGGCCAACAATGAATAATTGGTGGTTGTTTGTATGGGAAGGGAGCAAGAGAGAGAGATTATCAAGAAATAATTAAGATAAAGATTCTGGACCGCTGCCTGCCCTTCCTGCTGGGGCAGAACCTTGCCAGCTCTGCTGCAGTGAAGATCCCATCTCCTGATACCTCCTAGAGAACCAGCCATTCAGGGCAGTTAGTAAGAACCCCCTCCCCACCTCTGGAGGCCCAGAGCTGCTGCCTGGGGTCCAGCAGAACTCACTACCCGGCAACCACCAAAAGCCCCGCCCTTCCGAATAGCAACCCCTTCTAAGCCTTCTCCCCTTCCCACAGCCGCCTGCCCTTCCTGCTGGGGCAGAACCTTGCCAGCTCTGATGCAGTGCAGATGACATCTCCTGATACTTCTGAGAGAACCACCCACTCAGGGCAGTTGACAACCAGTCACTCAGGACAGTTGAACCCTGCCAGGTCTGCTGCAGTGAAGATTCCATCTCCTGGTACTTCCTAGAGAACCAGCCACTCAGGGCATTTGCCCTTTCTGCTGTGGCAGAATCTTGCCAGGTCTGCCACAGTGAAGACACCTCTCCAGATACTTCCTAGAGAACCAGCTGCACTCAGGGCATTTGCTTGTTCTGCTGTGGCAGAATCTTGCCAGGTCTGCCACAAGGAAGACACCATCTCCTGATACTTCCTAGAGAACTAGCTACACTTAGGTCGTTTGGAGTGTGGAGCGACCTGGGAGCACAGGAGAGCTGGTCTTCCAGGAGAGCCTACATACCTGTGTGCACAGAGAGAACGGGAATCCCAGGAGTACATATACACAGGCTTAGAGGACAGATAAGCCAAAATCAGAGAACGCAAGACCAGCTAACACCAGAGAAAACTAGATGGCAAAAGGCAAATGCAAGATCATTACCAACAGAAACCAAGGCAACATGGCACCATCAGAACCCAGTTCTCCCACAAGAACAAATCCTGGATACCCTAATATACTGGAAAAGCAAGAGCTAGATTTAAAATCACATCTCATGATGCTGATAGAGGACTTCAAGAAGGACATAAATAACTCCCTTAAAGAAATACAAGAGAACATGAGTCAAAAGGTAGAAGCCCTTAAAGAGGAATCACAAAAATCCCTTAAAGAAATACAGGACAACATGGGTCAACAAGTAGAAGCCCTTAAAGAAGAAACACAAAAATCCCTTAAAGAAACACAGGAGAACATGGGGTCAACAAGTAGAAGCCCTTAAAGAGGAAACACAAAAATCACTTAAAGAATTTCAGGAAAACACAAACAAACAAGTGAAGGAACTGAACAAAACTATCCAGGATCTAACAATGGGAATAGAAACAATAAAGAAATCACAAAGTGAGACATCTCTGGAGATAGAAAACCTTGGAAAGAATCCAGGAGTCATAGATGCAAGCATCAACAACAGAATACAAGAGATAGAAGAAAGAATCTCAGGTGCCGAAGATACCATAGAAAACATTGACTCAACAGTCAAACAAAATGTGAAATGCAAAAAACTTGTAACCCAAAACATCCAGGAAATCCAGGACACAATGAGAAGACCAAACCTAAGGATTATAGGTATAGAAGAGAGCGAGGAATTACATGAACATACAAGAAGCCTACAGAACTCCAAACAGACTGGACCAGAACTGAAACTCCTCTCGACACATAATAATCAAAACACCAAATGCACTAAACAAAGAAAGAATATTAAAAGCAGTAAGGGGAAAAAGTCAAGTAACATACAAAGGCAGACCTATCAGAATTATATCAGACTTCTCACCAGAAACTATGAGAGCAAGAAGATCCTGGGCAGATGTCATACAGACCTTAAGAGAACATAAATGTTAGCCCAGGCTACTATACCCAGCAAAACTCTCAATTACCATAGATGGAGAAAACAAGATATTCTATGACAGAACCAAATTTACACAATATCTTTCCACAAAACCAGCGCTTCAAAGGATAGTGGGTGGAAAATACCAACACAAGGCAGGAAAACTACACCCTAGAAAAAGCAAAAAAGTAATCTTTCAACAAACCCGAAAGAAGATAACCACACAAACAGAATTCCACCTTTAACAATGAAAATAACAGGAAGCAACAATCACCTTTCCTTAATAGCTCTTAACATCAATGGTCTCAATTCTCCAATAAAAAGATATAGACTAACAGACTGGATATGTAAACAGAACCCAACATTTTGCTACATACAAGAAACCCACCTCAGTGACAAAGACACTCATTACCTCAGAGTAAAAGGTTGGAAAACAATTTTCCAAGCAAATGATCTGAAGAAACAAGCTGGAGTGGCCATACTTATATTGGATAAAATCGACTTTCAACCAAAAGTTGTCAAAAAAGATAAGGCAGGACACTTCATACTTATCAAAGGAAAAATCTACCATGATGAACTCTCAGTTCTGAACATCTATGCTCCAAATGCAAGGGCACTCACATTTATAAAAGAAACCTTACTAAAGCTCAAAGCACACATTGCACCCCATACAATTATAGTGAGAGACTTCAACACCCAACTCTCAACAATGGACAAATCATGGCAACAGAAACTTAAGCAGAGACACAGTTAAACTAACTAAAGTTATGGACCAAATGGATCTAACAGATATTTATAGAACATTCCATCCTCAAGCGAAGGAATACACCTTCTTCTCAGCACCTCATGGTACCTTCTCCAAAATTGACTATATAATTGGTTATAAAAAGGGCTCAACAGATACAGGAATATTGAAAATATTCCTTGCACCCTATCAGATCACTATGGCCTAAGGCTGGTCTTGAGTTCAAACAAAAACAACAGAAAAAACACATACATGTGGACATTGAACAATGCTCTACTCAATGATAGCTTGGTCAAGGAAGAAATAAAGAAAGAAATTAAAGACTTTTTATAATTTAATGAAAATGAGGACACATCATACCAAAACTTATGGGACACAATGAAAGCAGTGCTAAGAGGAAAACTCATAGCTCTAAGTGCCTCCAAAAAGAAATTGGAGAGAGCTTACACTAACAGCTTGACAGCACACCTGAAAGCTCTGGAACAAAAAGAAGCAAAGGCACGCAAGAGGAGTAGACAGCAGGAAATATATACACCCAAGAGTAGATGGCAGGAAATAATTAAACTCAGGGCCAAAATCAACCAAATAGAAACAAAAAGAACCATACAAAGAATCAACAAAACCAGGAGTTGGTTCTTTGAGAAAATCAACAAGATAGATAAACCCTTAGCCAGACTAACCAGAAGGCACAGAGACACTACCCAAAATTAATAAAATCAGAAATGAAAAGGGAGACATAACAACAGAAACTGTGGAAACTGAAAAAATAATCAGATCCTACTACAAGAGCTTATACTCAACAAAATTGGAAAATCTGGACGAAATGGACAATTTTCTAGATACATACCAGGTGCCAATGCTAAAACAGGATCAGATAAACCATCTATATAGTCTCATAAGTCCTGAGGAAAGAGAAGCAGTTGTTAATAGTCTCTCAACAAAAAACAGCACAGGACCAGATGGGTGTAGTGGGGAATTCTATCAGATTTTCAAAGAAGAGCTAATACCAATACTCTTCAAACTATTCCACAAAATAGAAACTCAAGGAACACTACCCAATTCATTCTATGAAGCCACAGTAATGCTTACCAAAGACCAAACAAGGAAAGAGAACTTCAGACCAATTTCCCTTATGAACACTGATGCAAAAATTCTCAACAAAATTCTGGCCAACCGAATCCAAGAATGCATCAAAACAATAATTCACCACGATCAAGTAGGCTTCATCCCAGGGATGCAGGGATGGATCTATATACGAAAATCCATCAATGTAATCCACTACATTAACAAACTCAAAGAAAAAAAACACATGGTCATTTCATTAGATGCTGAAAAAACTTTTGACAAAATTCAGCATCCCTTCATGATAAAAGTCTTAGAGAGATCAGGAATTCAGGGCCCATACCTAAACATAGTGAAAGCAATATACTGTAAAACTGTAGCTAACATCAAACTAAATGGAAAGAAACTTGGAGCAATCACACTATAATCAGGGACTAGACAAGGCTGTCCTTTCTCTCCTTGTCTATTCAATATAGCACTCAAAGTCCTAGCCAGAGCAATTAGACAACAAAAGACATCAAAGGTATACAAATTGGAAGGGAAAAAGTCAAGGTATCACTATTTGCAGATGATCTGATCGTATACATAAACAATTCCAAAAATTCCCCCAGAGAACTCCTAAAGCTGATAAAGAACTTCAGCAAAGTGTCTGGATATAAAATTAACTCAAACAAATCAGTAGCCTTCCTCTACTCAAAGGATAAGCTAGCTGAGAAAGAAATTAGGGAAATAACAGCCTTTACAATAGTCACAAATAATATTACATACCTTGGTGTGACTCTAACCAAGCAAGTGAAAGATCTGTATGACAAAAACTTTAAGCCTCTGAAGAAAGAAATCGTAGAAGATCTCAGAAGATGGAAGGATCTTCCATGCTCATGGATTGGCAGGATTAATATAGTAAAAATGGCCAACTTGCCAAAAGCAATCTACAGATTCAATGTAATCCCCATCAAAATTCCAAATCAGTTCTTCATAGAGCTAGAAAGGGCAATCTGCAAATTCATTTGGAATAACAAAAAACCCTGGATATCGAAAACTATTCTCCACAACAAAAGATCTACTGGGGGAATCACCATCCCTGACCTCAAGCTCTACTACAGAGCAATAGTGATAAAGACTGTATGGTATTGGTTCAAAGACAGGCAGGAAGATCAGTGGAATAGAATTAAAGACCCAGATATGAATCCACACACCTATGATCACTTGATATTTGACAAAGGAGCTAAAAACATCCAGTGGAAAAAAGATAGCATTTTTAACAAATGGTGCTGGATAAACTGGAGGTCAGCATGCAGAAAATTGCAAATCAACCTATTCTTATCTCCTTGTACAAAGCTCAAGTTCAAGTGGATGAAGGACCTCCACATAAAACCAGATACACTGAAGCTTATAGAGAAGAAAGTGGGGAAGAGCCTTAAACACATGGACACAGGGGAATAAATCCTGAATAGAACACCAATGGCTTATGCTCTAAGACCAAGAATCGACAAATGGGACCTCATAAAACTGCAAAGCTTCTGTAAGGCAAAGGACACTGTCAATAGGACAAAATGGTAACCAACAGATTGGGAAAAGATCTTTACCAATCCTACATCCGATAGAGGGTTAATGTCCAATGTATACAAAGAACTCAAGAAGTTAGACTCCAGAGTGTCAAATAACTCTATTAAAACATGGGGTACAGAGCTAAACAGGGGATTTTCAACTGAGGAAACTCGAATGGCTCTGAAGCACCTAAAGAAATGTTCAGCATCCTTAGTTATTAGGGTAATGCAAATCAAAACAACCCTAAGATTCCACTTCACACCAGTCAGAATGGCTAAGATGAAATACTCAGGAGACAGCAGATGCTTGAGAGTATGTGGAGAAAGAGGAACACTTTTCCATTGCTGGTGGGATTGCAAGCTAGTAAAACCACTCTGGAAATCAGTATGGCGGTTCCTCAGAAAATTGGACTGAGGATCCAGCTCTACCACTCCTGGGCATATATCCAGAAGATGCTCCAACATGCAATAAGGACACATGCTCCACTATGTTCATGGCAGCCTTATTTATAAAAGCCAGAAGCTGGAAAGAACCCAGATGTCCTTCATCAGAGGAATGGATTCAGAAATTGTGGTATATATACACAATGGAGTACTATTCAACTATTAAAAACAATGAATTCATGAAATTCTTAGGCAAATGGATGGAACTAGAAAGTGTTATCCTGAGTGAAGTAACTCAATCACAAAAGAACACACATGGTATGCACTCACTGAGAAGTGGATATTAGCCCAAAAGCTCAAAATAAACCTGTTACAATTCACAGACCACAGGAAGCTCAAGAAGGCAGACCAAAGTGGGGGTGATTTGTTTCCTCTGAGAAAGGGAACAAAATAATCACAGGAACAACTATGGAGACAAAGTGTGGAGCAGAGACTGAAGGAAAGGCCACCCAGAGACTTTCCTACCTGGAGATTCATCCTATAAACAGTCACCAAACCCCAAAACTTCTATGGATGACAAGAAGTGCGTACCGAAAGGAACCTGTTATGGTTGTCTTTTGGAGGGTCCCTGTCTGAGCCTTACAGATATAGAGGTTAATACTAGTAGCCAACCATTAGACTGAGTGCAAGGTTACAATAGAGGAGTTGGAGGGCAGACTGGAGGAGCTGGGGGTGGGGGGTTTGCAGCCTCATGGGAAGAACGACAATGTCTGCCAACCAGATGATCTAGGGATCCCAGGGACTAAGCTATCAATTAATGGGTACACGTGGTTCCAGCCAAAAGATTGGCAGAGGAATGCCTCGTCGGGCATCAGTGGGAGGAGAGGTCCTTGGTCCTGTGAAGGCTCAATAGAGGCCCCAGTGTGGGGAAATCGAGTAGAGGTCATGAGAGTGGGTTGGGTGGAGGAGCTTATTCTTGGAGGCAGAGGGTGGGAGGATGGGTTGGGGATTTTTTTTTGGGGGGGGGGAACCGGGAAGGGGCATAACATTTGAAATGTAAATGAAGAATATATTCAATTAAAAAAAAAGATAAACCCAGGTAAAAAATGCCATGTGTTGTCTCATGGTTGCAATCCCAGGATGTAGAACATAAGGATCCCAGAAGCTTGTTGGCCAGGTGACCTCACCGAATCAAGGAGTTCCAGACCAATCAGAGACCCTGTCTCAAAACACAGGGTGAGCAGCTTCCTGAGGAATGACATGTGAGGTTGACTTATAGCCTCTGAATACATGTGCATGACACATATATTTACTCAAACACACACACACACACATAGACACACACACACACACAGACGCAGAGAGACAGAGACACAGACACACATAGACAGAGACACAGACACGCGCACAGAGACAGAGACAGATGCAGACAGACAGAGAAATAGGCTGCCAAACAGACACACACACACAGAGACAGATAACACACATATACACACATGCAGACACACAGAAAGACAAAGACAGAGACACAGACATGACACAGAGTCAGACACAGACACACAGACAGACAAACTGACAGACAGACAGATACACACACACACACACACACACACACACACACACACACACACACACACACCAAAGAAAAGAAAACATCCAGCCTCCTCACTCCACCTAGAGGCAGTCAGACTCCTCAGAATCTGTAAGCTCAGGTATTCCTGGACTCCTCCAAGGTAAGTTGAAGTCTGAGTATAATATTCACATCAGCAACAATCCCAAGCTAGTCTTAGCATACTCACCTACCATTATACAGTCTCATAAAATGATAATGACCTTGACCACAGCCATACTTTAGTAGATATGATTAAGCAAAGCATTAACCATATATGAGGGGTAATTACAGTGCTTTTTATGTGAGCTCACATAATCATAAAAAATAGTTCCGTAAGGAAACTGAGCTGAAGAGAAGAATAATTTCGGCAAGACTCACACACAACTATTCAATAATAGCATCTGCATTCCTAATCCTACACTATATCCAAACAATTCAATCCTCTTTTATAGGAATGTTACATCTTTTAGAAATCAAATAACAAGCAAATATCAAGTTAAAAGTCCTTCAGCTACAGTATGCCATTGCTTGGGGGCAGAACATACTTGGTATAAATATTTTGGAAAAGAATCCAGCATTATCTATTAAAGTTGAGTCTAATACATTCTCCTGTTGCATAGTAAATTTGTAAGGTTTCCATCACCATAATGAAACATTAAAGGTAATTAAGCTGTAAGGGGGGCATATTTTGCCTCATGGTTTTAGATTCTTGAATACAATTGCTGAACCCACTACTTTTAAGCCCCTCATGGGACCAGATAACCATGTCCAGAAGGTGGATTCTGGCATCTCAATAAGGCACTCTCAGTTACCCATCCTCAATAGGCCAATTAAACAAACAAATTAATAGTGAAATCAACAAATGCAGACTTCTTAAAAGGTGAAAACATTGGGAGGAGAAATGTAGAGGTTTGCTGTCACCCAAGTCATCATTAGGGTCCTGGCATGAAGGTTAACCTAGAAGGGCAAAGGCGTGGATTACTTAGTAAGTAGTGCCTGTCAACGTGAGCTCCCACCCATCATTATTTTCTTGGTTCCAGTCTCTCTAGAAAATTGATCTGGCAATTGTCAGAACTGTGTGTAACCTCTGTGTGTGCAGAAGAGTTTGCCCTGCTGGTTGATACTGGGTCTTTCCATTCCCACAGTGTGAGATTCCTGGAGGAATTCCAATTTCTTGAGCATTCATTGTTTCAGTGGTGTGATATTCAAAAGGAGGGTATGGTGCCTGTCAGTTTCCTCTAAGATAAAGCCATCTCTCTTGGAGGGAGGTGCCTTAAGGCATAGGGTGTTCTGAAGGGATGTAAAACAACAGGATACTCTAAGGAGAGATGACACGCTCCGCTCTGCAGAGAAGCTCCCTAAGCACAGGAATCTAACAACACAAAGGCTTCATGAAGTCCTCCAAACCAACCACACTCTCTAGGTCCATTTCTCCTGAAGCAGCAAGGGCTGCTGACAGACAGACACTCTCATACAAGCTGGGAGTTATTTCTGCTCCGGTCAGGAACCTCTTGCCCATATTCCTGTAAGTAATCCCGATAAAACATATTGGCTTTCCAAGTTGGGTTTTTGTGGTATCCATACTTTGGTCTGTTGTTACTTTCCTGCCTGGGGTGAGTAGACATTTATTCATGTTTCCCCAGGAATGATGTCGCATAACCTAATTGGAGCTGGAGCTAGAAACCTGGGCAGAGAGAGAACTAAAGAGGAGTTGGGGTAGAGTGAGTGTGTGATGCTGACTATGGGTAGTAAGGCAAGAAACTGAGGCTGAGCAGCGTGAGGTGGAACACCTCAGAGGCTGGGGTGGGTGATACTGATGTGGCTAGCTTGCTCTATATTCTCTAAGAGAGTGGTTTGGTTTGGTTTGGTTTGGTTTGGCTTGGTTATGTCAGCAGTTCCACATATACTGCAATAGGTGCATAAGACATGCATCCAAGCCTGAGTCCTCTACTGAGAGGGAAAGTCTGGGTGGAGAGTCCATGAGGGAAGGGCCAATATGGCAACCTGTTTCTACATGGTACAAGAGAGTGTCATCAGACGGATACAGAATTACATGGCCACTACTAAGTATAGTAGGCGTGATGCATCTGAGGCCCAGATGGCTGGTCAGTGTGTGTTTCCTTACATAAGAGAAAGTGCAACCGAAATCCTGTCTTGCTGTTTCTTAAAATTAGCAAGATATAAGGAGAAAGAAAGAGATGCATTTATCAGAGACCTTCAGACAGGGCTGGAGCCTTAGTGGCTTTGGTTAGTTCCGTGTTGGGCCATGTTCTTTGAAAAGTATAAGAGCCTGTGGCAGATTGAAATTATTTAGGACAATGTGTAGGCCAGATGTGTAAGGTGTTAAAGCAAGTAAAAACAGATACAAAGAAACAAATCCAAACAAGGGGGCTGCGCCATAACACCTGGAGGCAAATATGGGTAGACTTACATCAAGCCAGAGTTCCTGGGGTGAGGAGGTTGGGGGGAATGGTAAAAGAACATGTTCAGTGCTGGTGACCTTGGGAAGGCCTTCAAACCTGACCCCAGTTTCTCAGCAAGCTCAAACAGCACGTGGGAATTGACTGATGTTATAATGTACTGGGCAATGCCTCAGTTCCTGTTATACTAGGCTTTTCCTTTGCCATTGTACTAGTTAGCTTCTAGACAGTGTATGAAATACTGGTGTCAAACATCCTAAGAGAAGAAAGACTGATCTGGGTCCATGGTTTCAGAGATTTAGCCTAAGCTTTGGACCTGGGATCAGAGTCCTCGTGATCCAGTTGCTTTCTCAAAGGTCCACCCCTGCAGTCTGCTACCTGGCACCAAGTCTTCCACACATAAGCCCTTTGTAAGAACATGTCATCATTCATCTCATAATAGTCATTGTAATAGTCCACCTCTACCGGTGCTAGTCTCTGGGTTGGATTATATCTTACTTGCCTTCTTACTGTTTCCATAGCCTGTTTAACTAATTATTGTATTAAATTCCACCTGTTCTTGTGACTGGCAAAACCCATCCACACTCAGCTCCATGTGCATTGGAACCCAGGGATACTTTCACCGTTGGGCCATTGGAAGTATCTATAGTACAGCCAAGCTACACAGGAAGAGAAATGGCATCAGAGGCAATCCTTCAGCTCCTAGCAAGAGGACTCTACTGATCCTCATGTTAGCATGCAGCACTCAATTTCTCTTTGCATATGACTGTTTCCTTGTGTATGATTCTCTGCCATTACATGGCTTTGGTGCACCTTCTCTCTTCGGCTCACTCATAGTTGTTACTATTTTTTTAATCACTTTGACTATATTTATTCATAGATTATCATATTTTTGATACCTTCTGTATCTTGTTGTTATTGAAGCTTATATTTTCATAGCAGATTATGTCACCTGTCACATTCTAGGTATTGCCCATGGTGGTGTTATTTATAGTGACTCTTTAAAACTGCTTTACTTATCTTCTGTGCTTCTGTGCTATGGTTTTGATTTGAAATGTCCCTAGGAAACTCATGTGTTGAAGGCTTTATTCCTAGTGTAGTATTGTTCTAAGGCAAGGTCCTTGAAAGATGGACAATGTGGATTAATCTAGTGATGGATTAATAAGTTAGTGAGCTGTTTGGAGGTATTAGCAACTTGAGGAGGCAGGGCCTAGGTGGGGCAAGTAGGGCCATTCCCTTCTATTTCTTTGCTTCCTGGCTTGTCCTCCACACACATCTGCCATGACATGTTCGCCACAGGCCTAAAAGCCACCAAGGCAGGTGACTATGAACACAAACCTCTGAAATTGTGCCAGAATAAATCCTTTCTTGTTTGTGTTGACTCCTGTGGGGCAGTTTGTCACTGGGACAGAAAGTTGACTAATGTTTTTATGGCACAGAAAGTCTGTCATCATGTTGAGATGACATCTTTTTGCTGTGTGTACACTTCCCCAATTTCTGGCTTATGCATTCTCTCTGCCTTCTTTTCCATTTCTCTGAGCCTTGGAGGTGATACAGTTGTCCCATTTAGGGCTAAGCACTCCAGCATTACTTCCTCTTATCCCGGTGGCCAGCCCTAATGTTCCTGCACTAATGCCTGACCACTATAGAAGAAGCTTCTCTGAGGAATGTTGGATGCAACAGCAACCTCAAATGACCCTCCCCCAAAGCTCTGACTCTGTTCTTCAGTCACACAGGCTTGTTAATCGATGTTCCCATGTGTGCTTTGATGTCATAATTGCTTTTGTTGGCCTGAGTGTTGGCACATGCCTTTAATCCTAATGCTCAGAAGTTCAAGGCAACTATGCTCTAAGGTATTTCTGAGATAAAGGCCATCCTGGTCTCCATAGTAAGACCCTTACTCAAACTGAAACACAGTTATTTTGGTCTTTATTCTGTAACTATAGAAATATTCCAAAATTGCAAATTCTTTTTTTTATTGGATATTTTCTTTATTTACCCCCTTTCTTTATTTATCCCCTTTCCCAGTTTCGCCCCTCCCAGAAACCCCCTATCCCATCCTCCCTCCCCCTGCTTCTATGAGAGTGTTCCTCTACCCACTCCATTCTCACCTCCCCACCCTCAATTCCTCTACTCTGGGGCATCTAGCAAGCCTTCATAGGACTAAGGACCTCTCCTCCCATTGATGCTTGACAAGGCCATCCTACACTACAGATGTAGCTGGAGCCATGTATGCTCCTTGGTTGGTGGCTTAGTCCCTGGGAGCTCGGGGGGCGGGGTGTGTGTCTAGTTGGTTGATATTATTGTTCTTCCTTTGAGATTGCAAACCCCTTCAGCTCTTCAGTCCTTTCTCTAACTCCTCCATTGGGGACCCCATGCTCAGTCCAATGGTTGGCTTCAAGAATCTACCTCTGTATTTGTAAGGCTCTGGCAGGGCCTCTCAGAAGATAGCCATATCAGGCTAATTTCAGCAAGCATTTCGTGGCATCCACAATAGTGCTGGGGTTTGGTGACTGTATATGGGATGAATCCCCAGGTGGGACAGTCTCTGGATGACCTTTCCTTCAGTCTCTGTTCTATACTTTATTTCCATATTTACTCCTGTGAGTATTTTGTTCCCTTTTCTAAGAAGGACGGAAGCACCCACACTTTGGTCTTCCTTCTTCTTGAGCTTCATGTGGTCTGTGAATTGTATCTTGAGTATTCTGAGCTTTAGGGCTAATATCCACTTATTAGTCAGTGCATCCCATGTGTGTTCTTTTGTGATTGGGTTACCTCACTCAGGATGATATTTTCTAGTTCCATCCATTTGCCTAAGAATTTCATGAATTCATCATTTTTAATAGCTGAGTAGTACTCCACTGTGTAAATATACCACATTTTCTGTATCTGTTCCTCTGTTGAAGGACATCTGGGTTCTTTCCAGCTTCTGGCTATTATTAATAAGGCTGCTATGAACATAGTGGAGCATATGTCCTTATTACATGTTGGAGAATATTCTGGGTATATGCCCAGGAGAGATATAGCTTGGTAATCAGGTAGTACTATGTTCAGTTTTCTGAGGAGCTGACAAATTGATTTCCAGAGTGGTTGTGCCAGCTTACAATCCCACCAGCAGTGGAGGAGTGTTCCTCTTTCTCCACATCCTCACCAGCATCTTATTTTATTTTATTTATTTTATCTTATTTATTTATTTTATTTTAGCCATTTTGACTGGTGGGAGGTGGAACCTCTGGGTTATTTTCGTTTGCATTTCCCTGATAACTAAGGATGTTGAACTTTTCTTTAGGTGCTTCTCAGCCATTCTATATTCCTCAGTTGAGAATTCTTTACTTAGTTCTGAACCCCATTTTTAATAGGGTTATTTGATTCTCTGGAGTCTGACTTCTTGAGTTCTTTGTATATACTGGCTATTAGCCCTCTATTGGATGTAGGATTGGTAAAGATCTTTTCCTAATCTGGTAGTTGCTGTTTTATCCTATTGATAGTGTCCTTTGCCTTACAGAAGCTTTGCAGTTTTGAGAGGTCGCATTTGTCGATTCTTGATCTTAGAGCATAGGCCATTGGTGTTCTATTCAGGAAATTTTCCCCTGTGCCCATGTGTTCAAGGATCTTCCCCACTTTCTCCTCTGTATGTTTCAGTGTATCTGGTTTTATGTGGAGATGCTTGATCAATTTGGACTTGAACTTTGTACAGGGAGATAAGAATGGGTCAATTTGCATTTTTCTACATTCTGACCGCCAGTTCAACCAGCGCTATTTGTTAAAAATGCTGTCTTTTTCCTCTGGATGGTTTTAGCTCCTTTGTCGAAGATCAAGTGACCATAGGTGTGAGGTTTCATTTCTGGGTCTTCAATTCTATTCCATTGATCTTCCTGCCTGTCTCTGAACCAACACCATACAGTTTTTTTTTTAAATCACCATTGCTCTATAATCTAGCTTTATATCAGAGATGAACTAGCCAGAAGTTCTTTTATTGTTGAGAATAGTGTTCGCTATCCTGGGTTTTCTTGTTATTCCAAATGAATTTACAAATTCCTCTTTCTAACTCTATGAAGAATTGATTTGGAATTTTGATGGGGATTACATTGAATCTGTAGATTGTTTTTGACAAGATGACTATTTTTACTATATTAATCCTGTCAATCCATGAGCATGGGAAATCTTTCCATCTTCTGAGATCTTCTTAGATTTCTTACTTCAGAGACTTGACATTCTTGTCATACAGATCTTTCACTTGCTTGGTTAGAGTCACACCAAGGTATGTAATATTATTTGTGGCTATTGTGAAGGGTGCCATTTCCCTAATTTTTTTCTCAACCTGTTTATCCTTTGAGTAGAGGAAGGCTACTGATTTGTTTGAGTTAATTTTATACCCAATCACTTTGCTGAACATATCAGCTTTAGGAGTTCTCTAGTGGAATTTTTGGGGTCACTTAAGTATATGATCATATCATCTGCAAATAGTGATATTTTGACTTCTTCCTTTCCAATTTGTATCCCTTTGACCTCCTTTTGTTCTAATTGCTCTAGCTACAACTTCAAGTACTATATTGAATAGACAGGGAGAGAATGGGCAACCTTGCCTTGTCTAGTCCCTGATTCTAGTGGGATTACTTCAAGTTTCTCTCCACTTAATTTGATGTTGGTTACTGGTTTGCTGTATATTGCTTATACTATGTTTAGGTATGGGCCTTGAATTCCTGATCTTTCCAAGACTTTTAGCATGAAGGGATGCTGAATATTGACAAATGCTTTTTCAGCATCTAATAAAATGATCATGTGTATTTTTTCTTTGAGTTTTTTTTATGTAGTGGATTACGTTGATGGATTTCCATATATTGAACCATCCCTGCATCCCTGGAATGAAGCCTACTTGATCATGGTGAATGATCGTTTAGATGTGTTCTTGGATTCAGTTAGAAAGAATTTTATTGAGTATTTTTGCATCAATATTCATAAGAGAAATTGATCTGAAGTTCTCTTTCTTTGTTTGGACTTTGAGTGGTTTAGGTGTAAGCATAATTGTGGCTTCATAGAACAAATTGGGTAGTGTTGCTTCTGTTTTTATTATGTGAAATAGTTTGGAGAGTATTCGTATTAGGTCTTCTTTGAAGGTCTGACAGAATTTTCCACTAAACCCATCTGGTCCTGGGGTTTTTTTGTGTTGGGAAATTATTAATATCTGCTTCTTTGGTGGTTATGGGATAGTTTGGATAGTTTACCTGATCCTGTTTTAACTTTGGAACCTGGTATGTGTCTAGAAAATTGTCCATTTCATCCAGATTTTCCAATTTTGTTGAGTATAAGCTCTTATAGTAGGACCTGACTTTTTTTGAATTTCCAGTTTCCATTGTTATGTATCTCTTTTCATTTCAGATTATATTAATTTGGATACTGTCTCTGTGCCCTCTGCTTAGTCTGACTAAGAGTTTATCTATCTTGTTGATTTTCTCAAAGAACCAGATCCTGGTTTGGTTGATTCTTTGTATAGTTCTTTTTGTTTCTATTTGATTTCAGCCCTGAGTATGATTATTTCCTGCCATCTACTCCTCTTGGGTGTATTTGCTTCTTTTTGTTCTAGAGCTTTCAGGTGTGCTGTCAAGCTGCGAGTGTGAGCTCTCTCTAGTTTCTTTTTGGAAGCACTTAGAGCTATGAGTTTTCCTCTTACCATGCTTTCATTGTGCCCCATAAGTTTTGTTATGATGTGTCTTCATTTTCATTAAATCCTAAAAAGTCTTTAATTTCTTTATTTCTTCCTTGACCAAATTATCATTGAGAAGAGCATTGTTCAGAGTCTATGTGTATGTGTGTTTTCCATTGTTTTTGTTGTAATTTAAGACCAGCCTTAGTCCATGGTGATCTGATAGGGTGCATGGGATTATTTCAATCTTGTATCTGTGGAGGTCTGTTTTGTGACCAATTATATGGTCAATTTTGGAGAAGGTACCATGCAGTGCAGAGAACAAGGCATATTCTTTTGCCTTAGGATGAAATGTTCTATAAATATCTGTTAGTTCCATTTGTTTCATAACTTCTGTTAGTTTCACTGTGTCTCTGTTTAGTTTCTGTTTCCATGATCTGTCTATTGCTGCGAGTGGGGTGTTGAAGTCTTCCACTATTATTGTGTGGTGTGTGGTGTGTGCTTTGAGCTTTAGTAAAGTTTCTTTTATGAATGTGGGTACCCTTGCAATTCTAGCACAGATGTTCAGAATTGAAAGTTCATCTTGGTAGATTTTTCCTTTGACCAGTACGAAGTGTTCTTCCTTATCTTTTTTGATAACTGTAGGTTGAAAGTCAATTTTATTCAATATTAGAATGGCTACTCTAGCTTGATTCTTCAGATCATTTGCTTGGAAAATTGTTTTCCAACCTTTTACTCTGAGGTAGTGTCTGTCTTTGTCACTGAGGTGAGTTTACTGTATGCAGCAAAATGCTGGGTCCTGTTTACATATCCAGTCTGTTAGTCTATGTCTTTTTATTGGGGAATTGAGTCCATTGATGTTAAGAGATATTAAGGAAAAATGATTGTTGCTTCCTGTTATTTTCATTTTTAAAGGTGGAATTCTGTTTGTGTGGTTATCTTCTTTTGGGTTTGTTGAAAGACCACCTTTTTGCTTTTTCTAGGGTGTAGTTTCCCTCCTTGTGTTGGAGCTTTCCATCTATTATCCTTTGTAGAGCTGGATTTGTGGAAAGATATTGTATAAATTTGGTTTTGGCATGGAATATCTTGTTTTATCCATCTACAGTAATTGAGAGTTTCGCTGGGTATTGTAGCCTGGGCTGACATTTATGTTCTCTTAAGGTCTGTATGACATCTGCCTAGGATCTTCTGGCTTTCATAGTCTCTGGTGAGAAGTCTGGTGTAATTCTGATAGGCCTGCCTTTATAAGTTACTTCACCTTTTTCCTTTACTGCTTTTAATATTCTTTCTTTGTTTAGTGCATTTGGTGTTTTGATTACTATATGATAGGAGAAATTTATTTTCTGGTCCAGTCCATTTGGAGTTTTGTAGGCTTCTTATATGTTCATGGGCATCTCTTTCTTTAGGTTAGGGAAGTTTTCTTCTATAATTTTGTTGAAGATATTTACTGGCCCTTTAAGTTGGGAATCTTCACTCTCTTCTATACCTATTATTCTTATGTTTGGTCTTCTCATTGTGTCCTGGATTTCCTGGGTTAAGAGTGTTTTGCCTTTTGCATTTTCTTTGACTATTGTGTCAATGTTTTCTATGGTATCTTCTTCACCTGAGATTCTCTCTTCTATCTCTTGCATTCTGTTGGTGATGCTTGCATCCATGGCTCCTGATCTCTTTCCTAGATTGTCTAGCTCCAGGGTTGTCTTCTTTTGTGATTTCTTTATTGTTTCTAGTTCCATTTTTAGATCTTGGATGGTTTTATTTATTTCCTTTGCCTGTTTGATTGTGTTTTCCTATAATTCTTTAAGGGATTTTTGTGTTTCCTCTTTAAGGGTTTCTCTAGCTGTTCTCCTGTATTTCTTTAAAAGAGTTATTTATGTCCTTCTTAAAGTCCTCTATCATCATCATGATTTTAGATCCGAATCTTGCTTTTCTGGTATGATGATATATCCATGACTTGCTATGTTGGGAGAATTAGGTTCTGATGATGTTAAGTTACCTTGGTTTCTGTTGCTTATGTTGTTATGTTTACCTCCTGCCATCTGGTTTTCTCTAGTGCTACCTGCCTATGCTATATCTGACTGGAGTCTGTCCTTCCTGTGATCCTGGTTGTGTCAGAACTCCTCAGAGTCCAGCTTTCTCTGTGGTCCTGTGATTCTTTGATCCTGTGATCCTGAGATCCTGGGTGTGTCAGAGCTCCTGGGATTCAAGCTGCCAGTGTGACCAATCTCCTGGTGTCCTGTGATCCTGTGATCCTGGGCGTGATAGAGTGGAGCTTCCTCTGGGTGTTAAAGGACTGACTCCAGAGTAAACACCCAAGGTAAACCAGCCCAGACCGGAACTGACTCCAGAGTAAACACCCAAGGTAAACCAGCCCAGACCGGAAGGTACTTGTGCCACTGGTCTAGCGGGATTCCTGTGTCCCTGGATCCTGATGGTTCCAGTTATGCCTGGTGGTGTTGGGACAAATGTTATGTCCTCCTCACCTCTGATCCTAAGATCCTGGGCATGTTAGACCATCTGGAAGTGCAACTTCCTCTGGGTGTTAGGGGACTGGCTGCAGAGTTCCAAAACTGCAAATTCAATCCCACTAAGAAAAAAATCATTGAGCTACATTTCCATTTCTAGTCTTTATTTCTTCATGCATTTTTGAAATAATTTTAGTTAAAAAAGAAATAATAGTGAAAATGTTATATTAGAGGGAAATGTATGGTCTTGGACACATCTTTTTCAAGAAAAAGAAAAGTTGGATATGCTGAACTTAGCAGGCATCACACAAAAAATGAGTGAAATTCATAAAATAAACATACAAACAACAACAAAATACAAAGCATAGTGAAGAGAATCCTCAAGGCAAAAGTGTTTCTTTGACATATGATAAATTTTCCAAATTTCTTATTATTCAATTTCTAAAAATATGAGAAAACATAAAATACCCATATCACAGAATAAAAATATAGACATTATGTGATTTCAAGAGGATAATGGGACACATCAGTATGTTACATTTTGATGTGTGTGTGTGTGTGTGTGTGTGTGTGTGTGTGATGAGAGAGAGAGAGAGAGAGAGAGAGAGAGAGAGAGAGAGATGTTCTTGCTTTTGTAGACCCCATTAGCCCCAAACACAAGATCTTCCTGATTTAGTCTTCTAAATTTTGAGAGTACCAGATTTGCCAATATTTCTTATATTTAAGTAAGAATGACAAATTTATAGAAAAAGTATTTAACAGGTCTAGAAATCTGATTAAGTGGCGTATCTATTAAAGAAATTGAACCTATAATTTAAAACCTTCCTAAGTGAATTCACTAGTGAAGTCTTTTAAATATTTAAGGAAGAAATTATACCAATCCTGCACAAATATTTTCATAATATGGAAAGAGAGAGAATGTCTCAAGTCATTTATAAATCTAAGAGTATCTTAATATCAAGGACATTCCATGAAAGAATATTGCAGGCCACTGTCATCCATCACCATGTGGGCGATCCTTCTAAGCAAGCTATTAGGAAACCCAATCTAGAGATATCTGTATGAACCAGTAATAAACAAATAGAAAATGAAATTTTTATGTCATATGTTTTTATAAATTAGAGCCACATTATATCTAAATCTAGCAAAAGAAGTATCACAGTGTTCTGTCACAAACCACAAAACACTGAGAACAGTTAACTAAGGCCCAATTACTCAGGGATGGGGATGCAGTTCAGTGGTAGAGCATTTGTCTTATATGTGCAAGATCCTAGGTTGAATCCCCAGCACCTCAAAAACAAATAAAACACATAATCATGTGCAGATTGCCATACAAAGCATTTTAAAATATCATTTTTCTCCTAAATGCAATTAATTCAGTTGCAGTTAATATGCCAGCACATATATGTGCCCTTGCAGAAATTGACTAGATAATTTATATTAAAAAGTATGAAATCACACATTACACATATAAAATAAAACTCTTATTCTGAAGGGTAGCATAGCTCCTTATAAAGCTACAGTAATTCATACCATGTTGAATTTGTTACAAAAAATAGACAACTAGATCAAAAGAATAGGATGAAGACCCAGGTAGACATAAAAAAAATTGAAGGTATTTGCTATGAAAAGATTTTACTGCAGTCAATTAAAAATAGGTCAATCAAATGTCAGTTTCTAATATGTATATGTATTTTGACCTCTAACTGCATATAAAATAAATTCCAAGTGGCCTCTGTCTACACGTAGCAAGTAACTCTATAAAGTTTACAGGAGGACATATTTTTATTATTTTTGAGTACGGCAACATGTTTGATTAACTGGAGTAAAGTTAAAAAATATAGGTCACAATAGGACAATTAAAATAAAGGGCCTATAGAGGGTATTTATAGGTTGTGAAACCCAGAAGCAAGGATTAAGATATCCTAGAGCATGCCCTGGGAGAGTGTGGTAAGGAGCCAGTACTGAACACACCCCAAGCCAGGTGGCCATGTAGGCTAAGACGCCAGAGAAGCTCCAAAAGACTGAGCTCTCAATGTGGGCAGTAGATTGCTCAGCCCGAGGAAGCAAAGAACTGAAATGAGGCAAAGGAAAAATGGATCACTGGATGTGGTAACTTGGATGTCCTTGGCAAAAACAAGATAAGTAGTGCGCAAGGGAGCTACCTTTCAACGATTAAGAAATACTTTATCTAGGTTAGATAAAAGTGATTAGTGCAGATGCTTAAAACCTTTCACAAAGAAGAAATGCTGAATAGACAAGGAGTGGCCAGAATCTTTTATATTTTGAAAGAGATATAGTAGATGTATACATGGGCATTCTTATGGGGATGGGGGGGTGGGCAGTGAGAGATCCTCAATTGGACCTTACTATCAGTGTCACAGGAGTTGGGAAAGACCATCAATTCTGGCTGCTGAGATGGTCAGATGAGTAGATAAGAGTACCTCCCACTCAAACCTGAAGACTTGAATTTGAGTCCTCAGAATCCATACAAAAGTCAGATACAGTAGCTTAAGCATCTGTAATCCGGGGCCACCTACAGGAAATGGAGCTGGAGAAAGGTGAATCTCCAGAGGCATATGCAACTGTGAAGACCCTGTCTTAGACAAGGTGAAAAGGTGGGGACTGACACACAAAGGTTGTCTTCTGACCTCCACACAAGCTATGGCACCACCACCCCTGAACCACAGTTGTTTTTTTTTTTTTTAAAGAACATATTTTATTGAATATTATTATTTGAAATGTGTAAGTTTAAGAAATTAGAAATTTCCATTGAGGCTTTCATGTGTCAAAATCTGAGTATCAATGTCATAGTGTCACAACACACATTAAGAGACTTATAAACAAGTGTATAGCCCAGGTGTGCTACTACACGTATTTAGTCCCATCACTCAGGAGACAGAGGCAAGGCAGATCTCTGAGTTCCAGGCCAGTCTGGTCTACAGAGTGAGTTCCAGGACAGCCAATGTTACACACAGATAAACCCTGTCTTGAAGAACAAAACAAAACAAAACAAAACAAAACAAAAAACAAGTGTAGGATTTCCAACATTCATGTCCAGATGGTGTGCTCTGTGCCTTTCTGGAGTATGTTACAAGTAATCCACTATAAAGAAAAGTTAGGCTCCAAATTTAACTATGGGAATTCAAGGGATCCAAAATAGTCAATCTAAAATGATCACTGAGAGGAGAATAGATCTGTAGAACTCAAGCTTGCCAACTTTTGAGTGCTGTGTATTGAACCCAGGGCCTTGCACATGCTAGACAAACTCTCTACCACTAAGCTATAGCACAGCCCCACCCTTGACACTTTTAAAAGTTACTAAAACACTATGGTGATAAAGATTTTATGATAGTGGCATAAAGTGGCATTATATGAAGGTAGGGGTCAGTAGAGTAGATCTGGATCCAAAAGTTAACCCCCATATTTTACAGTCAATATATTTTCTTAGAAGTATTTTTGGACTTACCTGTTTTATATGTGTATGTTCCCTGCATATATGTATGTGCACTACACGAGTGCCTGTTGACTTCAGAGTTGAGTAGATGGTGTTAGATCCTCTGGAACTGAGGTTACTGATGGCTGGAAGCCACTACGTGAGTGCTGGAAACCAAATCTGCAAGCCACTATGTAGGTGCTGGAAACCAAATCTGGGTCCTCAGTGCTTAACTGCTGAGCCATCTCTAACTCTCAGTCAAAATATATTTTACCAAGTCAAACTGGTTGGAAAAGAGTGAGTAGTCTTTTCAACAAATAGTGCTGTGGTGCCATATGCAAAATAAATGAATGAATTCAGAATGCCACTTATGTTGGATAAGAAACTAGACTCTGTAATGAATAAAGGATTCTTTCCATTCGATCATAAAAGGACAAATAACTCAAAATATAGACAAAGAATCTAAATAATTATTTCTCCTTAAGAACATGAAAGATGTCAACAAAATAATAGAATATGTGAAGTGACCAAGAATAGGTGACTGGTCAAGACAAAAAAAAATCCAGTCTAGAATAATCTCCAGTGGCCTCCTCTGTCATCAAGGAGTCTGGGAAACCTTTCTATAGACTCCAACGAGCCCAGAACTGGCTGATGGGACTAAGAGAAAGACTTAGGATTGCTGCTAAGAACAGGGAATTGAGTTCATGTCTAAATGCAGGAGCAAAGGTGACTGGAAACATAATCCCTAACAACTCTGGTGTGACCTCAATTGTTCCCGGCGTCAGGGCCAGGGGTGGTGGTGAAGCTTTCTAAATCATCTTACTTCCTGGGAGCAATTTCTGTAGCCTTTGCTCTTTATGCTGTGGGCACATGCTCCCAACCAGCCAAACAGCTCCCAAGTTAAAGTTCTCCCTGCTCTATTTCATCTCGTATAGAGTAGCCTAGGAGAATCTAGGGAAAATCTCATGAACAGTCAGAATCACCTGGGGAAAATGTCTCACCATACCATCTTCAGGACAATTGCTGGACCCACCTTACATAGTTCTTTAAAGTGTCTCAAGAGAGATTACCTATAGTTGCACATTTAGCTTAATAATATATTCATTACCAGCTAATTTCTCTCCAACCTCTACTCCTATTTCCAAGGATTGTCTTCTGCCTCCAAGTTTCAGACATTGTTCTGTGGCAATTTTAAAGGACAGAAAGTAACCTTGCCTTCTCAACTAATTAAATTAACTTTTGCACAAGCTATGTGCAACATTTAACAACAATTGATGTTATTCTAGTTAAAAAGTTTACTGTCCAGGTCGTCTCAAGTGAATTGATTCATGTAGGTTTCTATTATCAGGTGCCAGTAATGAAATGTTTTTATTTTTCAGGTATCAAATTGAATCTTGTGCCAAGGTCAGTGATAAGTCTGTTATCAATCATTCTTCCGAGCCTTCTTATCTTTCTTTATCTGGGGGCTTATTGGCTTCCAGATAAATAGCATCTGCCACAGTTGCTGCTAGGGACAAGCTTCAGACCCGGTCTCTTCAGCCCATGAATAGCCACAGAACGACGTATCCTTAGACCTTGCTATAGACAGAACTTGGCTGTGTTCATCAGTCATGGCAACCTTTGCCTTAGATACCCAAACCACAACCGTCAGGAGTCTGCAGTTCTGTTCAGCTACCTTAACTCCTGGGCATGTACTGCATTGGATAATTTTCTCCACTTTCCCACTGGCCTTCTCTACTTTTTCTCAATCAAAATCCCACATGATTAGGATTTTTACTCCTCCAGTATTTCAACCTTGGTTTTAAAAATGTGTTTATCATCGGACAAGGACACACACACACACACACACACACACACACACACACACACACACGTAATGCTTTGATCATAACTTCCACCACTCAGTTTCCTCTTAGCCCCTCCCAATCCTTGGGTTTTCTTCTTCCCATCACTTTCCTCTCCTGCTTTACTTTCTGCTCTCTCTCTCTCTCTCTCTCTCTCTCTCTCTCTACTATAACCTGTTAAGTTTAATCATGGTTACTGGCATGTGTGTGGGCATGAGGTTCAACTTCATAGTGATGACACCCTTAAAGAAAAAAGACTCTCTCACAGTGACCATCAACTGCCAATAGTTCCTCAGCTGGGGGCTGGAATTTTGACAGCTCAACTGTGTGCAGGTCTTATGTAGACAACTGCAGCAGCTGAGAGTTCATGGGTACAGCTGCCGTGTCAAGTCCAGAACACAGTGTTTCACAGCACCGACCCTCCCCATCCTCAGCTCTCACGTTCTACCCACCTCATCTCCCATGATGCTCCCTGAGTCTTGGGAACTGAGAAGGGATATAGATATGTTCCACGTAGGGTGAGTCCTCAGTCTTTCATTCTCAGCACATTGACCAGATATGAGTCTCTGCACTGACTACTGTCCACTGCAAAAAGAAAACCCTCTGATCAAGGCTAAGAGTAGTGCTAATCTATGGATAAACATAAATACTTAGAAGGCAGTTTAACAATGTGCTCATTTAGCAAAACTACTGTTCAACCTAGGCACTAAGACCTCCCAGTCATGAGATTTGACCAGGTTCACAGTATCAGGTATGAATTCTCTGCTAATTAAATAGCTTACAAAGTAGTGGGTTCTGATGAAGTCAAGTTACCTTGGTTTCTGTTGCTTATGTTCATATGCTTGCCTCCCGCCATCTGATTATCTCTAGTGGTACCTGTATATGCTATATCTGACTGGAGCCTGTCCTTCCTGTGATCCTGGTTGTGTCAGAACTCCTCAAAGTCAAGCTTTCTCTGTGATCCTGTGATTCTGGGATCCTGTGATCCTGAGATCTTGGGTGTGTCAGAGCTCCTGGGATTCAAGCTGCCTCTGGGACCCTGAGATCCTGGTGTGACCAAGCTCCTGGGATCCTGTGATCATGGACATGTAAATGTGCCTAGGAGTGGAGCTTCTTCCGGGTGTTGTGGGACTGGCTGCGGAGTTTACACCCAAGGTCTGCTCAGGATGTTGTTACAACCCAGACAGACTAGAAGGAACCGGTGCCACTGGTCTGGCAGATTTTCCTGTGTGCCTGAATCCTGCTGGTCCCAGTTACTCCCAGTGTTGGGACAGATGATGTGTCCTCCTCACCTCTGATCCTATTCTTACATATTTCTACTACCACGTCATGTCACGTGTTCTACTCTTCCCTTCCCTCCTTCGCTCCTCTTCCCCTCCTCCCATCTCATGGTCTCTTTCTAGCTTCCTGATCTCTACAAATGTAATAACTAAAAGCTAGAATCCACACATAAGAGGAAAGCATGGACATTTGTTTATGAATCTGGGTTGCCTCATTTAATACAATATTTTCCAGTTCCCTCCATTTTAGTTATTTATTTATTCAGTATGGGGGAATCAGAGGTCAACTTTCAGGTGTTGATTCTCTTACTATTTTGGTTCCAGAGACTAAATTTAGGTCATTAGTCTTGGTAGCAAAAGCTCTATCACCAACCTAGTATCACTCATTTCCCTAGGAGTTTCATAATCATTTTTCTTTAAAGACAAATGAAATTCCATTATGTATGTTCCATTTTGTATTCATCAGTTTATAGACATCTGGGCTCATTCCATTTTTTAGCTATTGTGAATTGACTAGCAATATGCACAGATATGCAAATAACTCTATAGCAGGAAACAGTCAGATTATGACCAGACGTGGTGTAACTGCAGCCCTAGGTTTTTTCCCCACTCTGTCTTTCCTAATGGTCTCAACCATTTTTAAAAGGCTCTGTTGTTTGAAATAATGAGAACCTAATCTTTACATCATAAGAAAAAACATTTTCTGGGGATAAGATGTTCTCAGTCTTTAGAAAATTATCAAATAGTCTCAAGGATTAGCCTCATTGTTAATCCCATATAATGCTCCATTTAATTCTCCATAACACACTGTGCTTCTCTTAGCTCAGTCTAAATGGCATTTTTAGTGTCCTGGTTAATAGTTACCGTCAAATTGTTTCTCTTTAGAAGGAGAAAAATGGCATGAAGTGGCACTGAGCACCTGACCCTAGAATGTTTAGGAATTCAGAGAAGTCTGGGGAAACAGCCTGGCAGAAATTCTCTTCCCTTCCAGATAACTGTCCTGTCAGGGTCAAATGACTCTTGTTTAGATTTCCCAAGGAAAGACATCTGAGCCTGACTCAGCCCCTCAGCTCACATAAGTCAAGGACAAGGAAAAGTTGAAAACAGGCATATGGATAATGTGGGTCTAGCAACTCCAATGAAGTCCTAGCAGAAAAGGTCAGACAAATATGTTTTGCCACAAGACCATACTTTGTCACACCTTTGCCTTTGAGGCAGACAAGGGGAGGATTGCTAACTCCCTGTGGAGGAAACTTTAAGAACCTTATTTACTGAGATGTGAAAATTAAATATGTAAATGAAAGTCAGGGAGATGATTCCATGGGTACCACCCACTGTGTAAGTACAAGGACCTGAGTTCAGATCCCAGAACTCATATAGAGATGGATGTTGTAGTGCACTTGTAGTACCACAGCACTCCTGTGGAGGAGGAAGAGGAGGAGGAAGAGAAGGGGGAGGAGGAGGACAAAGAAGAGGAGGAAGAGGAGGTGAAAGAGGCAGATCCTTAAAAGCTCATGCACCAGCTATCCTGGTCTACATGGGAGGAGAAACAAGAGATGTTATGGAAGGTGAGGACCAACACCCTAGGTTGTTCTCTGATCTCCACATTATAGAACACATATACCCCTGTCTCCTTCCCTTTGAAAGTTAAAAATGGGATTTATCGGATCTTGAGAAAGAGGAACACTCCTCCACTGCTGGTGGAATTGCAGGCTGGTACAACCACTCTGGAAAGCAGTCTGGCGGCTCCTCAGAAAACTGGGCATGACACTTCCGGAGGATCCGGCTATACCACTCCTGGGCATATACCCAGAGACTTTACCTGCATGCAATAAGGACACATGCTCCACTATATTCATAGCAGCCTTATTTATAATAGCCAGAAGCTGGAAAGAACCCAGATGTCCCTCAACGGAGGAATGGATTCAGAAGATGTGGTATATTTACACAATGGAATACTACTCTGCAATTAAAAACAATGAATTCACGAAATTCCTAGGCAAATGGTCAGAACTTGAAAATATCATCCTTAGTGAGGTAACCCAATCACAAAAGATCACACATGGTATGAAGTCACTGATAAGGGGATATTGACCCAGAATCTCAGAATACCCTAGACACAATCAGCATATCAATAGATTTCTAAAAAGATGGAAGGAGAGACCCCTGGTCCTGGAAAGACTGGATGTTGGGGAACGCCAGGACAGAGTAATGAGAGGGGGTTGAACGGAGAAAAGAGGGAGGGAAGGGGGCTTATGGGACTTTCGGGGAGGGAGGAAACGGGAAAGGGGAAGTGATTTGGAATGTAAATTAAAAAAATAAAATTAAATTAAATTAAAAAAAATGGGATTTATTATTGTAGGCTAACAGGGACCAAGCATGACTGGGGAGGAGCATCAAATGACAGAACTGCAGTACTGGGGGCAATGCTGGTGCAGGAAGCTACAGATACAGCTGAGGATGGAGCTGTGTACATTGGGGAGGCAGCATGCTCCCCATCTCAGGTGATGGTTTTGAGCATGGAGAACCAACCATGACCAGGCCTAGTTGATGATACAAATATGAAGATTCCAAGATAGGAACACATCAGAGAGAATCAGGTGAACTCAAATGGAAAGTGTTACACATGAATATGACCCAGCTGTGATTGGCTGTTACACAGAGTAAAGAGAGATCTTCCCACCTTTGACCTCCTGAGCCCACCCTAAGAGAAATCCAATGCACAGGGAAAAAGAATCCAAGACAGAATTTTCTGGAAGAATCTTCCTGTTTCCTTAACTTTATTCTGCTGACTGGTTCTATTTATTTCCTATTATTGATGTTATAATTAATTTTCTTATTTAAAAACTTTTGTGTTCATTTTCAGAAAACATAAACACAAAAAAGTGAATACAGAAACTCTCAGAATAGTTCTTTGGAGTTAATACTGTTGGTCACATGTGACATCTAAAGAGTTTTCTCCTAATAAAGATGGAGACATTTATGTATGCATATTTATGGTGTCTAGTAGGATAATTTAACACAATATGTATAACGTTATCCATTCATTTAGCAGTGGACACCTTGACTGATCTCATAACTTGGCTTTTATAATCTGTCAAACATTTGTCAAAAGAAGACACAAAAGTGATCAGTGCATGTATTTTTTTTTTAAATGCTCAATCTTTTTGATCAGGAAAATACAAATCAATACCATTAGGAGATGCTCCCTCACCTCAGTTAGAATGGATATTATCAAAATGACCAAATCAAAAAATAAAATGTTACTGAGGCTGCAGAGAAAGAGAAACTCATTCTTTATTACTGGGGGCATGGAGATCAGGTCTCACACAGTGCATAATTTTGTGACTTGCAGTCCTGAAGAACTGGTTTAAAACAAAACAAATTAAAAAGCCCAACAAAACTATAAACCAGGCTTCTTATAGTTACAGCAAAGACTCTGCTGCTGTTTGAAACACCAAAGTAATCTGGGCTGAGTTCTTCTAAAGGCTCCAAAGAATTGACTGTGAACACAGAGGTTTTTAAGCACCATTCTGAGAGCAGCAAATAAAGTCTTTAAAACCCTAGGTTTCAAGAGCTGTGTCATGAAACTCAGCTAGAAGAGTTCTTCCAGAGTTCATAACTTTTACAGAGTTCCAAAAGACAATGCCAAGAGAACGACAGAACAGAGAACCATGGAGACCAGAAAACCACTGCTCTGACTCTGCCTGAACGCTTCCCCACCTCACTGAAGGCACTGAGTGCTGCTTCCTTTCATGCCTGTTCTCCTTTGCTTGCTATAATTTTCTGAGCACTGTAAACAGCTTCTATTTCACACACCCCCAATTTAGTTCTTTGCCTAATCCAAGACAATCTGTTTTAGATTCCCTTTGAGGAATGATGAGAAAGCTCTGGAAGCCCTGGGCATCTTAACCCAGTCCCCAGGCCAGATTGTCCTGGATGCTGCTTGGCAGGAAGTGGGATGGCAAGGTAGTTATGGGCATGACTGGTGGAGCTAAAGTTGCCCTGGGGCCTCTCTGTTCTGTTCTGTTCTTTTCTCTTGTATGCTGTGTGAACAAGAACGACTTGTCAATGGGAGAGTTACTTAACTTCTATTATTTCCTCATTTGATAAATACAGTGACTTAGATATAACTTACTTCATCATGTTGTCCAGGAGTGAAATGCAAATTTTTAGAAGTACTTAGAATAGGGCTTGATGCTTAGCCAGCACTCAGTTTTCAGAGTCACCTATTTATATTACGCTAGGGATTCTTCATCTCCCATTCTTCCCACTCACTAAGGACTTTTCTCTCAAGCCTTCTGTCTTCTCCTCCAGTCTCCCCTAGTCACATTTGAATCACATGCATATTTGTGTTTCAACATAAAAAACAAAGGACATTTATGTGCCACAGTCCTTAAGACAATGAGACTTGAGCTGTGGGTCATGGTAACATTGAGAACCTGCCTCCCACAAAACCATTCCCAAAACCAAGTCTTCTACTACAGTTGGAAGAAGGGACTTCAGGTTAATAGTGACAAAATCCAATGTTAGTCTACCTTATTAAAATTCCTAACAGGGGTCCAGAAGGTAAAGGTACTTGCCACCAAGACTGAAGACCTGTTCAATCCATAAGACTCATAAGGCAAAAGGTGAGAACTGACTCCCACAAGCTGTCTTCTGACCTCCATAAATGCAACCGCACACCCCCAACCTCTGAAAGAATGTTTGTAAAAAAATCCCAGGAGGAGCTGCAGAGATGCTTCAGCAGTTAAGAATTTAATTCTAGCACCCACAAAAAGTGGCTCACAACTACCTGTAACTCCATTTCCAGAGGATCTAACACTCTTTTGACCTCAGCAGCCAAAAGGCACTTGTGTACACTTGCAATATACACAAGCATACACATATATACATAAATTTCTTAAAAATAATCTTTTTACTGGATGTAGGGGAACGCCAGGACAGAGTAACGAGAGGGGGTTGAATGGAGAAAAGAGGGAGGGAAGGGGGCTTATGGGACTTTCGGGGAGGGAGGAAACAGGAAAGGGGAAATGATTTGGAATGTAAATTAAAAAAAATAAAATAAAATAAATAATTAAAAAAATAATCTTTTTAAAAAAATCTCAGAAATCATGTTTCATTGTGTCAAAAATTAGAATTTACAGTTTATTTTTTCAAAAATTCTGTCCAAACCATTTCTTAAAGGAGGTCTAACTGTACAGATGACCTTGTTGACCTAGAACTCACTATGCGATCCAGGCTGACCTCAATCAAACACATAGGACTCTCCTTGCCTTAGCCTCCCAAGCACAGAGATTACATGCACAAGCCACCACACCCAACCTTTGGAAAACTCTCTGTAGTATCTCAGCTATCACTGACATTCGAATCCTTCACAAAGACCAAGGTGAGAAGCAACAGTGTTTTTCCAGTTCTAGAAAGCATTCTTCAAGATCAAACTGTAACTCACACTGTAGTTCCTGATCAAGATCAAGGCTCTAGGAAGAAGAGATACCATACTAGGCCTTGTTATATGCATACTGAAGATCTCACAGTAGGGATGATATTTATTGCAGAAATTATCACTGAAATTACTGACATAAAGGAATAAGGCAACTGTATGCAGACAGAGGAAGGAGTAGAGAGAGAGTATGTGGTAGTTTGAATGAGAATGGCCTCCAATACAATCCAGGTTCCACCTTCATAGCTTCATACCATGACCTCTCTGGGCTTTCATGCAGGGATACTTCTGGTACACATCTGACCTCAGCGGTTCTTCTTAGTCATGAAGAAAGATTCTACAACTCCCTTATTGTATCCTTGACTCTAAAGTCAGAACCAAGTGGTCAAAGCTTAGTCATGGGGGCACTATTTGAGAAGGATTTGGAGGTGTGGTTTATTGGAATAGGTGTGGCTTTGTTAAAGAACATATTTCACTGGGGTGTGCTTTGGGCTTCAGAAAGCCCATGTCAAGTTCAGTTCCCTCATTTCTCTCTGTCTGTGTATCAGACTGTATCACTCATCAAGTTCTCTAGCACCATGCCTGCTGCTATATCTCCCACCTTGACAATGGATTAAGCCTCTGAAATGGTAAGCAAGTCCACACCTGAATGCTTCTCTTATAAAAGTTGCCTTGGTGTCTTATGGTATCTCTTTACAGCAATAAAACAGTAACTTAGACAGAAATGGTACCAGGGAGTAGTATTTTGCTGTGATAGGTCTGACCATGATGTTTGTTGGAGGAATATCGAAGACTGGGACTCTGAACTAGAAAATCAGTTGGGTCCTTTAAGTAAGGTTTACTGGGCCATTGTAGTGGGTACATGGAAGATGGTGTTAAGAATGATTTGAACTGTGGAGGCCCAGTTTAAAAAGTTTCAGAGGGGAAGAATATTAGTAAGTGGCCTAGAGACAACTCTTGTGATGTATTTGTGACAAGTATGGTTGCTTTTGGCCCTTGTCCTAAAAATCTGCCTGAGACTAAATTGTAGAGTTTTCGATTAATATCACATTGTCAGAAGAAATTTCAAGACAGCCTAGTATTAACTGTGTCGTGTGGTTATTAGTGATAACTATCATGCACATCTATAATGAAAAGGAGAAAACTGGATAAAGGAATACAAAACATAAAGTTTGTGGGGAAAGGGAGTACTTGGAAGTATACTAGAGCAAAGTCCAGTAGTCAAGGAGATAAAAAGTTTAAAGGAAAGCCTGATGCTAATGGAATAAGCTTCCAACTTCTGAAAAGGAACTAAAGGACAGCTTAAATAGTGAAGGAGATTATCAACAACAGAAAGCTGAATCAAATGCAATTGAAAGAAAGGACCATGTTCCAGCCCCATTAAGCAGCAGAACTTGACAGCTTTGACCACTTGGTTCTGACTTTAGAGTCAAGGATACAATAAGGGAGTTGTAGAATCTTTCTTCATGACTAAGAAGAACCGCTGAGGTCAGAAGTGTACCAGAAGTATCCCTGCATGAAAGCCCAGAGAGGTCATGGTATGAAGCTATGAAGGTGGAACCTGGATTGTATTGGAGACACCAAGATGTTGGAGATGCCAGAGACATGGAATACCTGCCAGGGAGATCTGCTAATAGAAGTAGAACCAGCCCAAGGGAGAAAAGTATGTTACAGTTGACAAAGCTGAAAGAAGTAGGAGACATCAGACATGGAGATGCAGAATTTGAAGTTTGTCTTGCTGATTTTCAGTCTTGCTTTGGTACAGTATTTCCTCACTAGGCTACATTTCCTCCTTTTTGGAATGGTAATGTCTCTCCTGTTCCATTGTATGTTGGAAGCACTTGATATGCTTTTTGGTTTTGATTTTACAGAGGGTTATAGTTAAGAGATTGCAATGAGTCTCCAAGAATTTGAATTTGGACTTTTAAACAGTATTGAGATTGTGATAGATTATAGGGACTTTTGAAGCTGGACTGAATGCATATTTTTTTTTTTGCATTATGTTATAGATGCAAGCCTATGGGGGCCAGGGAGAGGAATGTGGTGGCTTGAATAAGAATGGGCCATATAGACTTATATATTTGAATGGTTAGTCACCAGAGAATGGCACTATTTGAGAAGGATTAGGAAGTGTGGCCTTGTTGGAGGACGTATATCAAAGAGGGTAGACTTTGAGGTTTCAAAAAGCCCATGCCAGCCAGGCACAGTTTCTCTCTCTCTCTCTCTCTCTCTCTCTCTCTCTCTCTCTCTCTCTCTCTCTCTCTCTCTCTCTCTCTCTCTTTCTTTCTCTTTCTCTACCTACAGATCAGGAGGTAGCTCTCAACCACCTCTTCAGCTCCATGTCTTCCATGCCTATTACCATGTTCCCCACCACAATGATAGTGGACTAAGCCTCTGAAACTGTAATCAAGCCCTCAATTAAATGCTTTCTCTTGTAAGAACTGCCCTGGTGTCTCATAGTGTCTTTTCACAGAACTAAAACAGTAACTAACACAGGGTATTGTAAAGGAGAAAGAAGTAGATACCAAGATGACTGCACTCTTGTCCAAGGTCATTTGTGTTCCAGGAGTCTAAAAAAATATGTTTCTTCTAAGATCCTGAAGCAGATCTTCCTAATCCAGAGACTTTCCCAGATCTCCAAGTCCATCATCTTCTGGCTTGTCCTCAGATGGTAAATTTGTCCAAAAGAGGAGGTCTCAGGAAAAAGCAAAGCTAAGGGGAATCTTGAAAAGAGTTCTGTGAAAGCAAATTATAGAAGGGAATGAAAAACGCATTTGAGCATGCTCCTTGTGAACCTATGAATGACTTTAACAAATCAGCTACATCTGGTGACATTTAACCTGTCTTTCAGTTCTCCTCCTTGTCCTTCATTTATTGTTACACAACCCAGTTAGAGTCCATTTTGCCCACATACCTGTGTGATCAGTGCAGTTCACTCTGCAAAAAAATGCCTCCTCTTAGTGGTCATATGTCATTCAACATAGACCTGAAAGGACTAAGTTTGGAAAGGAGTGCTAGAAATGGATCAAGTCAACACAGTCCCTCCTAGAGGAGATGAAATCATCATATAATTTCATGATGCCTTGTGGCGACTCTAAGAGACAGTCTTCATTTTATCCTGATGAAAGAGATCAGGAATCTGACATCTGGAAAACTTCTCAAAAGGGCCATGGAGAGTCTACAGTATTCCTACTTGACATGGATAATATAAGGGATAAAGAACCTCCAAATGAACAGAGATCTGAGAAAAAGAGGAAGGAGGGAGAATAGAGAGATCAGGCAATTCTAGATTACTTTCAAGATAGAGTCTGGAAAAAAAAGTGTAATAATTAAGAAGAGAATAATGATGAAGAGGAGAGAGAGAAGGATAGACAGATCAGTTCTCACAATCACAGTGAAAACGTGGCTACTGTATCTCACAGAACATAAGACAAAGAATCCAAAAATGCAAAAAAATCCAGTAAAATGCAAAATTTTACTGGAAAGCAAGAGTGGATAGATTTAGAGAAGAAAGGAATTTACGAATGGAAAGAGACAAGATATAGAGTAGAAAAGACACTAAAAACAAGAAGCACAATGATAACACCGGAGATTCTCATAACAGCACAAGCTGTCACTACTGCTCTTGGTTGCCCACCAATACTTGACGATAAAGTTCTATTGCTGAAGACAACACTCTGGCCACAGGACATGGAGAAATTAAGTTGATACTGACAGCTCTTACTCCTATTTCCTGCTTGCTTCTCTCTTGGGCTCTTCTCTCTCTTTCTCCCTTCACTTCCCCCCTCTCTCCACATGGTCATGGCCGGCCTCTACTTCTCTACTCTCTCCTTTTCTCTGCCTTTCTCTGCCTCTACTACCCTCTTAACCCCCCTCCCCATGCCCTGAATAAACTTTCTTCTATACTTAAAAAAAAATGGTACTGACCTAGAAGCTGGCTAGCTTTTTACAGTACCTGAAGGTGCTATGCAGGCTGCTGGGAGTGGGCATCAACAGTTTAACTCAGCTGTGAACCATGTGACTGAGCTACAGCAACCATCATGGCAAGATAAGCCCATAGATGAAATAGTGACATGAATATTATGGAATAGCAGACCACTCTCTGGATTTAGACCTACTCTACAGGAGGAAATATGTGACTGGTGCTGTAAGTATGGCCAAGAACCCATAGTTGAAGAGCTCACAGACCTCAGTTAGGTGAAACTAACTAAATGAACATAGCATCAAACTACCCTCTAACTTAGTGTCTCTACACCAAAGTATTTATGTGTAGCTATCATACATCATCAAAGAATTTTCTCCTGCAATGTATAGCAGTTAATGCAGAAACTTACAACTGATCTGGGTGCAAAGAATAAATGTCTGTGGAGTGCTCAGCCACTAGTGAGACATCTGCACCATAATCCCTTACTCCAAGGCTCAGGGGACAGCATGGTAGGTGGGGTAGAAAGATTGTAAGAGCCAGAGGTGTTGGAGTAGTAGTCTGAAACAATGTCTTCTGAACATAACAGAACTGCTTAACTCATGAACTCACAGCTGTGGTTGCCTATACAGAACCAAGGCAGTAAACATTCTACACAGAGGGATGGGAGAGCTCATGAGCCTCGGTCTTTAACTGAGGACCTATTGACAGTTAATGGCTTCAAGGGAAAGGTAAGTGGATTTTCTTTCAGGTGTGGCCTTTAGTATGTTGATCCTAAAGGTGGGGCTCAGGTAACCATGAGCATTGGAGAGTCAGCTCCTGATACTTGTCTGACATGCAGTGACATGGGCAAGGGAGAGATGTCAACCTCCCCCACCCCCCAGTCCTTGGCACCTACGGCAGGCAGGAAAGTTGATCCCAGAGCCATGAGAGCAGGAGAGCTGTCCCTGCCCCTCACCTGCTCTAGCACTCTGGAAAGAAGGTCCTGCATCTTCCCTCAGCAGTAGGGAGAGCTGGCTCTGGTCGCAGGAGCTGCCAATGAGCTAGTCCCAAGGGTGTGGGAGTGGGAGGACCATCAGACTGACCAGTTCAGATACCTCTCAGGCCCAGATTTAGGACTTTGAATTGGCCCACCCCAACATCTACCTCATCTGTGAACTGTGGAAGTGCACGAAGGGGTTGATTCTACAGATACAAAAACATAGGATCTTCATGGCACAGGGTAACAACAGGATGTCTGAGAGGAGTCCCAGTGACAACCCAGTATTGATGGTGTAGCAGAAGCCAGAACCCCTCACCCTCTTCCAGACCAATGAGTCATTGCAGTGAACATTTGCAAGCAAAGAAGTGTGGACGAAAAGGTGTACTGTGGGACACACAGTGACACACTATAGCTTCCACTGTAAGATTTTTTTTCTCTGTTGCTAGGGTGGAGGGCAGGTACAAGAGGAGGGGGAGAAGAATGGGATTTGGGTGCATGATGTGAAATTCACAAAGAACTAGTTAAAAGTTTAAAAGACAAAGGAAGAGGAGAACAACAACAACAACAGCAAAACACTTCTGAAAGTTTAACAGTAAAGGACAAAACTCAGGTGCCTGCTCAGGTAAAGTCTGATGAGCTCATAGACCTCTCTGACTAGGAGAAATATCTACCTTCAGAGAGGATAGCTTACTTAGGCTGCAAATGACAGTCAACAACCATCATCATCCTGAAATCAAACTCAGAATCATGCCTGTTCCTCCTGAAGACTCTTTAACAAACCTGCTTTTTTCAGGCTGCCTGCTAGTATACTTGCCCATTCTGTCAAAAAGGAAAAGAATTCTGATTCATCTTTGACTACATTAAGTTGCCTCTGGTCAGCAGAAGCACTTCAGAGTTACACATTATGCATACATTAAACAACAGGCTGTATCCTTCGCCTACCATGTTTAAGAGGAATACTTCAAACCAGCTGCTATGACCCTAAACATGTAGTTTACTGTATATCTGAAAACCACTGAGCTATACAGCATCCAGCAGAAGAGCCTCGAGGTACATGGAGGACTTTGTATCTCAAGTATGCTGGGGAAGCATTTGCTAAATTTAGGGGGGTGAGGGTGGGGACGGATGTACAGAAGAAAATCAGAAGGGAGATTAAAACAAAAAGCAACATAAAACAAACAAAACAAACTCTAGACTCAGGCATACTTCACAGCAACAAGGTTAAATTCACCAAGCATGTCTAAACCATAAGGAAACAGAGACGCCACTATGGTTCCCCACTCTTGAAAACAGTGAAGGAAGCTGAAATCAGCAAGCACAGCAAATATAATTTCTCCTTGGGCAAAACCAAGAAATGGGCTGTGGGGATCTGAGGAGGCTCGGATGCTCAGGACCACTTGTGCTGCCCTAGTCACATCCTGCATCAGAAGAAAGAGGAAAGGGAAGAGCAGTCGAAACTCTACCATTTGAGACACACCTGACCTACAATAAAGGGCTTAGTTAACAACAACAACAAAATTAAGATTCGGACTCGGTGGAAAAGTGCACGCTATGCCAGCATGAGGACCTCAGTTCAGATCTCAGCACCCATGGAAACTCAGAAGTGTGTGGGGAGCATCTATAACCCTAGTATTTGGGATGGGGCAGAGTAGGGTTACTCTGTAGTAATAAAACATCATGACCAAATGAAAGTAGGGAAGGAAAAGGTTTATTTGGCTTTTGTATTGTTGTTCATCATCAAAAGATTCAGAATAGGAGCCCCAATAGGGCAGGAACCTGGAGCCAGGAGCTGATGCAGAGACCAGGGAGAGATGCTGCTTATTCGCTTGCTTTCCATGGCTTGCTCAGCCTGCTTTCTTAGAACCTCAGACTACTAGTCCAAATGGTACCCACAATGGACTGGGCCCTCTACCATCAATTACTAATTAACAAAATGCCTTACAGTTGGATCTTGTGGAGGCATTTTCTCAATTGAGGTTCCCTCCTTTCAGATAATTCTGGGTTGTGTCAGGTTGACATAAAACTATCCTACACAAGTGGCAGATACTAAAACTCACTGGCTAACTAGACTTTCCAATTAGTGATCTCTGGACTCATTGAGGGACTCTGTCTCAAAAAATAAGGCAGAGAGCAATAGAAGAAGATACTTGAAGTTAATCTCTGGCCTCCTGGTACAAACACACACACACACACACACACACACACACACACGTCCACACATACATACATACACACAAACACACAAAGGTGTAGTTCTACTGCCATGCACATATTGAAAAAAAAAGGAAGATTGGAAGTAAGAATGTGGGGAATGGGCTGCATATGTGGCAGAGGATGGCCTTGTTGGACATCAGTGGGAAGAGCAGCCCTTGGGCCTGAGGGGATTTGATGCCCCAGTGTAGGGAAATGCCAGGGAGGAAAGGCAGGAGTGGGTGAGTGGGTGGGTGGGGGAATGGGATAGTAGGTTTCCAAAGAGGAAACCTGGGAAGGGGATAACATTTGAAATGTAAATAAAGAAAATATCCAATAAAAGAAAAAATAAAAAATAAATCAAGATATGAAAAAAAAAAGAATGTGGGGAATGACTCCAGGCAACCTAGTGGATCAAGAAATCTGAGAAATGCAAACCCAACAAAAATTATAGTAACCATAAATGAAAAAAGCCAGACAATTTTTTCAGAATACTTTTTTTTAGAAAAAAAATTAAACTTCACAGACATCAAGATGAACTCCCTGACTTAGGTATAGTTTATGCCACACAAAATATCATCCCAAGTGCTTAAATCTGCACTTTATATTTTTCTACTGTCTGTTTCGCAAAGTAAGAATTAGGTTTCTAATATATGCACACAGGTTTGATGCTTCAACTGAAATGGAGAGTAAGATTGTTCTTGGTTATCATCCTCTTCAACTTCCCCTTCTCCAAGTTCTGGAGATGAATGGGAGAACAAATATTGGATGAAAAGAATTTAAAACTCACCATGGAGGTAAAAACTGCTCAGGCTTTCTGAGAGTCAACAAACCATGAAGAACCTTTCACGGTGGTAGAGAGCATTGCATGACTGAGCAAAAGGGTGATGATATTGTAGCATGGAGGTTTTAATTGAAAAAAACATTTATTTATTAGTAACAAATCAGGTAACAGCTCAACATGTCTACATTACAGATACCGAAGGACGAAGTTGTTGACTGGAGACTGCGGAAAACAAGGAAGAACAGACACAGGTAAAGAAGGAAATGAACGGTAACCTGTGTAAGAAAGACTCTGACGAGCCTAACTTACCGGAGACCCGACCCCCCCACGCCAGTGAATAATACGGAGCCGGGGATCCATGCAAAAGCAAGAGGAATTTATTGTTTCAGTGCGTTGGTGTTGTCCCAGAGAGGCAGTGACCCTGGGAGACCCGTTTGGTAAGTTTTTATACAGTTTTCAAGGATAGAATAGAGCAACAGCCACCAGGCACAATGTGATTGGCAGAACAGTGTGACTTTTAAACTGATTGGTCCTTAGAAAATGAGGTAGCAAGGGGTTCCCTTATCAGGTGGCCAACAGACGGTCTGCCCTGAGGAATGTGTCCATGCTCTGGGTTTCTCTCATCTGCAGGTGGCCACAGTTGGTCCCCTCTGTGGTCTGAGGAATGTAATTAGCCTCTCCCTTCTGGAGGGGAGGGGTGCCTACGTGCTCTATGACCTTTCTCTTCCAGGAGGGGAGGGGTCTGGTGGAATTTACCAAAGTTCCTGAGATGACCTGTTCACCTGAAATAAGACTGCAACTGGAAACAGAACTTCCTTTCACCTTTTCTTTAGTTGATTTTTGTTTTTAAGTAAGAATATATAAGAATATAAATGTTATTAAAACTTACTGTTTGTGAGTAGAAGATTTAAATCATCAAATGTCTTTAGAAAAATAATTTACTGGGTTGGAGAGATGGCTCAGTGGTTAAGATCTAGGGACCTAGGTTCAAGTCCTAGCATTTACAGAGCAGCTCACAACCATTTATAACTCCAGTTCCAAGGATTCCCTCTTCTGACTCATGCAGGTACCAGGCACTCACGTGGTGCACATATATGCATACAGGCAAAAAATTCATATATGCAAAAGGTAAAATAACTCTTTTAAAATAAAAATAATCCACTGTATGTTAAAATTATACTAAAATAAACTAGAAAATTATGATACATTATTTGTAACTCTCAACTTATATATATTTTTAAGTAAGAATATATATTATATACATAATATATATCATTTTGTCATATGTTGTGATTTTACTTTGTCTATAGGAGATGGTCAAGTACAGGTCTGTGAAAGCTCTAATTCTTCCCTCCATTTTTGTTGTTGTTTTATTATAAAATAAACATTAGATCTACACATACAAATATAGATATACAAGAATCAAATATTAATTAATATCTGGATAAATATTTTTCTATTAGTATTATAAGCAAAGAGTTAATACCCCTAGTATGGAGAGGTACCAAGACATTTCAGAAAATCAGTAACCACTGTAGTAGATGGACAAAGACAGAAATTGCAAACTCAATGACACATAAAAGAAATACAAATTGCCTTTAAGCCTTTAAAAATATGTTAAACATATTTCACAATGAGGTAAGCACAAAATAAAATTGTTTATTAGACTCCACAAAGTATTCCAAGATGTGATAGCATTTTAGGTTGTGGAGGCTAACAGGAAAAGTCCAGCCTCAAACTTCCTTTAGAGAACAAAGTAATACAAACCCTATGGAAGGCAGTTTGCCTGTGACTGACAAGATCAAAACGTTATCCAGAAAAGTCACTTCTCCAGGAGGCTGAAAGGACTGGTCCGAAATAGAGTGATTACCCAGCTTACACAAATCCTGGGGTTCATTCAGTCCCTAGCACCATATGGGGAAAGAAAGAAAACAGGGTGGGAGTGGGGGTGCAATTATGAAATGATACACCAACAGCAGTATCAATTAAAATTCAGACAAAGATCCAAAGAACATGGAAAGAAACTTGGAAAGTAGATCCATGAATTACAACAAAATCTGCTGCAAGATTTTACCCTAAAAATGCATCCATCCATGGATGAATTCTCATTCGTACAAGATTCAGTGAAACACAGTGCACAATACCCAAGAACTGGAAACAGCAGTCCTCTAAGGGCCTAATCTGAAGAGATGCAGGATCTATATATTTATGGGCAGAAAGAAAAGGCTATAGGCTGCTTTTGTGTGAGAAGGAAGAATACAATTTGGATTAATAGTTCAGTATATTTGCTTAAAGATATTTAAAAAAATAATAAATGATAATTGTATTTAGGGTGAAGGAGAGGAATAAATATATTTGAGTAGGGCCTTTGTGTTGCTGTTTTCCTTTTTGTTTGTTTTGTTTATTTTTTTCAAGACAGGGTTTCTCTGTGTAGTCCTGGCTGTCCTGGAACTCACTTTGTAGACCAGGCTGGCATGTCGGACTTACAGAGATATGCCTGCCTCTGACTCCTGAGTGTTGGGATCAAAGGCATGTGCCGCCGCCACCCAGCTCTGAGTAAGGCTTCTTAATGTGTAACTTTTTAGATCTTTGATCCAAGTGAATATATTACTTTTTCAAAGGTCATTAAGTTGGGCTTGGGATGTAGCTCAGTTGGTAGAGGGCTTGCCTAGCATGTGTGATGGCCCGTGTTCAATCCCATTACCAAGACATGGTGGTTCATGCTGGTACTCAGTGATAGAGGCAGGAGGGGCAGACCCTCAAGATTATGCTCTGCTACACAGCCAGTCTGAAGCCAGTCCATGATACGTGAGATGTTATCTTAAACTAAAGCTTGGGCTAGAGATGGCTCAAAGATCAAGAACTCCTTTGGTTTGCAAGGATCCCGCCTGGGCTCCTGGTACCCACATCAGAGGGATCACAACTGCCTGTAAACCCAGCTCTAGGGGATCTAATGCCTTCTCTGGCTGCCATGTGCCCTGGATGCAAACCTACAAACAATTTTTAAAATGTTTTTTCAAGTCATCACATAAAACTTGTAAAACGTTGCCTGCCGATCCTGGCAGCAATTCCCACCTGCTACCTGCACCTTGGGCTCACACTCGAGCTTGTCTCTTCCCCTTTCTCCTTGCTGTGTTCTCTTGTTCTTATTCTTTTGTTGGCACAGTAGAATGAGCTTTCTGCCCACATTACGTAATCTCACATTACGTAATTCTTACCTTATGGTCCTGTGACCTCAGCGTTGCTAAATCTGACAATCCTGTTCTTACATCATACCTCAGCAACATTTCACAAGTTGCATCTTTTCTGACACATCATCCCCCTTTGACTTCCTTGTAACCCCCCCACACACACTTTCTCTTCCACACACTCACCGGTTGATCCCCATAATTTCTTTTTTTTATTATTAGATATATTCTTTATTTACATTTCAAATGTTGCCCCCTTTCCTGGTTTCCCGCCCCTTCCCCCCCCCCCGAAAATACCCTAACTCATCCCTCCTCCTGCTCACCAATCCACCCTCTCCCTCTTCCCTGTCCTGGCATTCCCTTATACTGGGGCATCTAGCCTTCTCAGGACCAAGGGCCTCTCCTTGCTTTGATGTCCAACAAGGCCATCCTCTGCTGCATATGCATCTGGAGCCATGGGTCCCTCTATGTGTACTCTTTGGTTGATGGTTTAGTCCCTGGGAGCTCTGAGGGTACTGGGTGGTTCAAATTGTTGTTCCTCCTATGGTGCTGCAAACCCCTTCAGCTCCTTGGGTCCTTTCTCTAGCTCCTCCATTGGGGACCCTGTGCTCAGTTCAGTGGTTGGCTGAGAGTGTCCCCTTCTGTATTTGTCATGCACTGGCACACCCTCCCAGGTAACAGCTATATCAGGCTCCAGTCAGCAAGCACTTGTTGACATCCACAATAGTGTCTGGGTTTTGTGACTGTATATGGGATGGTTCCCTATGTGGGATAGTCTCTGGATGGTCTTTCCCTCAGTCTCTGCTCCACATTTTATCTCTGTATCTCCTCCTGAAGGTATTTTGTTCCCCTTTTTAAGAAGGTCCAGAGTATTCATACTTTGTTCTTCCTTCTTCTTGAGCTTCATTTGATCTGTGAATTGTATCTTGGGTATTCCAAGCTTCTGGGCTAATATCCACTTATCAGTGAGTGCATACCTTGTGTGTTTTTTGTGATTGGGTTACCTCACTCAGGACGATATTTTCTAGTTCCATACATTTGCCTAAGAATTTCATGAATTGTTTGTAATAGCTGGGTAGTATTCCATTGTGTAAATGTACCACATTTTCTGTATCCATTCCTCTGTTGAGGGACATCTGGGTTCTTTCTAGCTTCTGGCTATTATAATTAAAACTGCTATGAACATAGTGGAACATGTGTCCTTATTACATACTGGAGAATTCTCTGTGTATATGCCAAGGAGTGGTATAGCAGGGTTTTCTGGTAGTATCATGCCCAATTTTCCAAGGAACCACTAAACTGATTTCCTGAGTGGTTGTACCAACTTGCAATCCCACTAACAGTGGAGGAGTATTCATCTTTCTCCACATCCTCGCCAGCACGTGCTGTCTCCCGAGTTTTTGATCTTCCAGAGAACCAAATAGCCCTATTTTTAAAAATGGGGTACGGAGCTAAACAAAGAATTTTCAACTGAGGAATATCAAATGGCTAAGAGGCACCTAAAGAAATGTTCAACATCCTTAGTCATTAGAGAAATGCAAATCAAAACAACACTGAGATTTCACCTCACACCAGTCAGAATGGCTACAATCAAAAACCCCAAAATTTCTTATCCTTTCTTCTTCACCTTTCCTTCTTCTCCCTCCCCTACCTGAATGTTAAATAGTGGATCTCCTTCAAAACTGTGGTAAACATATCGTTTTTCAACAATTTATTCTAAATACATTCAACACAGAACTACAGATTCAGTTGATAACAGTGACTTCTACACTTGGATTTTCCCAAAACCCTTTACAACTGAGGCATCCAATACCTCACAGCTCCCTCTGGCCAAGCACAGTGTGTGGATAGGAACTCAACTGCTGAGCTTCTAGCAGTCCACATTCCGGAGAGTGGTGGGGGTAGATCTGGACATAACCCCATAACGAGGAGCTGTGTTGTGAATATTTTCTCTCGGCGTGTTATGCACCTGCTCATTTCCTTTTTGGTCTCTTTATAATAGATTTTTAAGAAAACTTTATCAATGCTAACATTTTTCTTTTATGTTTAGTGTTCTTTTTTGTAAAGATTGAAATATAATATTATTATGTGTAGTGAATACATAAGTTCCTTCTGTGATGAACAGTCATTTTGGCTAACTTGACTGAATCAGGATGTAATCAAATTTCTCTCACCTTATGCCCCAGTCTAGGAACTGCCATGCTGCCTTCCATAGCAGTAGCATAGTCATGTACTGTTACCAACAGGAACAGCGTTGCCAATACTTCAGGATCCCTGGGTATACCTATAAGGGTATTTACAGAGATTTAGATGAAGGAGGAATGCTCACTCTGAAGGTGGGCTTCACCATCCCATGGGCTGGGGACCCATGGTATAAAAGGGACAAAGGAGAAAGTGAACTGGATGCCAGCGTCCTCGCTTTGCTTTCTGTGGACATGATGTGGCTGGCTGTCTTATTCTCCTGACACCATAGCTAGAGAGAGCCACTGCCACCACCATGCCTTTCCTCACCATGATAGACTGTATCCTCAAACTGTGAGCTAAGATAAACCCTTTCTCCCTTGAGTTACTTTTCTTGGGTGTTTTTGTAACAGCACCAAAATAAGTAAATAATAAGCCACCAAACACAGATGCACAGCATAAATTACCGTCTTATCTTTATTTGGTACATGGGTGTGAGGAAAACACTCCAATTTCTGAACTATTGTAAAAAGAACATGCACTTCAGAATTGAGAAAATAAGTCCTTCTTTTGGTCTCTTATAGCCTCTAACACAACATATACGTGTTACCCACAGGGAGTAACGTACAGAAAGCTTTTGAAGTTTAGAAAGGTTGAGCAATTTAACCAAGATTTCCATTGAACAGGGACAGTGTGACCCCTAAGGCCACTTTCCTAATCATAAATTATGCTGCCCAGCAAACTATGGAGTTTAATCTATCTCCACTCAAAGATCTTCAGTTCAGCTTGCACGGGGTCAAATTCATCAGATTATGAGAATCCACACAAACTGAAAACTCATTGTGAGGCCAGATTTTAAAGTAGGTGGAGGCAGGTTGGTAAGATGGCTCAGTAGGCTCAAAGGTGCCTGCTGCCAAGCCTAACCACCTGAGTTCAGTTCAGAGAAGCCACATTGTGGAAGGAAAGAACTCTCAAAAGTTGTCCTCTGAACTACACATTGTTGTGACAAATGTGCTCACCCACACTAAGTAAAAAAATAAGTAAATGTAATTTAGCTAAAAACTAAAGTATCAGTTCCACTGTAATAACTAGGTGCTGTCTGCACAAACTTGAATTGAGATCATTAATTCCATTTACTGGAACTTCAGGACATAGGAAAGCAGGTGTTATTGTGGATGAAAGAATGGAGATTTAGAAGATCCAAACAGAGATCTGGAATACTCTTGGCTGCAAGGAACAGGGCACTTCACTCAAGGTATTCTACATTAAGCAAACTCATTCTCTCATGTACCAAACTTACAGATAGCTTCCGTGTGCTCTAAGCAGATGACCTTATTTAAATTCCAGGATGCGAGGGCACAGGATAGTATCAGATGAAAAGGCTCTGTGACAAAGAAGGTAAGAAACTTCTCCAAATGAAAGATTTGTAATGTTTCTGGCTGCAAGTGACAGGAACCGTCACTCAAACTGTATTAAACCAAAGATGAAATGTATTCTGCCTTTGGGGCAGCACACCTGGGGGTGGGGGCGGGTAAGGACTCCGCAATTCTCTTACTTCTTTACTCAACAGTAAATTGCCTTAAACATGGAGAAGCTGGTGTGGTTCCAGTGGCCCAAACAAGCAGGACAAAGGAAGGAAGAGAACATTCTGCTTACCTATCAACTTTAACAATCAAAGTTGTTCAGAAGCTCCCTAGATGGTATCTTTTCATGTTCTGTTGCCAGGATTGGCCCAATGATATGCTGAGTACTAGGAAATGGACAGAGATTGACACATCTGATGAATCACTGTGTTCACAACGCCAAAACATCACAAAGGAGCTACAAATATGCTCTATAACTTATAGAGCTTTCCTCACCCTCAAGCTGTCTTAAACAAACTGAAGATCTGCTCTATTTCCTAACTAGACTTTTCTGTTTAGTTTTTGTTTTCATTGTTGCCAGGGACATCTCTCAGATCCACTTTAACTGAGACGTGGAAATACTAGTTTACAAGACACTATTTCTAAAGGATGAGATTAGGCATAATCAAGCATCAAGCTTATTAAATGTTTAATATTTTTACTTGGCATGTGAGTGTCGGTGTGCACCTGCCCTGCCAGCATAAAGGTCAAAGGGCAACTTAGGAGTCAGTTCTTTCTTTCTATATTGGTTTTTTGTTTCTTTTAAAAATATTGAATGCTTATTTTATTTGTTATTATTGTGTGTGTGTTATTATTGTATGTATGTGCATGAACACCAAGTGGGCACACATGGGCCCTGACACATGTGAGGAGGTCAGAGGACAGCTTCTTTCCTTCTACCTTATGCAGGTTCTAAGAACTGAACTCAGGTCAGGCTTCTGCAGCAAGCATCTTCATTCACTGATCTGGGAGAGAAAACCCAGACAAAGCAATGTAGGGTTTATTTTAGATCAAAATGGGCAAGAAAGGGTTAATTTTAGCTCACAATTCCAGGTTATAGTCCATCTTTATAGGAAATTCAAGGCAGGAACTTGAAACACGTAGTTACATCACATTCAGGAGAGATAAGTGAATGTATGCATACTTAATACTTGGCTAACATTCTCTACTCTTACTAAGTCCAGGTCCCCAAAACAGGGAATAATGCTTACTGCTTTCTCAACAATGAGGTAATCATGATAATCATCTGCACACATACCTATAGGTCAACCTGATGTAGACAATTACTCACTGAGACTTTTCATAGATGTGTTTGAATGAGAAATGTCTTCCATAGGCTTATGTGTTTGAACACTTGGTCCCCAGTTAGCAGTACTGTTTGGGAAGTTATGGAACAATTAGGAGGTAGAAACTTGCTAGAAGAAGTACATCATGGAGGCAGGCTTTGAGGATTTATAGCATTGCCACACTACCTGCTTATTTTCTCAGCTTCCTATGTGTGGTTAAGATGCAATCAGCCAGCTTCCTGTTCAAGCCACCTGCAGCTATAACTTCTCTGCCGTTATGAACTCTCCCTCTGGAACCATAAGTCAAAATAAACTATTTCGTCTATAAGTTGGTTTTAGTTTTGATATTTCATCACAGCAACAAAAAAGGGATTTTAGGCTATATCAACTTGACAATTAAAACAGAAAATCACTTCTTTTTTTGAGGAAGGGTCTTTCTTAGTTCTACCATTTCACTGCTTTCTTTATCTGATGCGAAGATATGGAGTACATACGGTCAAGATAATAAAGGTCAAATTGCACTGAAGACTTCAGGTATATAATGGCAACTCAAAAGGTTTGAACCTGGGAGACAAAGTTAGACTCAGATTGCAGAGAATCACTGTGACATATAGGAAGTTTAACTTTTAAAAAAAGATTTATTTATTTATTTCATGTATGTGAATACACTGTCACTGTCTTCAGACACACCAGAAGAGGGTATCAGATTCCCATTACAGATTGTTGTGAGCCACCATGTGGTTGGTGGGAATCAAACTCAGGACCTCTGGAAGAGGAATCAGTACTCTTAACCGCTGAGCCATCTCTCCAGCCCGAAGTTTAACTTTTTAAAAACATCTTTTACTTATTAATTTTCATCTGCTTTGGTGTTTTGCCTACATGTGTGAGAATGTCAGATTCCCTGAAACTGGGGTTACAGAGAGTTGTAAGTTATCATGTGAGTGCTGGGAAGTGAGCCTGGTTCCTTTGGAATAGTAGCCAGAGCTCTTAACCACTGAGCCAGGAAGTTTGACTTTTTAATGTCTCTGTTCCATTGCTTGCAAAATAAATCAAGTTTTAAGAAGGTAACTCCAGAGCTGATGAAGAAGCCACAATGGAATAGGTGAGTCCCTTGTGAGACTGTTCACTCAGACACAGTGAGGATGGGGTACAAGAAGACAGAATGAAGGGGTGTTATGAGGAGCCCGAACTGCATACTCTCACTCCATGAACACACTTTCTGTGTCAGAGTAAATTGTCCCCTCTCACACCCTCTGAAAGCCTTCGAGCTGGAAGAGCTCTACCACACCACTGGCAAAAAATGAGTTTCCTGGAACTGGCTCAAAAAGGGCACACTGGCCATTATGAGACTGGAGCAGCAGAAAGATGAAGTTTTTAAAGATTCCCTGTTAAGTGAGTAGCCATAGACTCCCCATCAACCACATTCATAGGAGTGTCATTAGATTATACACCAAATCTTGGTCAGAAGAATACCTCTAGGTTATGAGGGAGAAACTTTGATTTGGAACTGCACAATATTCAATAATGCAAAAATGTAGTCAAAGCCAGGTTCTAGGGAAAAATAGACTCATGTTCTAAGTGGTGCACAAGACAGCAGTAAAGTTGAGGCTAACTTTGGCAACCCAAGTCTTGAAAGCAGGATCAGTATTTGAGATCCAGCCTTGTAAAGTACTTCCCTGAGATGGGGTCAGCATACAGGGCCAACTCTTATAAGACTGCCCAGTGACCGTTCAGCATCTGTGACCTGATCTTGCAAAATCACCTACGAGTGTGACAGGCATCTGGAATCCCGGAAGAAAATCAAAGAGAGCTGAGACTCATATCAGCAAGTAAGTGGGACTATAGTCAGACTTTGTTCCCACCCTTTCGTCTTAACATCCATTCCTCCACTGGCTTCTTCATCCATTGGCTATTTATTTAATAGCTAATGCCAATTGTAGAAATCAACAGCAACAGAAAACATACAAACTCTGGGAGATTAAGTAAGACACCACTGGATGATGAATGCACTATGGAAGAAGTAATCAAGGAAAAAAATACCCTTAGAATTAAATGCAAATCAAACCACAACATACTAAAACTCGTAGGACACAAGGAAAGCAGTCCTAAGAGGATATACAAAGTCACAGGTGCCTGTGTTTAAAACATCAGGGTGCTCTCAAATAACTAACCTACTGATGCACTTTAGGACCTTCAAAAAGCATAAACAAGTCAAATCCAAAACCAACTGATGGAAAGAAATAGTTAAGGTCAGGACAGAAGTTAATAAAGTGGAAATTAAAATAACACAAAGAAACAAAGAGTTGTTTCTTTGAAAAAATTAATAAAAATGGCAAAGCCTTAGTCAAACTAACCAAAAGAAAAAGGACACAAATTCATAAAATTAGAGATGAAAAGGGAGAGATTTACAGTGAATTCCAAGGAAACTCACAAAATTGTCGAGCATACACAAGGTTCCAGGTTCATTATCCAACAATCACATACATAAATACAACAATGTAAAAATAAAACCACAACATCTGCTGATTTAAAGATTTCAACAAAATCCATAGTTGAAATTAAACTGAATTTACAGGTGCCTATGACATTTTGCAAACTGACTTGTTTGTAGCCACTTATATTGCCTAATAAATACTATGAATTTCCAGCGTCCCTATTACATCAAGAAAGAATACAGTCACAAAATAAAGTATCTTGTACACACTTATTATGTCAAATACTTGAGCCATTAGTTTCATTATGATGTAAGAATAGTATTCATTTACTGGTAAAAAATAATGTTTTCCAAAACTACAAAGAGTTCCTAGGAAGATCCAAATGAAAATCTAGTTTGTAGAAAAATATTTCTACAAAATAAACAGAACAATCCCTGCCTGTCTTCTTAAATGTAACTATGAATATTTCACGGTATTAATTGGGCCTTACATAAATTAACTTTTCCAAGATAGAAGCAGAGTTGTAGAAACTAATTGACACTATTGGTTTAATTTGTTTGAGAGGATTTAAGAAGTTTTACCATAAAGCACCTGTTAAAATGAACATTTATTTAAAACTTTAGACAAGCCAAAGTACTCACTCTTACCATGATATCAAAACTTACTTCTGAAAATAATGTGCAGAAACAACACATAGACCAGCTATGGTAATGCACACCTTTAATCCCTACATGGGAGATGCTAAGACCAGAGAATTGCACATAAGTTTGAGACCAGGCTTCTGGTCTAGGCACTGAGTTCATGGCTATATAACAAGACTCTAACTCAAAAAGATTAAAAAATTAATAATATGTACACATTAATATAAACTAAAAGAAGAGATACTCTTACATTCTATGAGTTAAATACAAAAACCACTGTTACACTTGTAGTGGAACACAGTGATTTGGTATGTTTGATACTACATGACTATGTACAAGGAGGCACATCACAAAACAATTTCTGAAAATATTTCTAGGGATGCTACAGTTTCTAACAACAAATAGAAGACAAAAATTAAAATTTAATATGAAAATGCTCTCTCTTTTTAAAATAAAAATTTTGAAGTAGAAAAAGAAATCTAACATTGCAATATGGATTGAATGCTAAACTATTCAGGGTGAAGAATGTTTGGGTTGCAGGGCTGGAAAGGCAGCTCAGTGGTTGTGGTTGGAACAAGAACAGCACCTATAGGTATATATATTTGAACGCTTAGTCATTAGGGAGTGGCGCTGATTGAGAAAGATTAGGAGGTGTGGCCTTGTTAGAGGAAGTGTGTCTCTGGGGCTGGGCCTTGTAGTTTCAAAAGCCCACACCAGGCCCAGTGTTGCCCTGCCTGTGAATCAGGATGTAACTCTCCATTACTGTTCCAATGAGGCCTAACAGAATATTCCTTTTGTTTTGTTTTGTTTTGTTTTGTTTTTCAAGACAAGGGTTTCTCTTTGTAGCCCTGGCTGTCCTGGAACTCAACTCTAGATCAGGCTGGCCTCAAACTTACAGAGATTCATTCACCTGCCTTTGCCTCCAGAGTGATGGGATTAAAGGCATGAACCACCATGCCCGACTCAACAGAAAATTCCAAATGTAGCTCTACAAGAATTTTATTGTCTTATTGAAACTTCCTGGACTCAAACACTCAATGTCTCTCTCTTCATCAATGTGATTCAATCAATGCAAGCCAATCATTAGTTGACTTGTCACAATCTTCACTCGCCAAAAGTCACATGACAAGGTAATTGCCCCACCAAAGTAATAAAATCACTGCTGGACAGTCATAAAGAAGGCAGGAATCAAGTGCTCTGACTGCAGAGGGTAACCCGAAAAACAATTCCACTGGGTGTCTGGCTTTAGACGTTTGGGTCTATTAGTTGTTCCTCTTTGGTACCAAATAATTAGATGTCTTCACTCTTACTACTATCCTACAGTGACGGGGCAACCTAGCCATTTTCCATTGCTCCCTTGGCTTCCTTCCTTTTGTGTTAGAATTATTTTACACATTTATAGTGAACAGTGCAATTCTCAACTTTATCTCTGATTTTTAAAGATTTATTTATTTTCTGTGCATTGTTGTTTTGCCTGCATGTGTGTCTATGTGAGGGTGCCAGATCCTCTGGAATTGGAGTTGCACACAGTTGTGAGCTGCCATGTGGGTTCTGGGAATTGAACCTTGGTCCTCTGGAAGAGCAGCCAGTGTAAGCACTGAGCCATCTCTCCAGTCCCCATTTCTGCTCCCCTGCCCCATTTCTGTTTTTTAAATTTGGTGAAAGGTGCTTTATAAAAAGCAGCTTGGGTGATTTTTGCATTTCTAAGTCTATGTTTATTCATCTTAAGACGATAATAATATCTACTTATAAATCAAACTGAATATTCTGCATAAAAGCCCCTGCAAGACTCACAGTTACGTAACATTTACTTTTTTCTTCGAGAGACCTAATTTCAAATACCTGCTCTTAGGCATCATTCTAGCATCCAGAAAACAATGGACTCTGGAGAATGTTTGTTAAATTCCATTCAACCCAAATATGTTTTTCATTACACAATCTAGTCACTGTGTTAAACGAAAAAAGTTGGGGGCATTTAAATGGACAAACATCAAAACAGTCCTTTTATTTGTCACCTCTTCCAGAAGGTTCTCTTTTGTCCACTTGGTGGCAGCATTGCCCGAGTCACTAACAAGGAGCCACACCAGGACACTCCTTTGTCTTTTCCAAAGGACATCTTCAAGAACCAGAACACTTTCACATTCAAGTATTCATTCTCTTATAGAACAAAGCAAAGAGAGATGACACCAGCCACAAGCCCGGAGCATCTTTCACTTGTATCAACTCACTGATTGAAACTTATTTTTTTTTTTAGTTTTTTTTAAAAAAGAAATTATCAACTCACTTGTGCTAAAGGTTTAAAACTAGAAGACACCCTGTCTGTCAGTCAACTGAGGATTCATTATTGATGACAAAGAGGTTAAGCTAAGCAGAGGACAAACTTGAGAAGGTAAAAAGCTAATTACCACATTCCTCAGAAGATCCTCAAAGTACGAGAGGAGAGAAAAATCTAAGTTAAAAAAAAAAAAGTATATTTGGTGCTTTCGGTTCTGAGATAATCAGCTGCAAATTCCAGTGCAGAGGACTGGAGGTACAGAGTAAAGGGCTGGTTCCGAGACCTCCAAACCCTGATATTTGAGGGATCACTCACCCATACACCTCAGCTTCTTCACCCCAATTAAGTTTGGGGTGGTACAATTAAAAGCCAGCCTTAATGCGATATCCTCAACATCTATCAACTAACTGTAATTTGAGAAGTTCTGAAAATTGCACAGTCCTTTGACTAGTACCATTGTTAAACCCAGAATATTTCACCCAGCTCTTCTTCTAAGAGCTTCTAGGCATAGCTGTTTAGGTTTTGGATCCTTTTTGAATTATTATGTGCAGCCCTGGAGATAGAACACGGGGCCTGCATATGCCGGGCTAACAATCTACCACTGAACTCTTTCTCTACTATTGAATTAAATGTTGTATGTGGTTTAAAGTACAGATTCCTCTGTTTAGTTAGTTAGTTTGCTGCTAACATGACTTTATTTATTTGAAGCAGGTTTCTCTATGTAGTTTAAGCTGGCCTTGTACTCTCAGCCTCCAACACTAGGTATGTCCCACCACACCTATTAGTAGAACTCATTTTTGTTGAGTTATGGTGTGCTAAGCACTGTTTTATTATGTTAAATAAATTCTTTTATTTGAAAGTTTATAGGTTAGTTTCTTCCAAGTGAGCTACAGAAGTGTCATGAAACATCCATTTGCACAGTTTAATGAAGACCCATTGAGGAATACCCAAGTGAGGAATACCCAAGTGAGGAATACCCAAGTGAGGAATACCCAAGTGAGGAATACCCAAGTGAGGAATACCCAAGTGAGGAATACCCAAGTGAGGAATAGTCTAAGAAGCTGAAGTGGCTCAGCACATAACGCATTTGCAGCCAAACCTAACAACCTGAAGTTAATCCCGGGGACTCATGTGGCAGAAGAAGAGAACAAACTCAGGTAAGTTGTCCTTTGACCTCCATGTGTACACCAATTCATGTGAACACACATACACACACATAAATGTTCAATTACAAAATAATAAATAGACCTTTTTTCACTGATGAAACTGCTTGTCCATAATCACAAACGCCATGTACCTCTGGTTGTAGACACAGTGACTCATTCTTTGCTTTTCACTATGTTTCAGTGCCTGTATTTGAAGACCCTAACTGCGGGGATGTCATTTTCATGTTTCCTAGCTGTGCACGAAATTATATTTTTGGTGCTGTTTTTTATTAAAATGTGGTATTTCTTTTCTTCCCCTTGCTTGTTTCTCCTGTCTGTTTGTAAACACTGGTTTATCTACTCTCATGGGATATGACTTAGAATGTTTCTCTGTTACAGATATGACCAGAAGACATCTGTGTACATATTTCCATGCACATGTGCAACATTCTTCAGCATATATACCCAGACATCAAGTTCCTGACAGGTATTTTTAATTTTCAGAAGCAATGCTAAACTGCTCACAGTGCTATTGAGCCAGATCTTGCTTGTACCAGGAGTCGATAAGGTTCCTTCTCCATCTCTGTACCTCCACATTGGATAACATTGTAATTTCCCCCAGATTTTGAGTGTTGATTATTAACTTGCTAGGCTTTTTGGTAGTGAAGTTGAGAACCACTCCTTGAGCATTAGATAGTTTGTGCTGATGGAATTTTATCCTTGCCCACGGGGCACTCTCCCACTGAGCTACATCTCTTGTCCCATGTCCTCATCTCAAAAATACGTTTAAATATTTTTGCCACCTTTTAATGGCTCATTTTCTCTGCTGTGTAGCAGTTAGTATATATGAGATATTTTGAAGATATGGCTCCTTTTAACTTTGTATTTGTCTTTGTTGACGTTTTGCATTGTGAAGTCTCCTTTGTATGACCAGTGCTGGTTTTAAGAAATGTTCCTCTACTTTGGAATAATGAAAGTTTTTTTCTGTGCTCTCTGCTAGATCTCTACTACGTCCACCTTCAATATTTGATTCTTTGTATTACCTGGATTGACTTCCACAGGGAAGATTGTTTCATTTTTATTTTTCTGCCATGGGCATATCTTTTTGTTTCAGTCAGGTTTATTCTTTAATCTGCTCAATCGCCAGGTTGTGTAGTTGTTGTTTTTATCCACCGTGGTTCTGGGTCAGTTTCCTTGGTTGAACAGATCATAGGTCATTTCCTTCTGAGTTCTCCTTAGTGAGTTTAAGCCCTGGGGGATTGAAATGACAACAGGTTAGCACAGCCACTTTCAGCGGGATTGAAATGACAACAGGTTAGCGCAGCCACTTTCAGCGGGATTGAAATGACAACAGGTTAGCGCAGCCACTTTCAGCGGGATTGAAATGACAACAGGTTAGCGCAGCCACTTTCAGCTCTGCTGGCACAATGTGAACAGCCATTTCAGAGGTATTTACTATGATTTTTGTTTTTAAGAGGTGGCTGCATCTTCAATGCCAGCCAGAAAGAGCCCTTGCCTAATGACAGTATTTGTGACTAGAGAAGACCATGGTCCCTTGTAGGGACCTTGACTTGTCCCAAACAAAGGATAGTGTATGGTTGAGCACAGTCTGGAACAACTCACACCTCTTGAATTACAGACAGGAATGCAGCCCCAGGTCAACAGTGATATCTCCCCACCCTGTGGAGTCAAGTCACCTTACCCTCACCTGCGAGTCCCACTTCATGAAAGTTGTAACAGAGAGTGCATCAATTCCTTCCTTGATGCGGCCACAAAAATCACCCCTGGGCAGCTTTTTAAAATACAAGGAACAAAGTGATGAGTAGACTGCCATCTTTCTGCAGCCAGTATCATTGCCCCAAACACTATTTTTTAGGTTTTTAAAACAAAAAATCTTGCTATGTAGCTCAAGCAGACCTCGAACTCGCAGTCTTCATACCTGTAGGAAGCCCTAAATGAGCGAAGTCTGGAGTGAATGGTGTTGTTAAGATGTGTATGACTGGGGCTAGAGAGATGGCTCAGTGGTTAAGAGCACTGACTGCTCTTCCGAAGGTCCTGAATTCAAACCCCAACAACCACATGGTGGCTCACAACCATCTGTAATGAGATTTGACGCCCTCTTCTGGTGTGTCCAAAGACAGCTACTGTGTACTTACATACAATAATAAATAAAATTTTAAAAATATTTTAAAAAGACATGTATGTCCATATCAGGGACTCCAACACTTCTACCCCATGGGAATGGCAAAGCCTTACCTGGAGAGACACAAGAAGGATGGTAAAGCTTTCTTCAGGAGTCCAAATGCCAGTACAAATGGATGACCAGTGTATGTAAAGACTAGCAACTACAACTTCTTCCTCCCCTCCAATGTTCACAGCCTGAGACTGGTCAGCTACAGACATCTCCTACCAAAATCAGCTAATCTCTCCCCTGTGCTGTACCTAATGCTGAGGTTCTGGGTTGCTAGTGGTCGTAGGTGTGGCTCAACAGAGTGCTCACTCCTACCTGACCCCAGCTTTTCTGTACACGTGTTTGTCCTTTCTTCAGTCCCTCATTGTCCCTAGTAAGGGTTCCAATGTCAAGTCAGCTGGTAGCTCCTGAGTACAGGTTTGTCCCCATCATGCATCACTTCCACTTTATCTTTTGAATGTGCATATCCCAGCAATATCTACCACAAATACCATCCATTCTCTATTGAACTGCCTGGGCAACTTCAAAGGACTATTCATGTCAGGGTGTACTTTTTAACAGTCTTCTGTAGTCTGAATGTCTACTTCATTCTAGTACTGTACTTGTCCTGATGGTTAACATCACTGGAGAAAGTAATGAAATCACAAGATGGAAGTCCTCCAATTCTGTCCTTCAGCAGCATTGCTTTGAATAGAGACAGTTGTTTTACCCAGCTACAAGTTCTTCCAGGAGAACCTTAGCAAGTATATACTATACAAAAAAACAAACAAAAAAAACCCATATGTGAATATTGTTTTGTCATCTCCAGAAGCCCAAGGTGATGTTGTGGTTTTGTTCATTAAATAATCACACTTTTTGGCATCTGCATGGTACAGCTATCAGGATGCAACATGGCTCTCATTTCCTCACGTGTAGGAAATGAGGATCAGAGAGGTTAGGCAACTTTCTCCAACACTCAAGTGGCTACAGACACAGTTCCATTAACTCCTGGTCTTAGTGTTTCACTACCAGGAGACTGACCTGCTGATTCCTGTGGAACAGTTCTCATACTGCCACTACAGGTTATGTCTGACCTTGGGAAAGTGTAATGCTCCTAGGTAGAATGAAGAGAAGGATAAATACTGGATTCTACAGCCCCAGTTAGGTGGTAGATTACTTAATAATTAATTCTTTTAAAATGTATAGATTTATTTTTTAAAGTGTGTGTGTGTGTGTACATATGTGCATGCAGATATGCAGATGCCTGTGGAGGAAAGAGGTGATTGATTTCCTAGAGCTGGTTTACAGAAAGTTTTAAGCAACCACTTGACATGAGTGATGGGAATCAAACTCTAATCCACTACAAGAGCAGTCCATATTCTTAACAACTGAGTCATCTCTCCAACCATCCATCATTTATAGAGAGTGTGCTTACTGTGCATCAATAGTTATAGCAATCAAGACTAGACAATATTATGGTTTCATGAAGTTCACCTTCTTGTACAGAAGACATAGAATAAGAAATTTCTCTTTCTCCTGCCCTCTCCTTTTCCCTGCCCTCTCTCAAACACACACACACACACACACACACACACACACACACACACACACGCATGCACACACACACACACACACACACACATACACACACGTCACATGTAACTCAAGATAACTGTGCATGCAAGTTCAACACATTTGTGGACGGCCATGCCACGTTACAATGGCAAAAGGCCAGACACCCAACAGTAAATAATTGCTGTAAAGAGAAGGAAAAATGACCCATTACCAAGTGATCAGAAACAACTGCCTTAGATGGCGTCTTAGAAGAAGTAAAGTTTAATCAAGATATAAATAATGAAGAGCTAATCCTTATCAAGAAGATTCTAAGTATAAATCAAAGTTCCTGAAGCAGAAAAGGACTGTGTATATCTATCCCTAGATCTGACAGAAAGCCTGTATGACCCGAGTGTCCTAAAAGAAGGGGCAGATAAGCAAGAACCAGCTTCCAGAATTTGAAAAGATTTATCCAAAGTACAATGAGAAGCTATCAAAAGATGTTAAACCAAAGAGTATAGCGATTCAAGTTATAGTTCATCTAGCTCACTCAGGCTGATGTATGCAGAATAGACCAAGTAGCAGAGAATTCATGTAGGAACTATTTCCCCCAAATCAAAGAAAGTTGGGCAGACATTTGTGGAGATAAACAGACAAACAGAACATGTATGTTTTGGAAGTGAAATTAACAGGTTGGCAGTCAAGTTTCTGGCTTCAATAGCTCACTGACTGCTGGAGCCATTTGGCAGAAAAGGAAGAATGGGGGAGGGCCAGAGAATGCACAATTAAAGAAATCATTGAGAAGACTTAACTAGACACCTTAAATGTGGACATTCAATTGGCAGCATCACTAGCATCTGGGTTAGGGAGCAGGCTCTTCAGCAAGAAATACAGCTGAAGAGAAGAGCTTATTGCCAAGGGAAACCTGGCTGCCTGGTGGTGAATGTGTAAGCAGCAGGTGAAGGCTGTTATTCAGAGAAGCAGAGAAAGACAAGAACCAAGAGCAAATATTTGCTAAATGCTCACAAGGGTCATGAAAGGCTATTCTCGGACATCAGGGGGTTGGAAGGTTGTCTCAGTGGTTAAGGATGTATCCTACCCTTGCAGAGAACCAAAATTTGGTTTCCAGCAGGCAGCTCACAGCCATTTGAAACTAAAGCCCCAGGGAGTCGAACTTGTCAGACTCCTGTAGCATTGCAAACATGTACACACACACACAATTAAAAAATAATAAAAACAATTATTTTAAAAATAAAAAAATATAATTTGAAGAAAAATGAACGAAAGACATGGGTTGAAGTCCAGTGACTTTGATCACGTTGAACTTTGTTAGATAGTTGTAAAGACTACATTAAATAATAAGTCTTGTAGGCACATTTAGGGAATGTCATAAGTGATCAAGTGAATGGTACTATGTAATACTGCACTACTGATAATTTGGAATAAACGTGGTTTCTCCTGCAGAGGCCAGATCTTGCACTGCTCGGGTAAAGCTGATCAAAACAAAATGATACAGAGGATGGTGACATGTATTCACCGGGTTCTGGCATGGGTGAAACAACATTCCTCAGAAGCCCTGAGTCTCAGCAGATCTTTACCCCGATTATATGTCCAAATCTAATAGCCACCGCTTGGTTGTGCTGGCTTTGATTTCTCTGCCGTTGAATCCTAATCATGTCCACACCATCTGCACATCTTGTACCTTCCTTAAGAAGCCACTTGTCAGCATGAACCCGAAACCTCAGCAATATATACCAGGGTTGCTTTGTATTCTCTCCTGTGTTATCGCATAGACTTGCTGCGTCAACAAGATCAGCATTTTTTTCGTTGCTTCACTGCCCTTTTTAGGACAACTCAAATTTTCTCAAGGACCATGTACTTTTGTATTATCAAACTTTTGTCCCTATAAAGGGTCCTTTGGTCTAGGACCTCCCTTCTACCACCTTTCTACTTACTATTTTTATTATAGGTGCAAATAAATATAAAATTTCGTTTATCAACACTAGCTAGAATTCATTCTATCCTCACCTACATTTCCATTTTACACTATGTATAAATCAATATATTTACTCAACAAGCACAGAATGACACTGACTATCTATACCCTTGTGTAATTGACAGAAGCTCAAGTCTAAGCAGGAGAAACAAACTAGTTCACCTAAGAAATTAAAAGTAAGACATGGTAAAAATTAGGCATGTCAAGAATGGTATTAGCAGTCATCGCTCTTATACAGGCTAGTTAGGTTGGGTTCCCTAGAAATACAGTCAAGGGCAGAGATTTTAATGACAGTGATTCATTAATTCAGAGAAAGGTACATGACTGATACAGGACAGGACAGGGGAAGAAAGCTAGACAAATTATTTCAGAGCCTTTACAGTGGCCAACATGAAGTAGCCCAACTTTCCCTCTCATTAAGCCTCATCCAGGTTGGCCCGTCTCCTGCTTTCTACACATTGAAGAGGGAGGGCCTTCTCACCGGGCCTTCCCTGTTTACTCTTCTGCTTCCATTCCCACTGTCACTATTGGCCTAAATGACACATCCTTAAAAGATAATCACTCTGGTACACTATACAGAGCACCATGGACTTCTCAAATAGCCTTTTTTCCTATAATAACTCCAAATCTAATTCCTTTGTGGTTCATATCATAGTTTGTCATGACTTTTTTTTTCAAGAGCTGATCCTTTATTTGTTACCCTTAAAGACTTTATTTGTTACCCTTAAAGACTTATTTGTTACTCTTAAAGACTTATTAGGACAGCCTAAGTCTCTTGGCAATCTGTCCCTGGTGTTTTTCTTTGGCTTCCTTCATTCTCTTGGCCAAAAGTTTAGCTTATTCTGTAGCCTCCTCGTTTTTTTTCTGTGCATTGTTTCTTCCGAGTGATATGCCAGTGTTAGTTTTGCAGGACACATGGAATCTTGCTTGTGTACTCTGTCCTAGGCTTCTTACCTTCTTTGTTTAAGGGCTTTCTGATCATAGATATCATCTTCTTTAGAGAGATTGAAGTTTTGGGGTCCTGCTAGTTCTTTTGGGCTCCAAATTCCAAGGCACAGTAGTACCTGTCAGTTCAGGAATGGTCTTCTTTCTTTCTTTATAATTTTTACATTAAGTCAAGACCAATTAGATTGACATCAGAATAGACTTGTGCTTCCTCCACCCAGTTTTCCTTGGTGTATAAGAATTCCTTTTACTCAACAGCAGGGGCACTGGGCAATGAGTCAAGACATCTTGCTTCATAGGAAAATCTTGCCATTCCCATCACTGATCTGGGCCACATAACCCTTCCACTCTTCGCCCAGAGAATCATCAGCTACTCCTATGGCCGTGTATTTCTCATACAAAGTACAAAGTCCACATTCATCATACACTTCAATGAGTGTCTTGACAGCTGGTGGCTGGGAAGGAATTAGACAACTTCATCTTGACAGAGCCGATTTCCCAGTAGGAGTCACACACACACACACACACACACACAAAGTTGTTTATTTTTGGGACGTAATTTCAAGTAGTCCTAGCTAGACTCAAGCTCACTATGTAGCCAAGAACAATCTTGAACCTCTTTTTAAAATTGATTTATTTTATGTATATACGTGTTTGGTTTGTATGTATGACTGTGCACTATTGGAGAACCCTGCTATTAAGATCTCAGTCCACTGTGTCCAGATAGTTCTCCAAGCTTGGTACAAAATGGAGGACTCCCCTTTTCAGTGGGTGTTGATTTTTATAAAAAGAAAGAGAAGCCAAGAATATGTATGGTGGAGGCACCGCATGGTGTGGAGGAAGGGGGTGCCTCTGTGGGCCCATGCTGAGGCATCCCTTCCCTGTGAGGTACCAGCCACACGGTGGTACAGTATAGAATAGAGTTTATTCGGGGCATGGGGAGGGGAGTTGAGGGGGTAGAGACAAAAAGAGAGAGAAAGGAAGTAGAGGAGTAGAGGCCAGCCATGAGCACATGGAGAGGGGGGAAGGGAATGGGGAGAGAGGGAAAAGAGGGCAAGGATGGAAGAGAGTGAGAGGGTAAGAAGAGGGGGCAAGCAGCCCCTTATACAGTGAGTCAGGCATACCTGGCTGTTGCCAGGCAACTGCAGAGCAGAGCCTAGACTTAAATGCCCAGGTGTGGGGGGCTTCCCTTTCTCTGTCTAACCTTATTTGTAGAGTGTGTCTGAGCACAGATGACTGATCTTATCTGAAGAATGACCCTATGCATGACTCAGCACATAAGTCCCACTCTAGCTTCCTGCCTGTATGATAATTAGGTGCTGTGTTATGACCAATCAACTCTTCCCACCTCTATGATAATTAGGTACTGTGTTATCACCCGTCAGCCCTTTCCACCTGAACCCCTAAGAGCCCTTATATACCCTACCCCTAGAACAATAAGATAGAACTGTCTCACTGAAGCTGTCTCTGGAAGTCCTTCCAGCAAGCTCACTGCAGTCAAAAACCTGCTCAAAGCTTCTGTTCCCTCTGCCCTCCATTGCCAGTGACCAATGGTTCCCCAGGAGAAGGGAGACCCACAGTGAACCACTTTATCTGGAGCTGCAGGAAGGGAGAGAAAATAAAAGGAGAAAATTAGGCTAAACTGAACTGGGTTACACAGCAAGACTCTATCTCAAAAAAACAAATCAGATTCAGCAACATATTAGAATAACTGAAGAAGTTGAAAGATGAGGCTTCAAGGACCAGAGGTGAGAAGTGTTAGATCCTAGACAGTTCATATGTCCTGAAATGGCAGTTTGGGCTCAATTAAAGCTGGGTTATAGAAGGATTTCTGATGGTTATATAAAAGCCAGTGTTCTCAGGAATGTGGGAAACAGGTTTTCTGTCCTCCAAAAGAAACAACTTCCCTTGACTCTGGCAGAAGGGACTTGTAGCTCTCCATTGATGTATGTCTGTGGTATCTATCAGTATATCAAAGCCCATGCTAGCCTCTGGGCACCTACAGTCCCTAGTCACAAGAACTCATCAGACAGTTCAAATACCCCTTGCTAGCTAGCATCCTGAGTCCTCTCACTCCCTCACATCTACCTCAAACTCCCAGGCCTGTTCCAGATCACCTGACTTCTCTCCCCACAGCTATTCATCCTTCTTATAAAGTGCTATTCTCTGCTATCCCTGCTTCACCAGCCATGTCCAGTTTGCTTTTCCGCTCTGCTCTGGACCTTTCCAATGCCTCTGGATATTTTTCTCTCCCCTAATGCAATGGGCATTTTTTCAGTTTCTTTACTTAAAATCCCTTCACATACAAGTCTTATTAGAAACTGCAACAGGTTGAACTTTTCTCTTGGAAGACATGCAGAATCCCTCATCTAAGAAACTGTGAGATCATTTTTTTTTTTAAAAAAAAACTATGAAGATGAAACCAAATTAATATGATTGGTCACTATGAGAAGAGGGAAGGAGTACGCTGGTATACACCTTTAATCCCAGCATGCAGAGGCAAAGCCAGATGAATGTCTGTGCATTTGAGGCCAGACTGGTCCACATAATGAATTACAGGACAGACAGGGATATACAAAAAGACCCTGTCTCAAAATACAGGGGTACGGGGGTATGACACTATAGGCAAAGATGGGTGTGATGTACCCCCATACTTAGCTTTCTTTTCATTTAAAACAATGTTAAAATGGAGGTGTTTAGATACTACTGTCACAGTCTTGATAACAGTCTAACTTCCTTGGCTTGTTTAGTCTAGTAGTCATCTCAGGATAGCTAACTCGTCTCTTCTCTGAGAACATTGAAGTGATCTTAGTATTTCTCACTAAAATATTTATAAAATTTTTCTATTCTTTTCAATGTATTTTATGGATTCTTTGGGAATTTCACATCATATACCCCAATCACACTCATATCTCAGTCCTTCCATGTCTGTACTCCCCCTCCATCCTTATGACCACCACCCCTAACAAAACAACAGCAAAGGAAAAAATAAGTCCAATTTATGTTCTCTATACACTCCCTGGAGTGTGGTTGTCATTAGTTAGGGTTTCTTTGCTATGAAGAAACACCATGACTAAGACAACTTTTATAACAAACAGCATTTAATTGGGACTGGCTTATGGTTTCAGAGGTTCAGTCCATTATCATGGTGGGAAGCATGACAGTGTCCAGGCAGACATGGTGTTGGAGAAGGACCCAAGAGTTCTACTTCTTGATCTGAAGGCAGCAAGCAGAGGACTGACTCTACTGCACTGGGCAGAGCTTGAGCACTTGGAGCCCTCAAAACCCTCCTACATAGTGACACACTTCCTCCAACAAGACCACACCTACTCCAACAAAGAAAAACCTCCTAATAGCGCCATTCCCATAGGCCAAGCATATTCAAACCACTTGTGCCCTCCTCCCTCTCTTACTCTTGTTTCCTGCTTGCTTCTCTCTTGCCCTCTTGAGCTCTTCTCTCTCCCTTCCCTTCCCCCCCGCATCTCCATGTGGTCATGGCCGAACTCTGCTTCTCTACTCTCTCCCTCTCTCTGCCTTTCTCTGCCTCTACTACCCTCTTAACTCTCCTCCCCATGACCTGAATAAACTATTTTATACTATACTGATATGTGGCTGGTCCCTCAGGGGGAAGGGACCTCAGCAGGCCCATGCCAAGGCACCCCCTTCTCCCACACTTTACCACACCCCCCATAGAACATATTCTTATACCCTTTTATTTTTTTATAATCACATCAGGCCTGTCCCTTAAATAGAATTGAATCCCCGCACCCCCTTCCCTGCCTCAGTCATCAGTTGTGGAGAACTTCCATCCTTATCACACTTTTTAAAAGTTCACATTGATGGTTTCCTGTTTTAGGAGGCTGTTACTTTTGGGGATAGGGGTTAGAACAGGGATAGGGGTTGCCACAGATATCCCTCTTTCTTAAGTGTGTATCTGTAGTCATCAACATCACTGCCAAAGTAGCTTCTTTTCTCTTTACAGTCAGTGGGAGTACATGGTTCTCCACACGGTTTCTGGTGACAACACAGACCACGAACACAGACCCCTGCGGCAGTAGGACCATGACTGATGGCACGGTCTCTTCCTCATGGCAAGTGGCAATACTGGCTACTCACATCAAGATGGCACCCAGCAGCAGCATGGCCTGCACTCATCAACATAGCCTCAGGTTGCAGCACAGACCGTGGACATCAACATAAACCTCAACTAGTAGGACCATAGACCCAGGCATTGCCTTCTGTGACAACACAGGCCTGGACATTGCCATAGCCTCATACCACTAAGACTGGTATGGCTCCCAGCTGCAGCATGTCCTACAGACATCAACATGAATTCCTGCTGCAGCACAGACCATGAACATCCTCATGGCTAGCACAGGCCAGACATCAACAGAGACTCTGGCCACAGGAGGACTATAGGAACTTCTCTATTTTTGAAGCTAGCTTCCTGTTTCGACACATCCCCACTTGTATGCTGTCAATTGCTCTGGCTGGGCCTGCCCTTCCTTCCTTTTTCATGTCTGACCTGATTCTATTACCGGCTTATCACTTCCTATTCCTCGTGTTCACAACCATCTTACCATTTTCATTCTTCATACACAGAACTTGAGCTTCAGGAGGATATAGCTCTTAAAATTAGCATTTAAAAAGTCATCTCACAGATGGTTTCTTTTCAATGTAGTATTAAAAATTTAGCATATGTAAAAGTAGGCTCCTGTGACTAAGCAGACGGGTGCAGCCAGGTACGCAGGGAACACCCGAGTGTAAGATCACTTGGGACACAGTCTGCCAGGGCCCAGCTGGGCAGTGCCACAACCATCTGTGCGCCTACCCTGCCAGGGGACATCTGCTCTGTAGGGAGTCCCGTGGTTAGAGGTGAGGCCACCATCTTCACTACTGTGACTGAGCAGGTTGTTACAGCCAGGAACACAGGGAACACCCAAGTGTAAGATCACTTGGGACTCAGTTCAGCAGGGCCTCACCTGCACCCAGGAGCTGGCAGCGCCACAGCGCTCTGTGCCAGGGGAGAGCCGGTCACCCAGGGGTGCTGAGATAGGCTTGCAGGCACACAGGAGGGACAAGCACCAGCCAGAGACAGCAGGACCAACTAACACCAGAGATAACCAGATAGCAAAAGGCAAAGGTAGGAATGTTACTAACAGAAATCAAGGCAACATGGCATCATCTGATCCCAATTCTCCCACAATAGCAAGTCCTGGATACCCCAACATACCAGAAAAGCAAGATTTGGATTTGAAATCACAGCTCTTGATGCTAATAGAGGGCTTCAAGAAGAACATAAATAACTCCCTTAAAGAAATACAGGAGGACACAAGCAAACAGGGAGAAGCCCTTTAAGACCTACAGGAAAACACAACAAAACAGATGAAGAAATTGAACAAAACCATCCAGGATCTAAAAATGGAGGTAGAAACAACAAAGAAATCACAAATGGAAACAAATCTGGACATAGAAAACCTAGGAAAGAAGTCAGGAGTCATGGAATACAAGAGATAGAAGAGAGAATCTCAGATGCAGAAGATACCATAGAAAGCATTGATACAACAGTCAAAGAAAATGCAAAATGCAAAAAGCTCCTGACCCAAAACATCCAGGAAATCCAGGACAAAATGAGAAGACCAAACCTAAGGATTATAGGTATAGAAGAGAGTGAAGATTTCTAACTTAAAGGGCCAGTAAATATCTTCAACAAAATTATAGAAGAAAACTTCCCTAACCTAAAGAAAGAGATGCCCATGAACATACAAGAAGCCTATAGAACTCCAAATAGATTTGACCAGAAAAGAAATTCTTCTCGTCACATAATAATTAAAACACTAAATGCATTAAACAAAGAAAGAATATTAAAAGCAGTAGGGGGAAAATGTCAAGTAACATATAATGGTAGGACCTATCAGAATTACACCAGACTTCTCACCAGAGACTATAAAAGCCAGAAGATCCCGGGCCAATGTCATACAGACCCTATAGCAAATCTGTCAATTACCATAGATGGAGAAACCAAAGTATTCCATGACAAAAACAAATTTACACAATATTTTTCCACAAATCCAGCCCTTCAAAGGATAATGAATGGAAAACACCAACAAAAGGGGGGAAACTACACACTAGAAAAAGCAAGAAATTAATCTTTCAACAAACCCAAAAGAAGATAACCACACAAATGTAAAAGTTACATCAAAAACAACAGGAAGCAACAATCACTATTCCTTAATATCTCTTAACATTAATGGACTCAATTCCCCAATAAAAAGACATAGACTAGTAGACTGGATACGTAAATAGGACCCAATATTTTGCTGCATACAGGAAATGCATCTCAGTGTCAAAGACAAACACTACCTCAGAGTAAAAGGCTGGAAAACAATTTTCCAAGCAAATGGTCCCAGGAAACAAGCTGGAGTGGCCATTCTAATATCCAATAAAATAGACTTTCAAACAAAAGTCATCAAAAAAGACATGGAAGGACCCTTTATACTCATCAAAGGAAAAATCTACCAAGAAGAACTCTCAATTCTGAACATCTACACTCCAAATACAAGGGCACCCTCATTTGTAAAAGAAACTTTACTAAAGCTTAAAGCACACATTGCACCTCACACTATAATTGTGGGTGACTTCAACACCCCACTCTCCCCAATGGAGAGATCAGGGAAACACAAACTAAACAGAGACACAGTGAAACTAACAGAAGTTTTGGACCAAATGGATTTAATAGATATCTATAGAACATTTCATCCTAAATCAAAGGAATATACTTTCTTTTCAGCACCTCATGGTACCTTCCCCAAAATTGACCATATAATTGCTCACAAAACAGACCTCAACAGATATAAGAAGATAGAACTAATCCCATGCCTCCTATCAGATCACTATGGAGTAAGGGTGTCTTCAATAGCAACAAAAACAACAGAAAGCCCACATACACATGGAAGCTGAACAATGCTCTACTCAATGATACATTGGTCAAGGAAGAAATAAAGAAGGAAATCAAAGACTTTTTAGAATTTAATGAAAATGAAGGCACAACATACCCAAATTTATGGGACACAATGAAAGCAGTGCTAAGAGGAAAATTCATAGCTCTGAGTGCCTCCAAAAAGAAGCTGGAGAGAGCATACACTAGCAGCTTAACAGCACACCTGTAAACTTTAGAACAGAAAGAAGCTAATACACCCAAGAGGAGTAGAAGGCAGGAAATCACCAAACTCAGGGCTGAAATCAACCATGTAGAAACAAAAAGAACTAGACAAAGAATCAACAAAACCAGAAGCTGGTTCTTTGAGAAAATTAACAAGATAGATAAACCCTTCGCCAGACTAACTAGAGGGCATAGAGACAGTATCCAAATTGACAAAATCAGAAATGAAAAGGAAGATATAACAACAGAAACTGAGGAAATTAAAAAAAAATCATCAGTTCCTACTACAAAAACCTATACTCAACACAACTGGAAAATCTGGACAAAATGGACAATTTCCTAGACATATACCAAATACCAAAGTTAAATCAGGATCGGATAGACCATCTAAATGGTCCCAAAACCCCTAAAGAAATAGAAGTGGTCATTGAAAGTCTCCCAACCATAAAAAGCAGAGGACCAGATGGTTTTAGTGCAGAATTCTAACAAACCTTCAAAGAAGCCCTAACACAAATACTCTTCAAACTATTCCACAAAATAGAAACAGAAGGAACACTACCCAACTCGTTCTAAGAAGCCACAATTACGCTAATACCAAAATCACACAAAGATCCGACAAAGAAAGAGAACTTCAGACCAATTTCCCTTATGAATATCGATGCAAAAATACTCAATAAAATTCTTGCCAACTGAATCCAAGAACACATCAAAATGATCATTCACCATAATCAAGTAAACTTCATCCCAGGGATGCAAGGATGATTCAATATACAGAAATCCATCAATGTAATCCACTACATAAACAAACTCAAGTTAAAAAAAAAAACCACATGATCATTTCATTAGATGCTGGAAAAGCATTTGACAAAATTCAGCATCCTTTCATGTTAAAAGTCTTGGAAAGAACAGGAATTCAAGGCCCATACCTAAACATAGTAAAAGCAATATACAGCAAACCAGTAGTCAACATCAAACTAAATGGAGAGAATCCCACTTAACAATCCCACTAAAATCAGGGACTAGACAAGGCTGCCCTTTCTCTCCATATTTATTCACCATTCTCCATATTTATTCTCCATTATTTATTCTAGCTAGAACTTGAAGTTCTAGCTAGAGCAATGAGACAACAAAAGGAGCTCAAAGGGATACAAATTGGAAAGGAAGAAGTCAAATTATCACTATTTACAGATGATATGATAGTATACTTAAGCAACCCAAAAAACTCCACCAGAGAACTCCTAAAGCTGATAAACAACTTCAGCAAAGTGGCCAGATATAGAATTAACTCAAGCAAATCAGTAGCCTTCCTATACTCAAAGGATAGACAAGCTGAGAAAGAAATTAGGGAAATGACACCCTTCACAATAGTCACAAACAATATAAAGTATCTTGGTGTGATTCTAACCAAATGAGTGAAAGATCTGTATGACAAGAACTTCAAGTCTCTGAAGAAAGAAATCGAAGAAGCCCTCAGAAGATGGAAAGATCTCCCATGCTCATGGCTTAGCAGGATTAATACAGTAAAAATGGCCATCTTGCCAAAAGCAATCTACAGATTCAATGCAATCCCCATCAAAATCCCAACTCAATTCTTCATAGAGTTAGAAAGAGCAATTCTCAAATTCATCTGGAATAGCAAAAAACCTAGGATAGCTAAAACTATTCGCAGCAGTAAAAGAACTTCTGGGGGAATCAGTATCCCGGACCTCGAGCAGTACTACAGAGCAATAGTGTTAAAAACTGCATGGTATTGGTACAATGACAGGCAGGTAGATCAATGGAATGGAATTGAAGACCCAGAACTGAACCCACACACCTATGGTCACTTGATCTTTGACAAAGGAGCTAAAACCATCCAGTGGAAAAAAGATAGCCTTTTCAATAAATGGTGTTGGTTCAACTGGCAGTTAGCATGCAGAAGAATGCAAATTGATCCATTCTTATCTCCTTGTACTAAGCTCAAGTCCAAGTAGATCAAGGACCGCCACATAAAACCAGACACACAGAAACTAATAGAAAAGGAACTGGGGAAGAGCCGTGAGTACCTGGGCACAGGGAAAAATTTCCTGAACAGAACACCAATAGCTTATGCTCTAAGATCAAGAATTGACAAATGGGATCTCATAAAATTACAAAGTTTCTGTAAGGCAAAGGACACTGTCAATAGGACAAAACGGCAACCAACAAATTGGAAAAGATCTTTACCAACCCTTCATCTAACTAATATCCAATATATACAAAGAACTCAAGAAGTTAGACTCCAGAGAACCAAATAACCCTATTAAAAAATGAGGTACAGAGCTAAACAAAGAATTTTCACCTGAGGAATATCGAATGACTGAGAAGCACCTAAAGAAATGTTCAACATCCTCAGTCATCAGGGAAATGCAAATCAAAAAACAACCCTGAGATTTCACCTCACACCAGTCAGAATGGCTAAGATCAAAAAATCAGGAGATAGCAGGTGCTGGCGAGGATGTGGAGAAAGAGGAACACTCCTCCACTGCTGGTGGGATTGCAAGCTGGTACAACTACTCTGGAAATCATTCTAGTGGCTCCTCAGAAAACTGGGCACGATACTACCGGAGGACCCTGTTATACCACTCCTGGGCATATACCCAGGGATTCCCCAGCATGTAATAAGGACATATGCCCCTCTATGTTCATAGCAGCCATATTTATATTACCCAGAAGCTGAAAAGAACCCAGATATCCTTCAACAGAGAAATGGATACAGAAAATGTGGTATATTTACACAATGGAATACTACTCACTATTAAAAACAATGAATTCATGAAATTCTTAGGCAAATGGGTGGAACTCGAAAATATCATTCTAAGTGAGGTAACCAATCACAAAAGAACACACATGGTGTGCACTCACTGATAAGGGAATATTAGCTCAGAAGCTCAGAATACCCTAGACACAATTCACATATCAAATAATGCCCAAGAAGAAGGAAGAACAAAGTATGGATACTCTGGTCCTTCTTAGAAAGGGGAACAACATACCCACAGAAGGAGATACAGAGACAGTGTGGAGCAGAGACTGAGGGAAAGACCATCCAGAGACTTCCCCACCTATTGATCCATCCCATAAACAGTTATAAAACCCTGACACTATCAGCGATGCCCACAAGTACTTGCTGACTAGAGCCAGATATTGCTGTCATCTGGGAGGCTGTGCTAGTGCATGACAAATACAGAGGGGGACACTCTCAGTCAGCCATTGAACTGAGCACAAGGTCCCCAAAGGGGGAACTTGAGAAAGGACCTAAGGAGCTGAAGGGGTTTGCAGCACCATAGGAGGAACAAAGATATGAGCCACCCAGTACTCCCAGAGCTCCCAGGGACAAAAAGATCAACCAGTAGTTACCCATGGCTCCATATGCATAGGCAGCAGAGGATGGCCTTATTGGACATCAAAGGGAGAAGAGGCCCCTGGTCCTGGAAAAGCTCAATGCAGCAGTATAGGGGAATACCAGGACAGGGAAGCAGGAGGGGGTCTACTGGGGAACAGGGGAAGGGGAGATAACTTATGGGACTTTCGGGGGGGACCAGGAAAGGGGAAATCATTTGAAATGTAAATAAAGATTATATCTAATAAAAATATGTAAAAGTAAATAGACTAGTATACTAAATACAATGCACACACATATATATAATAATTAGCAAGATTATATCATGCTTATATCAACTTGTCCTCTATACTCCAGGATATACTTAATTATTTAAAAATTAATCTAAACCTTTGCCAATTTATGCCTGTGTACTTTATTGTACAACTTTAAAAAAATATATAGGATTTGTCTTACATAACCATAATGCCTTCATAGCAGCATATACTCAGAGAATTTCGGAGTCTATCCTTATCCTTTCCACCCCCTTCTTCCTTATCCTTAGTAACTAACCTTTAAGGGTTTTTTTTTTTAAGCAAGACTTATTCCTTTTAGAGCATTTAAGAAAATATGCATGTACATCCTTACGTAGATGCATTCACACTTGAAATTTATATTTTAATGTTCTGTGCCTTATTTTTTCACTTAACAATATATTATAGACTTTCCTTAATATTGGTAAAGAGTTTTCCTTGTTTGCTGTTAATGCTACCTAATATCTTTTGAATTAATCAGCCAATGTTCTATTAGTATACATCTTGGTGCTATTATAAATAATACTGCATGTTAATAATAATAATATGCTATGATATACATGACCCAGTTTGTTCTTTGCCAATGTGTCCTTTCGAAAAATTCCTGTGGGGCCAGTGAGATGGCTCAGCAGGTAAGGGCACTTATTGACAAGCCTCATGATTTGAATTTACTTCCCAAGTCCTACATGGTGGAAGGAGAGAATTTATACTCTCAAGTTGTCCTCTGACCTTCATATGTGTACTGTAATTTGGGCATACACACAGACAACACACTAAATAAATATAATTTAAATTCTAGAAATGGTTCAGAAAATAGCCAAACCCCTTTGTCTTAGTTAGGGTTTTACTGATGTGGACACCATTACCAAAGCAACTCTTACAAGGACAACATTTAATTGGGGCTGGCTTACAGATTCAGAGAGAGGTTCAGTCCATTATCATCAAGACAAGATCATGGCAGCATCCAGGTAGGTATGCTATAGGAGGAGCTGAGAGTTCTATACCTTGTTCAGAAGGGAAACAGGAGAAGACTGACTTCTAGGAAGCTAGGATGAGGGTTTTAAAGTCCTCACCCACAGTGACACACCTACGCCAACAAGGCCATACTTTTTTTTTTAATTTAATTTAATTTTATTTTTTTAATTTACATTCCAAATAAGGCCATACTTTCTAATAGTGCCACTCCCTGGGACAAGCATATACAAAGCATCACACTCTTCTTCATAATCAGTTTTGGACCCTAAGTCCTGTTTCCCTGGTAATGCTAAAAAGAGAAAATCCAGCTTGGTCCCCTTTTAAAATCTAAAATACATGAAAAGATTAAGTTTTCAGGGCTTTGTTGAGGCCCACTAAGAGAAAGTTATTTCTTTCTGTTTAAAAGATCAGAATGTGAGTTTTACTTCGGGTCCCTGAGTGGACATGTGACAGTCTAAGCTGCTTCAACCATTACAGAAAAAGCTAACCTATCTGAAAACATACAAAAGATGTGGAAGGAATCATCATCCCTTACTGAGATGATGTACTTAAACACCCAGTGACTGAAACAGAAATAAAAAGGAAAGGAAAGAACACGACTGCTCCTAGGTATGGTGGAGAAAGTTTATTGTAGATAAAAAGGAGAGCATATCCAGAAACAGGGACATCTGGGAGTGTCCAGAGTGGACGTGACCCTGAGCTGTGAGAGGAGATGAGCAGGGAAAGGGAGAGGGGAGAGAGGGGAACCAGGTATAGCAGCCAGGAGGCCAGAGGAGCAAAAGGGGCGGGTAACCAAAATGTCTGGATTATATGGGGAAGAACCTCTGAAGGAAAAGTAGCCCAGCCCCTGAGATGGAGAATTCAGAGAAGAGGGTAGGGTGTGGAAGCCATACCCTTTAAGAGGTAGGGACTAGGGGATGCTGAGAGAACCTGGGGGCCAGGTCTACTTTGATTAAATAGGCACCTCAGCTGTTTGTCCTGGGTTTGAAACTCAACATCCCAGCTTTTTTTTTTTTTTTGATAATAAGTTATAGGGAGTGGTGTAATTTATGACTACTTCATGCTTGACATCGGGGAATCATCGTTGAGGACCCAAAACACTGAAAGGTTGGCTGAGTCTGTGAGGAGCAGGCTTGCTGTCCAGGCTCTGCAGGACCATCTGGGGCTAGGTACACGCAGGCAGCAATTGGAGCAGTTTACAGCCTTTAATTAATTAGAAATCTCTGCTGGAACACATCCACACACACCCATACACCCATACACACACACACACACACACACACACACACACACACACACACACACACACGACAGAAGGTACAGTTAAGTTGTTTAGGAAGATTTTTTTCTTAAGTGTACATTTGAAACTTTTAGGCTCCTGGTCCTGGTAGTTGGAGAATCAGTCCCAAGACCAGGAAAAGGGAAGAGAATCCACCCTCAGGAATAGGCAGGTAGGGAAGCAAGCTGTTGATTGTTAGAACTTATCTGGTGTCCATTTGTCTTATGAGGTGGTAGATCCAAGCTGATTCCCTGGAACTTAGGAGAATTTTTTTATGTTTACAAAAAGATAATACTTTAGCATTACATTATTTGTAATCTGTATACTGTAATTCCCATTGTAGAAAGAGCAGTAAACTCACATGTTTGAGTCACAGTAAAAGCTTGGGAACTCAAAAATGATTCTGGTTAAAAGCATGAACACTCTTTCCTCTATCCAGAAGATTGGGTGTATGTAGATTAGACAGATGTGTAGCACAATGAGAAGCACTTTAAGTCTATTCTTAGAAGACAACCAAGAGGAATTTAAAATCTCAAGCTTGAACTATTAAAATAGCAATCAGTGTTTAGCAGAGCTAAATTAATAGCTTATCCAAACTCCATTGATTAATGTTAAAACTCTGACTTTTGAATATAAAATATAATATATATATAATAATAGCATTCCAAAAGAAAGAAATCTGAAGGATTTTTCATTTTTATATACCTTAAATCATCCTTTTTCCAGTTATTTACCACAAGACACAGATGATTGATTACTAACAGCAGTCACTGTAAAGCAAGTTTCTTTAAATAAAGGAATAGTAAAAAGTTACTTTGAAGCCTGTTTTGTGAGTTGTTACTCTTTTCTGAGTCTGGTAACAAGGTGAATATGTCTAGACCTAGTAGTAGTTCTAGGAAAGTGAGGCCCTTGGCCCTGATTTTTACATATGAAGAGAACCAAGAAGGCCCCTGAAGCCTTGTTGGTCTTCACTTTTTAAATGACAAAGCTATCACCAGTCACCAACCCCAGCAGATATCTGAGAGGGATAAATTTCTTCTGAGTAAGGCAGAAGTACAGACCAAGCAGCTTCCAAATCTATTAAAAATGATAGAGATTTACCAAATAGCTGGACAATTGCCCTAGGTTCACTCTTTCATAATCCTTACAGAGGTCTCAAGGTAGCATCAGTCTTTGGTCACCAGGCCCAGAAGACTTTTCTGTGGAGTGGGAATTTGGGTAAACCAACCTACCAGGTCTAGGCAAAGCCGGGCAATCAAATCCCCAGTGTCCTGCTATTCATAGTTTGGAAAGGGTAACAAGTGAAGTGAAGGGCAGTTTTTTATCCAGTGGCTGACTTTGCCACATATAAAGCAAACTCTAGATGAAGTTCTACTGTGCTTCCATTTTCTTTGGAGGAGATCTTAGGGGTGCTGCCAGGAGCTGGCACTCCCCCCTTTTTTAATTAAACATTTTAAATGCCATATTCCCCAGATCTCTGATTTTAAGGACCATCTGAATTTGAGGACCATCTATCCACTGAGTATACTTGATTTAGTTATTTGCTTTAGGCTTAACTTTGTAAATATAAACAGGAAGCTAAATAAAGCTTATTACTATAATTAATTACATTAGTTCTTAGCATGACTATAAATATAGTCTGAACACAGTAAAGAAATTGATCACTTATTAACTTGCATATCTTAATTATCTTTAACAGTTTAAAAATTAATAGCTTTTGATAAATCATTTCTCCACTGGTGAAATGAGCCAGTTCAAACCAGATTAGATTATATTAAATGCAGGTTTATTGGGAAGCTGCTCTTGGGGAGTTCACTGGCTCCAGGGAAGTCACCAAGGGAAGGGAAAGAGAGGTGAGGATGAAGAGAAAGGAAGAAAGAGTGCTTACACAGAGAGAGAAGGAGAGGAGATGGAGAGAAGGAGAGACTTGGGAGACCAAAATGCCTGGATTAAATAGGGAAGACCCTCTGAGGGAAGGGCAGCTCAGCCACTGGGCTAGAAAGTTGAGAGGTGGGGGCAGGGTATGCCAGGTAGAGACAGAGGGATGCTGGGAGAATCTGGAGGCCAGGTCTGCTTTGATACTTAAAATATGAATCTCAGTCCCTTATCCTAAGGTCTGAAACCAAACATCTTTTGTAAGATTAGGATTTTATAGCTTTATCTCTGCTACATTTGAGCCTTAAAGATAGCAATTTTTAAATTGGAGCTCTTTTATTATCAAAATAAAAGTTTTAATCATGGATATAGTCCATAGGGAGACTAACAACTTCACTGATCATTTTATAGTGCACCATTGCAGGGTTTTTTGGGTTTTTGCTTTTGATAGGAGGTATGGCTTTATCCAAATAACTAAAATTTAAAGTGAGAAAAGACAAAGAAACTAGACAAATATTGCTGTAAACCTGATTAGATTTTAGGAACTTATAAATCTTCTTTATCAAATATACCTATTTATCAAACATATGTTGTTAACTAAATTTCCTAGCAGTTTAGTGTTAAACAGCAAAGACAAAAGTAGTTAGACATATATCTAAATCAGCCATTGTTGATCTGAATAGACCTTAATAATCTTAAATTTTTGTCATTATATAAAGTGTATTCCAAAGCAGAGTTGAATCACATATATAGCACGTTGCAGCAAATACAACCTTAAATTTTTATCATCATACGAAAATCCGTACTAATCAAAAAATATTTTGGAGACTTGTTGCTTCCTTAGTCTAAAAAGAAGTACAATGATAAACTAAGGGATCCATAGGACTGAGACATTTTATAATTGTTGTTTTATGCTCTGTGGTCATCTTAAGATGACGAAGACACAAGGCACATACCCTTTTACCTTAGTAAAGATGGCTGTCAGTCACGTGGCTGCTTACATCTCGAAGGTCATCAGCGGAGGTGGAGGAAAGCCACATGGTTGCTGTTATGTTTTATAAAACGGTGGCATCAGGTGGTGCCCTGGTGGGCCCTGACTAGGTGTCCCCCTGAACAATCAAGCCATTTGACAGGCCTAATAAAAAGGAAGTCTATATGGGACCTGGAGAAGGGGTAGAGGCTGTTGTGCCCATTCAGGAAATGTTTGAGAACCCCAAAAGACCACCAAGGAGCCAATTCTGATGCAATCGCACTAGGGTCTTTATTCAAGCTCAAGCTTGGGCTCACCGCCTTCACTGACATTGCAGGACAGGAGGGTGAAGTCCCCAGCCCTCCAAGGGACAAGGTTTTATAGGAAATGGCAAGCAAATGAGGGGATTTCTAGTCAGGCAAGCTTCTAATTGACTATTGTTAACCGACAGGTGGGTGGTCTGAAACAAAACCATGAACAATCACAAAGGATCTGGAAGTATATCTGGAACTACCAGACTAATCCAGAATGGCTGTTGCTAGGGAGTAGCTGGGGAGTTACTCTGGGGTATGGGCCGGAGATAGGCTTTGTGGTTCTTCATGGAACTTGGGTGCAGCATGGACTCAGCCATCAGATAATGTGCATTGCAGCCATAATCCGGTGCTAGTTGTTCTAGAGAAGGGCGCTCCCCTTCTCTAGATGGATTAAACCGGAAGCCCTCCAATAAGGACCTCATCACCATGACTAGGTTCAATACCTGGGGCTGTGGGGAGAAATGCAATCCTCTTGTCAGATTCACAGATGATGGTAGGGAGATTGACTGGATTGCCAGTAAGACTTGGGGACTGAGACTTTATGTTCCTGGTAGAGAGCCTGGAGTCTTATTCACCTTCAGACACACAAATGCATCCCCTTGCTTTCAGCCCCAAGGTCCTTCTTGCTTGACCTCCTACTTATACCACCTCTGTGGGTTCGGATGCCAATCCAACCCCAAAACTCACTCCCTTCTTCCCCTAATGAGGCCCCAATCCAAGCCACAAGGACACAAGGACTGAGTAATAACAGTCATGACCCCCTCTAGAACATGATGGTCCACTCCTTTCAGGTCACCAATGCACCCAGACCCAAGTTAACTGAGTCATGCTGGCTATGCTATGAGATAAAACCACCCTACTTTGAAAGCATAGCCTGATTTGAAACTTTACTGAAACTGAGTACCCCAGTGAGTGCAGTTGACAACAAGGTAAGGATAGACTGACCTTACAGGCCATAGAAAGCCTGGACACCTGTATAGGGACAGTCTCTGAGGCCTATAGCCACCTCTGTAACTGGACATACAGAAGGAATCCAAACATTGATAAATACCAATTACCACCCACCAATACTTGGTGGGCATTCACTGCAGGGCTCAGCCCATGCACCCATGGGGATATACTGCATCAAGACAAGGAATTCTGTGTATTTGTCCAGTTACTACCTGAGATCATCTATCACACAGATGACCAAGTCCTAGATTTCCTAGATGGAACCTTGAGTTTAGTCCCCAGAAGAGCCAAGCTAGAACCAAAGTCAGCTGTAACCCTGGCGATTCTCATAGAATTGGCCCTGGCTGGCCCAGGAACTGGGGTAGCTTCCTTGATGTTACAAAACAAACATTATGACAGTCTAAAGAGAGGCCATAAATACTGATATGGGGAGATTAGAAAAAGGAATCTCTCATCTTCAAGATTCTCTGGGTTCCCAAGCAGAGGTAGGTACTCTAAAATAGGAGGGGACTGTATCTCCTGATTCTGCAAAAAGGAGGGCTACATGCCGCCCTCAAAGAAGAGTGCTGTTTTTATGTTGATCCCTCTGGAGTAGTCAAGGAGTTAATGGTCAAAGTTAGAGAAGGCCTGGCCAAGAGAAAAAGAGATAAAGAACAGGTACAAGGCTGGTTTGAATCATGGTTCAACAGCTCCTGTGGCTGACCACCCTGATAGCCACTCTACTGGGCCCCCTGCTCATTTTATTTCTGTTCCTCACCTTTGGCCCCTGCATTCTGAACAGAGTTGTCCAGTTCATGAAATAAAGACTCAGGACTATTCAGCTTATAGTCCCTCCAAAACCTAGACAATGAAGCCTAAGAACTCCAGCAGGCCCCATGTTTGTGCCTTCTAGTTGCCAGAGAAAGGGGGTAATGAAAGACCAGATATTGGGTTCAAACCCACCGAAGTTTGAGTTAACTAATAAGCTGGTACCTAGCACCAGTTTTTAGGTTACTCCCCAATAAATCTGCACCTCCAGGTTACAAGCCTGCCCCTGGCACTTCGCTTCCTAACAACTACCAATCAGAAGGAAAGCAGGAGTTAAGTTTATGGTTGGCTCCCAGCACCAGTCAATTATGTTAAAGGGCAACAAAATTCTGTAAGGGCCCCCGAATCAGATGTGTGCCAGTCTAGAAACCCCCTCACTTGCTTACCATTTCTTATAAAACCTTGTCCCACTGAGAGCTCAGGGCTTCAGCCTCCCACTCTGCTGCATCAGAGATGGTGGTGTGACCCAAGCTCTAGCTTAAAATAAAGAGACCCTAGTGCAATTGCATCGGAGTCGACTCCTTGGTCTTTTGAGGCTTGCAAATGAGGCACAACAAGGTCAGATGTTATTTTGACAGATTTGCTTCTGTTATTGTGTTGGTATTTTTCTCTTGTATCTTCAAATATTATTTATTTTGTGCTTTGACATTTTGACTATAATGTGTCATGGAGAGATTTCTCTCTATCCATGTCTAATTGAATTTCTAAATGTTTCATGCTTGAATGGCTTTTTCTTTCCTTAGATGTAAGAAATTTTCTGCTGTAACTTCATTTAATAGATTCCTATCCTTTTAGTGCTTTAACATTTCACTTTTGAATTAATTTAGAGTGTATGAATGTTTTGACTGCATATGCTTGTGCACCCTGTGTATGCCTGGTGCCTGAGGAGGCCAGAAGAAGGCACTGTATATCCCAGGACTGGACTTACAGGTAGTTGTGCATTGCCATGTGGGTGTTGGAAACTGAACCCAGCACTCTTAACTGCTGAGTCACCCCTAGAGCCTCTGATTTTAGCTGTTGTTTAACTTCAGCTTCTTCTACCCCATGACGTCTCAGACTTGGTCTCTTGATAATATTCTCAAGTTTTTGGTGGTCATGGTGTATCTTCACAGCAATAAAACCCCAACTAAGATTTCCCAGTCATTTTAAAAATCTGAGTTTTTTTTCATTTCCAACATTTCTATTTGTTTTTTCCTTAAGATTCATGTTCTTTGCTATATTTCTCATGTATAGTGATCACTTTTTCTTTTTTTTTTAATTTTTTTCTATTTACATTTCAAAAACCTTTCCCGGTTTCCCCCTTCCCCGAAAACCCCCAACCCTTCCTCCCACCCCCTGCCTCCAAGTATATGATCCTCCACCTGACTCATTCCCCCCTCCCCTCCTCGATTTCCCTTTGTTGGGGCATCTATTGAGCCTTCACCGGACCCAGGACCACTCGTCCCACTGATGTCCGACAAGGCATTCCTCTGCCACATTTTTGGCTGGAACCATGTGTACCTCTTGGTTGATGGTTTTTTTTCCCTGGGAGTCCTGGGGCATCTGGGTGGCCAACATCATTATTCTTCCCATGAGGTTGTAAACCCCCTCAGCTCCTCCGAACTGCCCTCCAACTCCTTCATTGGGGACCCCACGCCCAGTCCAATGGCTGACTGCTAGCATCTGCCTTTATATGTGTAAGACTCTGGCAGGTCCTCCCCCCCATCCCTTCCCCCCCCCCTTGAGAAAACTATGTTCCTTTTGGTATGCACTTCTTGTCGTCCATAATAGTGTCAGGGTTTGGTAACTGTTTATAGGATGAATCCCCAGGCAGGGTAGTCTCTGGGTGGCCTTTACTTTTTCTTTCTTGTTGACTTCCCTATTTATATCCTGAATTGACTTCCTTACTTCAGTCACCTGACTGCTTCATCTTTGAAGACACTGATGATTTTTAGAAGTATCCTTTTGAAATCTCTGTGTTGCATTACTACCATTTCAGTCCTGCGTTCAGCAACACAGGGGTCAGTTACCAGATCTGACTGTGACAGGTTTCACATAGCCTGATGGTTCATATGACTTATGGTTGCTCTTCGTTATTGGGTCTTAAGAACATCTCAGTCTTAATTTGCATACCTTCTTAAGATGGTGGCCAGTACAACCTTTCAAGTGGGAGTGATTGTTGATTTACCACAACAGAGGAGTCACTCATTAGAATGCTCAAGTGGATTTAAGTCTTGCAGATGTGGGTTTGTTTGAATTATATTTTTTGCCATGACCTCTAACTGATCCTTAAGATGAGGTGGTTGCTTGTCTCCCCTGCTGTACAACCACATGGATGGAACTGTGTGTCATTTGCTTTCTTGGCTATGTTATTCTTTTGTTTCACTGTTCTCTTCAAGCTGTCCTGTTTTTTACTCTACCGTTTCCCATGCTACTCTACTCTTTGAAATAGAGTCTACTCTTTGCTATCCTAACTCCTCAAATTTACTCCATTATGTAGACGCAGTTTCTACCACACCATATGTCCTTAGAAGTACTATATTATGACTCTTGACTAACTCTATCCACTTCTTGGTTATAAAGAAGTAATAATGAAGAATATATCTATAAGGCTGGAGAGAGGGGTGAGCAATGAAGAGGACATAGGGCTCTTGTAGCGCTCATGGTGGGAAGCTCACAACTGCCTGGAATTCCAGCTCCAGAGGATCCAATGCCCTCTTCTGGACTCCATGAGCACCTGCACCAACATGTGAGCATCACCTCCTAACACACTTACACATATATAATTATTTATACAATTATATATTTAGATGTACAATCTTTAAATTAAACTTTGTTTTTATATCAAACCCAGCAGAGAAAGTTTCTGTGATATTGCTTATTTTTAACATGTGACCCCTAAAGTTAATAGTGTAAAACTTAGCCAACAAGAAGGCTCATTGGGTAAAGATGCTTGTCATTGAGCCTGACAACCTGAGTTAAATCCTTAGCACCTACATGGTAACATGAGACAATCAATTTCTGAAAATTACCCTCTGACATCCATCCATGCACTGGAGCAAGAATATAAAATGATTTTAAATAGTGGAAAATCGACTCTTTATAAATACAGCAGAAGTTTGAAGTACAATTGACCTAGAATGGTGTTTATTGGTCTAAGAAACTGATATCTTAGAGTAGAGATTAGCAGAAAATGAAAGCAATTGCAAATTGGATGGATGGAATTTGATATGGATGAGCTAAAATAAATCTATATAGCACTTGGTTTGGGGAAACAAAATATTGTCCACTATTCTTTATGACCATAGGCTCCAACCATTTATATATTTGATCACTTTCTTGTATCTCAGATAATTTTAAGATTATATAAAACCACTTATAGTAAATAAAAGATTTCAAATATGAATGTACATGACCACAGCCCTCAAAATCATTTTGGACAGTGCTGTGCCTCCCTGAAAAGATAATCTCTAAGCCTGCACTAGCTTCCTGTTTTAAATTTTACTGGTAAGTTAACTTGCAAGTTCCGTAGCTTAAAGGTTAATGTGAGAGACACTTATAGGTTGATGCAGAAAGTCTTGGACTAAAGTTCTGTCTTTCATCTAAAAACAGCAGCCATGTTGAATCAGTGACACATGAAGGGTGATTTTTTTTTGTGATAATATCAATGTGCTTTGATAGAGATTATAAAGTACTTTGGGAATATCAGTTGTTGCTAGCCAGGAATCACACTGAAGATCCTAGTTGACCCATATCATAGAAATGAGTAAGAATTTGACAAGTGGTCAAGAAAGAAACTTGACTCCTAGAGGTTTGGTTTCTGTAAAATTATACAGTAGTAGATGTAAACTACTTTTTAATGGTGTGAAAATTTTAATGTGACATGTTGATTTTCCTGAAAATTAAGTTGTAAGATTCTTGCTAAGTCTTACAGTAGTCTCAAAAAATAACCTTTAAAGTGCTTCTAAATCTAGGACACCATGGGTTCCACAATAGTAAATGGAATTTTCAGTATTTGTCAGTATTATTCTAAAAAATTGTAAAAGTGAACTTGGTTCTTCCAAATGGCTAAGAAGTAATTTGTTTTGTGAGTGATTTAACATAGTGACACACTGCCAATTAGAGTGAACCCTGGTTGGAATAAAGCAATACAGAGATGTTTTTCTCTGGTCCATACCGTCCCCCAAAACTACCTACCCCTGTTCCCTGACTTCCCCATGCACAGCTCCTGAATATTTTTCATTCTTTGTTAGAAGGCTATATTTACTTCTTGGGAAAAAAAGCTCTTTCATATAAAAATAATTTCATCTTTGCTCTTAGAAATAACAAAATGTGTGACCTTGTTGATACTGATTGGCTTGTAATCCTACCTAGTGGGAGACTGAGGCATGGGGATTAGGAATTGAAATCCAGCTCAGTTTATGGACGGACTTGACTGTATGAGGCCCTGTCTAAAGTGGGAGAGAGCAGTTAATTTCAACCAGCCAACATACAAAATGTGCTTTTAGGACTGGGCAGTGATAGTGCACATCTTTAATCCCAGCACGTGGGAGGCAGAGACATTTGGACCTCTGAGTTTGAGGCCAGTCTGGTATACAGAGCAAGTTCCAGAACAACTAGATATATACAGAGAAACCCTGTCTTAAACAACAAAAAAGAAAGAAAGAGAGCGAGAGAGAGAGAGAGAGGAAGGAGAGAGGGAGGAAAGGAGAGATGAAGGAAGGAAGGAAGGAAGGAAGAAAGGAAGAATCTTTGGTAGAGGCAAATCACTTTAAATTCCTTTTCCCATCAATATCTATTTTACATGAGCTTCCCAGGAGCAGTGTTACTTCCTTTAGTGTTTTTTCAAATGAGGTGGCTTGTTAGTCATCTTTGGATTTTATTTGAAGTAGATAAGAAGATGTCGTGGGAGGTTAAGTAGATTGGAGGGCATTTCCTGTTTCTGTTTCTAAGCAACCACTCTGTAGTGTGAAGAATAGATTATCTGGAGGTTTTTTTAGTGTCGTTGTCCAGATGCAAAATATTTATAGTGTGGTGAGTGGAAGAACTGGCATACAAACATTTTAAATTAATGACACAAGGGGGCTTTTGTAATGATATCAATGTGGTGCATTTGTGTTTTACATTTCTGAAAATATAGCATTCTGTCCAATAGTACCTCAGCATCATATCCCTGGAATAGATTAAGACTTGACAAAGAGAAAAAGAAGTAATATCCAGAAATTTTGACCACTGAATATGATGGAGTTTGATATATGGCTTTTACTGCATCAAGGTAATTAGTTTTCTTCTAATCTTTGTTTTTTAAAAATGTTTTTAAAGTGAAAAGATGAATTTTTTCAAATGGTTCCTCCTTATCAATTGAAATGATCACACTTACCTAATTTCTTGCCATTATTTAGCTAACAATTATTTCATTATTTGATTTTTGTATGCTGAATCAACCATGCTAACTGATGGCTGTATTTAATTGAACTAACTTTAAAGTAAATCAAATAAGAGACCTTTTTAATGCCCCTGCTAACTAGCAGTTGAGATGCTTAAGAACTTGAAAACAGTTCTGAAAATTAGATAAGCTACATGTCTTCAAGTTAAATTATGGCATAAGCATACACACTTTAGGAGACAAGTGAATAGGACTTGTAACAGCTCTGCGTGTGGGTTCTAGAACTGTACTGCCTCTGTTCACATCATGTTTTCTGCCACCTCAAATTAGGCAGGCCTGGTTAAATTTTAAACTTTTTTAAATGAAAATTTAAACTTCTTTATACTCAGTTTCTTTAGTTGCAAATTTTAAGTTAAAATTAACCTAAATTAGGGTTGTTGTGTAAAGATACAGTACTTGTAAAATATTTAGAATAGTATCTGGCATATGGTAAGTATTCTGTAAGTGCAACTATCATTATATAATTAATGATATTTTAATAAATGGAATTTTTCTTGAATCCAAGTTTAAAGTCAAATTGTGAACTATTTACTGACAAGGAAAACACTTCGTTTAAAAACTAGGGGTTTTTTTGTTGTTGTTTTGGATTTTTTTAACTAGATACAAGATTGTCAGCATTATCAGCTGTGTAGGTCATCTTATGTCACATCTGGAAAGGAACCAAGATGCTGGATGTTGCCTTAGATTAAAGGAAGCAATCTTCCAATCTGCAGTGACTGCACTTAAGTGTAGGGGTATGACCTTGAAACTGCTTACCATCTACAGTAATCTGTGCAGGAAATTCTAGATCTGACCCTCTCTCTCAGCCCAGCAGATGGATCCAGTATTATCACAAATTGTACTAGTTTAACTTCCCAATTACAGTTTATATTCCTCAAAGCCAGAACCCATGAGTAACCTTCTCCATAACCACACAGTTTACCAAAACAGGACCATGACCTCAGAAAACGTGTCCTTGATAGAATTCTTTGCTTCCATTCTAGTCACCCTAATTCTCTGCAGGACATTAGGACAGAGCTGTGGCATTAAGTCCAAAGTCGCAGATTTAAATGATGCACTCCCACTACTCGTGGAGTAAGTTTTATTCAGTAATATCTCACGTCCAAGTTTAAGCTTCTTACTTCTAAGACAGGAATAATATTACATCAAAGATATTACTCTGATGACCACAAAGGCACTGCATAATGTAAAGTATTGTGCAAAGACTCCATAGAGGATAAGACAAGTCACCTCCCTCTAAATATTTTTATCCATACCGAGAGTTAATTTATTTATCTTTTCTTGTCTGTCATATCTATGATTGTTTTTTTTAAAAAATAAATTTTATATGTGGATATGCATGCCTGAAATGCAAGCACACAGGAGGCTGAGGCAGGGATATTGCTGCAAGCTGGAAGGCCAGCCTACTCTACACAAGGCCAGTTAAGCTATATAAGACTTTGCTTCATAATCAAACATATTTTTTAAAAACCCACTAAAAAATACATTTTACTTTTTCAAAAAGTTTTAGGTTAAAGAGTATCTGAGCAGATGGTGTAGAGGTCCTGCACACTGACCTCTATCCCAGAACTGCAAAACTTCCTATATTATTAACACCGCATCCAAGGAATCAATAGTGACACATGAACTAAAGATCATTTGACAGATCTTACTTTTTACAAGTGTTCTTTTTCACATTCTAGGATCCCATCTTAGTTGTCATTAACTTATAGTCATCATGTGCTTAGGTAGTGTGATATTTTGATTTCCATTGCAGTAGTAAACAGTGACCAAAAGCAACTTGGGGAAGGACATTATCTGTCTTACAGGTTGTTTCTAAGGCAAAGTCCTGCACAGGCTAGCCTCAAGCACACAACCTTCCTGCCTCAGTCTTCCAAGTGCTAAGATTAAAGGTGTGTGTCACTAGGTCTAGGGAGGCTCTTTTTAAAGAAGAAGATATAACTTATGAATAAGAAAAGAAATTCTAACGTGGTATGGTCAGTTAATAAAGGACAATGTCTTGACCCTTTTTTTTTTACTCTGATTTTTTGAGAGAGGGCCTCTTATGTTGACCACGTTAGCTTTGAGTTCCCAATTCTACACAGTAGCTGAGATTACCAGTGAGTGCATGTGCATCCCTTTACCTACAGGCAGAGGCAGGCTGATCTCTGTGAGGTCCAGGCCAGCCAGGATTACACAGTGAAACCTTGTCTCAAAAAACAAAAACAAAACAAATGTCTGTGGCCATCTTTTCAAATGTTTTTCACCCCTTAATAAATTTGATCCTTTTACATGATTATTACTAAATGCCGATCTAGCAAGGGATCCACTAAGACCTCCATGTGTCACAGTGAAATACCAAAACTGATGGCTGGACTGGGGATAGAGAGCACTGTCAGAGCACCTGTTTGGCATACAAACACCTCTTAATAAAGTTGATCTTTTTACATGGTTGTTACTAAATGCCGATCCAGCAAGGGATCCACTAAGACCTCTATGTGTAACAGTGAAATACCAAAACTGATAGTTGGACTGGGGGCAGAGAGCACTGTCAGAGCACCTACCTGCTTAGCATACAAAGCCTTGGGGAGGATCCCAAAACCGAGGAGGAAGAAGAAGGAGAAAAAGGAGAAGAAAAATTACAATATTCCTTTTGTGGGGGACAGATAGCAATTTGAGAGTTTGCTCGTCAAAAGATGAAAAATAGAGAGTAGGTAAGTGGCTCAGCACTCCAAAGCTCATGGCTTGTTTCTAAGGGTCTCAGATCATTCCTAGCACTGATATCAAGCAACCGTCAACAGTCTGTGTAACTTCAGCTTCTCTGGCCTCTGCAGTCACCTTCACTAGAGGGTGTATATCTGTCTCCTCCAAATACACATGCATAATTAAAAATACATTTTTTTTAGAAAAAAGGAAATATAATTCTGAGAAACAAAAGGGCGGTTTGTATCATAACATGTGGGACCACAAGCTTCTTTAAGTCAGTTTCAAGGACCAGTTCTTACCATTGTTAATTTTGTACCAGCTCTAGTTTAGAAGTTCAACTCATAATGACAGTGTTGATCCTATTTTCCCATTGGTGATTGTTCAGTGAATAGGAAAAGAATAAGTTGAGTGTGACCACTATGGAAGCCATGTTATAATACAGTTGGGAAATAGTGTATAACTGTAGGATTATTAAGACCAAATTCTACAAAATAAGAACTTTTCAGAAGAGCAGCAGCATTAAGAAAATTGAAAGAGGCATATAATATAGATATCTATGACTTGCTTCAGGTAAAGAATCAGAATTTATACATATAGATCCCAGCCCAACTTTTCTCATATCTCAGTACACATGCGCATAGACTATTTCAAAAATAATCTAAGGTTGACTGGATGTGCTGAGCTTTTCTTAGAGATAACCCATTTATGTCAAGATCTGAACTAAAGCCATCTGATTCCGACTTTTATTAATTACTTCCATATCACCATGATGGAACGTCTGACAGATGCAATTAGGAGACGGAAGACCTGTTGTGCCTCTCAGTTTCAGAGAGCTTCAGTCTGTCAAGGTAGTGATGACATGGCGGGCTGGAAGGAACATCTGCTGGAGATCATGCACACAATGATGACCCAAGAGCAAACAGCGAAGCCAAGAGCAGGGCTTGAGCTAGCAGCTCAAAAGGCTGACCCCTAATGGTCCACTCTGCCATCTAGTGAAAGGAGTCCAAAACATGAGCCTATGGGGGGCATTTTAGATTCAAACCACAGCACAAGTCTACTGCTCTTTTACTTGGATCTTCCCTTTAGTTGGGTTCATAAAATGCCCAATCAGCAACTACATTTTGAAATTAGGTTCACAGCAACTTTCAAATATTTTGTTGGGCTCTAGATGTTTAGAAAATGACTCTAACAGGGAACCATAGACTCTCATTTACATGCTCTCTTTTTTTCCAATCAGGAGCCTCTTCTGGACAATTTTGTTGAGTTTAATGATGCTAAAGATTCTTTACATTTTAGAAAAGTGTAGTCAATGGTGTTCTAAAATTAGCCTTTAGAATAGCTGTGTAATATGTGAAATGCCATGCAATCAATAAGAGTAACACACAAAACTAGGAATTGATGGAGTATAAACAACTTATTTTTCTCATCTTAAACAATATCACCTTTACAGGAGGGGTATTACTCTTATTCAGAAAATGAGTATCATTATCGTGATTCTAATCAATAATATTAAATCAGGGCTGGGCATGTAGTATACACCTTTAATCCTAGCACTCAGGAGGCAGAGGCAAGTGGAGCTCTGTGAGTACAAGACAGCAAAGGCTATGTTACACAAAGAAACTGTGTCTCAAAAGACCAAAAATAAATAAATAAACAAACAAATAAATAAAACAATTTACAAATATTAAATCAGTCCACAAAGTAGTTTCATATACAAAATTTTATATGATCCTTTCAATAAGCCTATGGGATAGTTTATATCCATTCTTCTGTGGAAATTAAGAATTCATGTAAGTTGACTTATTCTAGAACATTCAGTTAATAAGTGGTAGCACTATGAAATTGATGCACATTCCAACCAGATTCTGTGTTCCAACTGAATGGTACTGTCAGGTGTATATGAGAACATATTTCTAAGGCTATCAACTTCAAGAGGAGTCCTCTCCCCTGTCACAATGACACTGACAACTCAAAGATAAATTTGGTTTCATCTAAGTTTTACAACTCAGCCAGTCTCAGAATTCTTTGTAGTTCACGGAGCTGGGCTGACAGGAGTGGGAGACAGAGAACAGATGGGGCCCATTCTCTAAGTTCACTACTGAGAACCAGAGAGCATGGTGAACTCATCTGAGATAAATAGCGAGTATTTTTTTCTCAAATTTAGATTAAATATGCATTTGGAAGTGTGCATTTGTTAGATATGCATGTGTGTGCATATATACATGTGTGTGTATGCCTATGACAGTCAGGAGTCAGCCTCAGGAGTCATAAGGAGAGAGCCATCTGTCTTGGTTTTATTGGTTTTGTTGTTGGGTTATTTGTTCGTTTGTTTGTTTGTTTGTTTTTGAGACAGAGTCTCTCACTGACCAGGGCTTGCTGACTAGGCCAGCCAGTGAGCCCAATCCATCTGTCTCCACCTCACCAGGGCTGGATTTATAAGACATTATCTGGCTTTTAAATATATATTTACAGGGTTCTAGGAGTTGACTTATGCTTGAGTGGTAAGCACTTTACTGATTAAGCATCTCTGTGGACCCCAGGTCCACCACACATTTTTGAGTGCCAGTTATACCCTGGAGTACTCACACATATGACTTGCATTTGAAAGCCCATAACTCAAAGGAGGAAAGGGAGCATTCTACTAGGAGATGTGGTACTGAAAAGCTAGGATGGTATACTTTAAAAAAAAACAAAACAATGAAAATAAAATTCAAGAAGAACATGAGCAGGTACATAGCTTCTATATCGTTCCTGGCTGATATTAAATGCTCAGCAAATCTCTACCTGACCTGAGAATACAATTTAAATTTCACTGTTGGCAATCCTGAGCCAAGTCTGTTTTTCCAGTATTTCAAGCACATAGAGGAAATAGGCAGAATCTACAACTCATTAACTCCAGTTGCTGAGTGGTGATGGTGCCCATCTTTAATTCCAGCACTCGGGAAGCAGAGGCAGAGGCACATGGATCTCTGAGTTGAAGGCCAGCCAGTATACAGAGTGAGTTCCAGGACAGTCAAGGCTACACAGAGAAACCCTGTCTTGAAAAACCAAAAGCCCAAAACCAAAACAAACAAAAAGAAAAGATACTTGGAAAGGGATGCGAAAGCCATGTTTTAATTATGTTGCATGGAGATACTCTATCAAAGGTCAAGCATTTAGCACAGAGCTCCTGTGGCACATTAGCTGGGAAGGCCATGTTATCTCCACTTCACATGGAACACTTGCAGCTCCATTTCAGGAAGATGAAAGACTCTAGACTCCAGACTGTAGAGAATCTAGAGTGGCTAGGTATGATGGTGGCACACGCCTTTAATCCCAGCACTCAGGAAGCAGGGGCAGGCAGACCTGTGACTTTGTGGCCATCCTTGTCTACACAGAGATTTCTAGGCTAGCCAGGATTAAAGTGAGACCCTGTCTCACCATACAAACAAACAACAATCTACAGCACTGGCCTAAGTAATCTGTTCAGCTTGTTTCAAAGAAACTGAAAACCTGAGGCTTTGCTTCACAATAAGGTGACTTCTGTTCTCTGGCATCCTTATGGTTACCAAACACTCAAGTAAATACTAATGACTCTAAATTGAGGTTATGTCTTTGCTTCATCTCCTTAAGAAAAAGTGGGGTAGATGTGAAGTCTGAGAGAACTTTGAAGGAGGAAACATGGAGGGTGTGTTCCATTCTTTCTCGGGTCACAGAGGTTGTTGTGAGAAGTGTCTGTACAACTAAATCTCATTCATCCAATAAAGATTTTGCCAAGTAAGTCCCAATTTAAAACATGAAAGAACGAAGACAGTCCTTGCTGTGACAGGAGTGTCTCATCTCTGGCTGGCATTCTAGTTTCTCACCATGCCACCCAGATCCTGCTGCTAGAGAAACTTCCGTGCACACAGCGTAGGTCATCTCTTTCAGTCCATCCAAGTGTGCATGCAGAAGGTTGGAGACATGGGCAGACCTGAATGTTCACTCACAGAACAGGCAAAAGCCACAGTGCTATTTTATACACGAGGATGCTTGCATATTTCATCTTGAAATGGCACTGTAGTGGATACCAGGATTTATACGTTTCATGAATTCAGAAAAAGATCTATGGTTTATTAAATACTACTTAATAGTGAGACATACTGACAATAATCATCAATAAAAGTTTATAGAGCTGGCGTGCTGATGCATGTCGTCTACGGATTTCTGTTGAGTTTGAGGCCAGACCAGGTTACAAAGCACGAGACTATCTCAAGTGAAGATTGTGGGGCAAAAGGGGATATTAGGAAGACTGTGGTGGTGACCGTGCTTGTGTGAACATGTCTAAAATCATCAAACTGTCTATGTTAAGTATATGCAGTTCTTTGTATGGAGCAGTTCTTTTACGCCAACCAATCCTTTCTTTAAAAAATTAAATGTGATACAATCTACTCACAGGAAGTTGCAGCTCTGTTTTTCCAGTCCTGGAAGCTCTACTTGTGCTAAGTCCCATAGCCACACTAATTCCTACTGAGTGAACAGAAGGAAAAACTACCATTCTCAACCAAGTTATCCCTGAAGGCGAACGAACACAACACACGGTCCTTTATTTTTCCCTAAATGTAAGGACTACACTAGGCTGGGTAAACCTGACTTCAGAGAATATTTTTTTTTTAAACTGAGGGTTTCAAAGCAAAAAACAAAACAAAACATTATGCTCAGCTTTTCTCTGTTACCATGTCATTAGCTTCCTGTACCCACATAGCCCTTAGCCTTCGAATCCCTCAGTGATGTCCTTCTCCCTTCTGCCTGAGAGCCCACAGCCTGATGAGTTAGATAAACTATGTGTCGAATCTTGGCAGCCATCTCTCTTATTTGTAAGAAGATCAAGTCATCCTTTGAAAAACATCTGAAGGACAAAAATATTGCGGTGCTCACAAGTTTGCAGTGTAACTCAGCACACAGTACCCAGCAAACTTCCGCAGAGCTGCCATCTGGTTCCTTCCTCCATCTCCTACCATCTCCTCGGTCCTCATCTCCATGGCTCCCATGACTGTCTCTGCACATGGCGTTCTATCCCTTCTGGATTTGTCTGATCATCACCCTTGATAGTGCTATGTAAAACAGGCTCCAGAAGTTAGTCACCCTCTTCTTGGAGCTTTTATAAGCCTTGTTCTTATCTCTAGGGGAACACCTGTCACATCATGTCACAACTACATGGTGAATTTAAGGTCAGGGCCACTGCGTTAATCATCTTTTGATTAAGCAAAGCCCCTGGAAGGGAGTATATATTCAATGCATTTCAAATAAGGTGTGAGAGTCACTGTCAAAATTTCCTTATATTTCTATAAAAACAGCTTAATAGTGTTGTTGCTTTTAGTGTGACTTTCTTTTCTATAAATAAATTAGATTTATAGAAAGATTAAGAGCATGATATGTCAATTACCACAAATTTACCCAAAGAACTGGAGAAAAATCTTAAAATCAAAATGCTAATTAAGTGTGGCTTTAGCGACAAAAGTGTTTCCTTAAGTATGTGCCTTTTAAGTTCTCCTTTCTGTTACCAGAGAACAGAAAAATAAGTGTGTACACTTTGTGTCAGAGGAAGTTTTGTTTGTTTGCAGAAGTTGGGGAAGGTAAATCTAGGAGCCTCGTGCATGGGAGCCCCAGAGGGTCATTTTAAAAGAGAGTTGAGGCTGCAGTGGAACAACTCGCCTGGCACCACCTTGATTTTGGTTTTATCTCCAGCACAACAACAACAACAACAACAACAACAACAACCCAGAAGGCTTTTATAGTTGAAGGGGCTTCTTGGTTATCGACCGCAGTTCTTTACTGGGTATGAATCGCTAGACAATGCTTGATAAATGCTCAAGTAGCCTTCACAGAAAACTTCCATCACTTCCATTATTCAAGAAGATTCCCTGTTCTGACGATTGTGATGTCCAGATTGAGCCCAAATCATTAGTCACTAAACTGAGTCTGTCCATCTTTCTTAACTTTATGTATGTATGTATGTACGTACGTATGTATGTATGTATGTATGTATGCATGCATGTATGTATGTACATATGTATGTATGTATATGGTATGTATATTTAGAGTGGGGGTTCAACAAGGGTTTCTCTAACAGCTCTGGCTGTCCTGCAACTCTCTTTGTAGATCAAACTGGCCTCAAACTCCCAGAGATCCACCTACCTCTGCCTCTTGAGTGCAGGATTAAATGTATGAGCTACCATACATGGTTCCTAATTTCTTTTAAATTTCAGTCTTTGCTTCATTTTTTTCTCCTACCCCTCAAGACAGGGTTTCTCTGTGTAGCCTTGGCTGTCTTGGAACTCACTCTGTAGATCAGGCTGGCCCTAAACTCAGAAATCCACCAGTCTTTGCTTCTTAAACCCCAGGGCTTACACTCCTTCCTTATAGAACTCTATAAAGAATATACAGCTATATAATTATCCCAAGGCTTTTCCAATTTTACTCAACTACTTTTTCCATTGTTTAACTTTTCCACCAAACGAATTTGTGCCCTCAGAATACATTCCAATTTGTCTCTAATACTTAAAAAGTGAAGCCTGAAACATAATCCAAGGATTTGTAGACAATTTTCCAGAACAGCACTAACATAAGTTTAGCATATCTCTTATCCATTAATCCATACTGTTCAAACTCATACTGAGTACAGTTGTACCTTGGCAATGGTTAGCAGCCAAAGAATGGACGTAGCCTGGGTATGACCATAAATAAGAGAACTGATCTAATTCCAAGAATGGCTGTCTAGCTGAGAGACAAGCTACCTGAATAAGCCTTTGCTAACCAAGAACATTAAAGAGTTCTAGTCAGACAAAGAGCAACATTTGACGTGAGGCAAGTGGCAGCATCTTGTGCCTATTAGGTTTTGGAGCAGGATCTCAATCATCATTGCAGAACATGAGACTCAGGACTGAATCCCCAGGAAGAGAGTTTGCAAAGCATGAGGCAAACTCAAGTAAAGACAATTAAAGTGGAAAGGACTGCATTTTAAGAGAAAACTGAGGTAATAAGAATTAAAGAAAACTGGAGGGATCATAAAGTCATTGAATTCCACAATTTCCACATTTATAAACATAAGATGTTTGTGTAAAAATAGGAATAAACACATCCTCTGAAGAATTACTGTAATACTTACCAAGATAATGTGTACTAATTAAGAAATGTAGTTAGCTTTTATTAAATGCTATTACCGTACCTCAAAAACCCAAGTTCAATTAATTTAAAAATAATTTCTGTTTGGATACTGTCAAAATCATGTATCAAATCACTCTAAATATTTTATTATGTTCATTGTTTCCTTTGTGTGCACGTGTGTGTGTGTGTGTGTGTGTGTGTGTGTGTGTGTGTATCAGGAGTCGGAGGTCAAGGTTGGGTATCTTCCCCTATTTTTGCTCTCTTCCTTGTTTTTGAATATGGTACCTCACCGACCCTGATGCTCGCTGTTTGGCAAAACTGGCTAGTCAGCCCTGGGGATTTGCCTGGATCCACTTCCTCCCCGAAGCACTGGTTTTATAAGTGCTCCCCACCATGTCTGGCTTGTAGATGAATTTTAGGAACTGAACTCAGGTCCTCACATTTGCACTTTACTGTGAGTCATCTGTCCAGCTCCCCAATCTTATACACATTAAACATATATGAAATATATTTTTGGAATGCTGTTCAAAGGTGATATGAGTTGGTAGGAAATGGCTTGTAAAGAAAGCATACTACATAATTTCTTAAGAACACAAGTGTGTTTATTTATAATGTGGCTATGACAAATAGCAAATATACTCCAGGCTTTAATTTTAAATACTAGAATAGCTTTAACATAAATATTTGGAGTCAAAACTCCAGCACTCATGAAGCAGAGGCAAGTGGATCTCTTGAGTTTTAGGCCAGCCCGGTCTACATATTGAGTTCCAGGCCAGCCAGAGTACATAGTGAGACTTTGTCTCAAAGATTTTTTAAATATAAACTCGGTGTCATCAATTATGTCAGCATTTTCTAGGTGGATACTTAGTTTTTGCTGCCACTTCTTTTGTGTGTTCTTTACCAGCACCTTGCTCATTTTCATCTATTATCTAGTTATCTGAAACTTTAGAGGAGTGGGCACCACCCAATGAGGGTATGTGGCTGTTCTGATCCTATGATTGAGAGCCAGAGAAGCAGGAGTGACATCATCCTTAACAATAAAATACTCCTCTTGGTGGGCAAAAGGCCTGCATTGGAAACTCAGACTTGAACTGCAGTCCAGTTCATCAGCTGCCTGGTTGACTCCAGCTTAATTCAGCATCAGTTGATACCCTCCTGTAGGATCCTCCCTGACAGCCATTGTATGGTAAGGAATCTCTCAACTGCCCTTTTTAAATTCTGTGAGATTTAAAAATTTGTGCTAGTTTTTAATACACACCATTTTTTACCAATATCATGCCACTTTTAAAAATTGAAAATGTTAAAGGAAGGTGAATTTTGCTAAATAGAAAAAATGTAGCAATAAAATAAATTTATGGTAAGAAAGTCATGAAGCATCTATTTTTATGGTTAAAGCTTCTTCGAATACCTTATTTTTTTTGTTTTGTTTTATTTTTTGTTTTTTGTTTTTTTTGTTTTTTTGTTTTTTGTTTTTTTTTGGATACCTTATTTTTAACACCACCTGAAAGTACAGAGACTCAATGAACATTGGCATGGTTGGTTTTATTGATCTCTTTATCAGAACTTTGGAATAAAAATCAGGCTGGCAGTGGGACAATAATTCTGATGTAAAAAATCAACAATTGTTTATCATGTGGTGTGTATATCTATTTTTTTGTAGGGTATCCTTATCTAAGTTTTACTTTTCATAGCTTCTTAGGAGTTTAGCTTGCATACTAAGGTTGCAATTTTTTTCCTTTCACTGTTGAACATTCATTCCTTTTACATAAAAAGCAGCATTTTCTAATCTTTAAAATGATAAATGCAATTTAAAGATGCTTGATGATCATTTAAGTTCTTCTCATCCTAAATAAGAAGTCCATCTTCAGCAAAAGAACAAGGAAATAAGGCAGAGATGTCACCAGGTCACTGGGGCTGAGCTAGGATTAGCCACCGATGATCCTGTCAGCCAGCTACAGTGCCTGTGACCGACACAGTCTAGAAGACTTTCCTTTGTTACTCCACCCATAGCTCTGCAGTGCACAATGAAGAGAAATGGTGCAGGCTGTAAGGCCTCTTACTAACTAAGGATGCAGTCTCCTTTTAAAACAGAAACAAGTCCTATTGTGTGTGTCACTTGGGAAGGAGAATAGTGAGTATTTTTTAAAGTGCCACTATAATAATAAAGTCAGCAACCATGGAGCTGTGGATTAAGCCAAAATATGCATATAAATGATTTATGAGCAAGAAGAATGAACTAGAAGTTATATTAAACCTATAACTGTGAAGTTGAAGCTGTAAGATGTAGACACTCATTTTATTAAGGGTCAAAAGCTCCAAGAACATATTATAAGAAATTAATTTGATTTTTTTTTGTTATTGTTTTGGTTTTTTGAGACAGAGTTTCTCTGTGTAGCCTTGGCTATCCTGGAACAAGCTTGCCTTGAACTCACAGAGATCTACCTCTCTCCACCTCCTAGTACCTGGGATAAAAGGCGTGCACCACCATTTCTGGCTCTGATTTTTAAATGTCATAACACATACATGTATGTGTAATAAGTATGTGAATATGTGTGTGCATATGACGGTCAGAGGTCAATATTGGATGCCTTCCTCTATCATTTTCCACCTTTTTTTTTTTGAAACCTTCCCAACGCTAGGATTACAGGTGCATTTGTGCATTGCTGCTGTGCCCAACATTTTTTAGGGGTGCTAGGAATTTGAACTCAGTTCTGTGTTTGTACAGCAAGCATTTACTGAGTCATCTGCCTAGCCAAAGACTTTTTATTGTTGTTGGAAAAGGTGTTGCATTATTAATTCAGTAAAGGTATCAAAATTAAACCTTAGAGTTAGACATGGTAGTGAATGCCTGAACTCCCAAAGTGCCAGAAACCAAGGCAGGAGGATCATAACTTCAAGTCCAGCATGGTCTACATAACAAAATTTTATTTCAAAAATAAAAATAAAATCTTACAAATTTGGCATTTATGGCTATTACGCTAGCATCTAAAAACAAGCTTAGTCATGGACACAATGTTTCCTCACTGAATAGCTATTGTTTATCTAATTAGGAGGTTAGTGAATTTCAAGGCTATTATATGCATGTAGATATAGCCAACATAGATATGAGAGAAAATCATCAAAACTGTTCTTCAGTCAGCATGTTTTAGATAGCAAATGTTAAAATTTGTACAAGAAATCTCAGAAAGCTACCTAAGAAAGTCATGCATGCTACTTCTCTAAGTTATGTGTTCGTGTTATAATACTAATGTATCTGTTATATAAAGATTCCAAAGACTCATGAAAAATAGATCAATTAATTACCGTGACCTCAGCTAATCATTGCTTGCTTTGGTGGCTATGAATAACAACTACTGAGACTGTATTTACATACTTTAGAACACTGACAGTATCTTAAAATATCTCAACGTTGTTTCTTCTTTTAGTAAAGACGATGTCTGCAAACGCCATGGCTAAAGTGATGCTCATCATGCTGGCAGTTTGTCTTCTTACCCAAACAGATGGGAAACCTGTCAAGTAAGAGCTGCAGCCCACTGCGCACGCGCAGGGAAGTGTGGCCTCGAGGCTTTGTAGTGGGTTTTAATGTTGTGGATATGGGGAGCTAATAGAGTGGCCCTCTCTTTCTCTCCTTCCTAGGAAGAGAGCTGTCAGTGAAATACAGCTTATGCACAACCTGGGCAGACACCTGGCCTCCATGGAGAGGATGCAATGGCTGAGAAAGAAGCTGCAAGATGTACACAATTTCGTTAGTCTTGGAGTGCAAATGGCTGCCAGAGAAGGCAGTTACCAGAGGCCCACCAAGAAGGAGGAAAATGTCCCTGCTGATGGCAATCCAAAAAGTCTTGGCGAGGGGGACAAAGCCGATGTGGATGTATTAGTTAAGGCTAAATCTCAGTAAATGCCGATTTATTCTAGACAGTGCAGGGCAATGACAAATGCTGCTACCTTTTCAAACTATGAAGGTCACCAAGTGCTATTACTTCTACTGTAATGAAAACTGGAAATTTTTTTTTGATTCCACTTTTGCTCACTTAAGGTCTCTTTCAGTGATTCCATTTCAATGTGTTCTTCTTTTTAAAGTATTACATGTTTCCACTTTTCTTCTTAAATATAAATAAAGCTTTAATGATCATGAATCAAATAAGCAGCGTTTCTTATTTGTTAAAACTTTATCTCAGAGTTGGAGGGCTGGCTCAGAAGTTAAGCGTACATACTGCTGCCTCAAATGACTTGAGTTTAGTCCCCAGGACCCAAATCAGGTGGCTCACAACCACCTGTAACTCCACTTCCAGGACAACCCAATGCCCTTGGCCCTGCTAGGACTTGCACTCATGTGCACATACCCACACACTTGTAAGGAATTTAAGATAACAAAAAAAAAAAAAGAATCCAAAATTTTGTCACGGTGTATAACCAAATGGTTTTATTGACATGAGTTTGTAAAACACAAGAAAAAATTTCTTTAGTTCATTTACCTCAGTCAATATTTTGAACACTGTCTGCTTTTAATTCCAGAGTACAAGGTCCCCAAATTCACATTAGCTGGTTATTACTCTTCCCTTCTTTTCAGGAAGCCTAATGAAATACTCAGGAAATGGGGCTGAAAGTGGTCTGAGAATTGACTTCAAAGCATTTGCCATTTCATAAACTCACAGAGTGTATCTATACTCTGAACTCCAAACTGCAAGGAATAGAAATACAGTATTTACCCATTATTCACAAATTCTTATTTAGTGTCCATCACAGATAATGTATTCATTTATCTTGTTTTGCATAGACATGGTTCTTGTCTTCATGGAACCCCCAAATTTTGGCATTAATTCATAATAACTTTGAGGAGTTCAAAGAATGGAAAACACATATACTATAGGGGTGCAAAATACAGGTCCTGTGGTATTTACAACAGAGATACACAACAAAATATTATACAATAATGGAAATATTCCATACTCTGATTCCTATAATACTAGTCATATGCAGGATATTGAAATGTGTATTTGTAGGACATTAGAGGAGAAATGATTATGAGATGGCAAGAAGAGATCTATAGGGAGGGGGAATAAGACAAAATAATAGCTAGTCAGGTGGTGGTAGGGTACACCTTTATTTCCAACACTCGAGGCAGAGGCGGAGGTGGAGGCGGAGGCAGAGGCAGGTGGATCTCTGTGAGACCAGCCTGGTCTACAGAGTAAGTTTCAAGACAGTCAAGGCTACACAGAAAAACTCTTGTCTCAAAACACCAAAGGGGGGAAGACATGAAGAGGCAGGGAAGGGAATATATAGCTTTTCTTTATAAATGGTGAAGTTTATTGTATATTACAATCTTGTGTAAAATATATGGCTTGTTTAAAAGATTTCATTTGTGTATTAGGGTGTGTATAAGGCTAGAGTTAGAGTTATAAGCAGTTGTGAGCTGCCTGATGTGGGGTCAGAACTCAAGTCCTCTGGAAGAACAGCAAGTGCTCCTAACTGCTAAACTATCTTTCCAGCCTCACTTTTCTTTTTAAAGAAAATATAGGGACTGGAGAGATGGCTCAGCGGTTAAGAGCACTGACTGCTCTTCCAAAGGTCCTGAGTTCAAATCCAAGCAACCACATGGTGGCTCATGACCATAATAAGATCTGTTGCCCTCTTCTGGGGTGTCTGAAGACACCTACAGTGTACTTACTTATGTATAATAAATAAATAAATCTTAAAAGGAAAAAAGAATATAAAACAAGCATCCACTTTCCACTCTTGAGATTATATAATAGCATGCTGCCAGTATTTTAGAATTTCCACATAGATCTTTGATTTTTTTTAGCATATTCTTAATGCTTATCATTATTCTCTTGTTTTTTTCCCTAGTTAACCACATATTTGTGAATTTTAAAAACTAGAATATCTAATTTTTTTTCAAATATTTGTCTTTGTAAATCTTGGAGTCTGTATTTCCCATATTCCCTGCTTCACCATTCACCATGGTTAAGCCTCTGTATTTCCCATTTTAAATTTTTTTGTCTTTTTTCTTTTTCCTTTTGCTAGTTAGTATCCAATATAACATAGCCATATATATGAATTATTCTGGATAGTACTATACGAATAAACCCCAGATTGGAACAGGGTTACACGCTGGCAGATGCTGTCCCTCAGTTCAGTCACTCTGTCTGCAACTTAGTCCCCCACCCTCTATCCCACTGAGGGAACCTTGAATTATGTGAACTCAGTTTCAGTCTTCCTTCTTTGGATAAGGCTGGATTCCTCTCTGTACTAGAGGCAGCTTAGATGGACCCTTGAAAGACAAGTTCTGTTAGGCACTTGAAAGCCACCTTTTTGACTTGTGACATCCTTTTGTTTCCAGACTGCTGTGTCTTGGGGCCACAAACATGCTAATTGCACTCTCTAAACACTGTGCTATACCTCAGCCATAGCCCATTATCTTGATTTCAGGATACTTATGAAGCAACACATTTGGATTTTCAGAGTAAGGTGGTAGATTAGAAGCTGCTTCTGTGTGCATCTCTGACTGTGAAGAAAAACAAATCACAAGGGGAACTCCCAGAATCATCCTACTGGTGTTCAGGTGGGAGAGGGCCACAAGAGACAGTCATGGAGAAGAGCATAGTCAGACCAGGGCATACTAAGAAATTTAGACAGTATGGAATTTGGGCTGTGAAGGTGCTCTGAACCAAGAAGCAAACTTGGTAATGTGAGGATAACAATAGAGAATTATAATTATAATTATAAGCCTAAGTCTGTGGTCAGCAAACTGCTCATTGAAGGCTCTGAACCCGAGCACACTGGATCACTTGATTTCTGCAGCCTCCACTCTCCTACAGGTTGTTTGGCTGCTGGGCATAATCTGAAACTGCTAAACTTGAGTGCTGGCTTCTCTCTCTCTGTTCTCCCATCTAGTAAAGAGCTCAGATCTCTACTTCACCTGCTCTCTGAGACATGTAGGAGATACCACTTGGCTTACACATAGACACCCCTACACACACAAATCAAGAATTCTCTGATGCAAGTAAAAACCTCCTCCACAGATTGCAAAGCTCAGTGTGGTCAGTGTTTGCTTCTGGTGCACAAAAAAAGGGAAGTTTCTAAAATGAATGTAGTATCAAAGCAATTATGAGGCCAGTCCAGCACTCTGCTGGTATACAGCACCAGGCTGAATGGTAGGAAACACAAGGGACTCCACCTAGCAGATTCCAAGAGACCTATGCAGAGGCTTCTCCAATTTGTTGTTTTTAAATTGGTTTCTTTTTCTCTTTTTCGCATTTTAACTTTTTGCTATATTTTATAAAACGTTTATTTATTATTTCTTATTTTTTGTAATTTCATACATGAATTTAGATCATACTCATTCCTCTTCCTTCCCCTAACTACTCTGGGACACACACACACACACACACACACCCCTTTTTCCAATATCATGACTACCTCTTCCTCCTATTTCACGAAGTTTAATTATCATGCACATGGATAGAGGGTGCCATCTACTGGAGGATGGGCAAACTACCTTGGGTTATGCCACTGAAAACGCACTTTTATGGGAGCATCAAATGCCAACAGCGCTTCATCTAGGGTTGGGGTGGGGTCTCATGGGTCTCATGAGACTCCTCCCTCTTTACTCTGAAGCACTGACTGGCCTAATCTTGTAACATTTTCTATGCTGACAACCATGGTTCTATACGTTTAGGAGTGAAATAGTCATGTTCAGAAGACATTTTGCAACAATCTTCCCTTGTCTCTGGCTTTTCTGACTTTTCTCCTCCCTCTTCTACAAGGTTCCCTGACCTTGAAGTGAGAAGGTGTGCATGCCACAGCCAATTACTCTCTGCAGTTTGGCTTATGATTTTCTATATAACCATTCCACAGAGGAGCTTCTCTGATGAGCGAGAGCTGCATTTATGGGTACAAGCATTTAGAGGGCAGTTTGACACTGAGTCCCTTTAATAAAATAGCATGAGTAGGGCCTATGACCTCTCCATCCACAGGTTCTTGGCCAGATTTACTACATGAGAGTTCCCTCATGTGGAGTGGAACTTCAATCCAACTAGGAAGTTGTTGGTTACCTTATAACAATCATGTCACTATTGAACCAATGGGCATGTCTCGTCAGGCCACAGATTATTGGAGCTTGTAGGAATTATGGCTGGGCAAAAATTTTCTCTCTCCTAGGAACCTGAAAAACACACTCCAGCACTATGAAAGCTAGTCGGCAAGGATGATGCTTCCAAATCTGTATAAATTTGATTTTTCTATGTTCAGCTTTGTGCAGTGGCAGTATCGTAGCCAGTGAGATCTATCTGAGGGGGATTATTGCTGATTGATTTTTCTATGTTCTATGAGCGAACTATGAGGTGTCTTCAGTAATAGGGTCTTACCATCAAGCTCTAGTGAGTAACCAAGAATAATGGTAACAGCCTGTACTCTTTGGGTGGCTGTTTCAATGTGTAAAGGACTATTTTTTCTTTGTCTTTAATTTTGATCATGTTTTCTTTTCATTGTTAAAGTATTTTTTTTATCTTGTGCTCTTTTCTTTCCTTGCATTACTTTTTGAAAGATTTTTTTTTCTAGCTGGGCTTAGTGGGACACACCTGTAGTCCAGGAACTTGGGAGGCAAAACCAGGCAGATCTCTGTGGTTTCAAGGCCAGCCTAGTCTACAGAGCGAGATGCTGTAGATGTATCTAGAGTCACCTGTTCTTCGAAGTTTGGTTGTGGTTTTCTGTAATAATCTCCATCTGTCGGAAAGAGATGATTCTTTGTTGAGAGATGAAATCTAGACTTCTCTATAAGAATAAATATTTAAAATGTACTTTAAAATTATACTGGCTTAGTGAAATAGGAGTTATATATTCCTCCCCAAGACTCATGACCTTACTTGCCCTGGGTAGTTGACTAAGTTTTCCAGTACTAGACGCATGATTTCCCTCTTACTGGGCAGGCCTTTTTAAAAACTGCTTTATTTGATGTAAATAGAAACATACCTAACATTTTCTTCAAAAGTCAAGGACCACGCTCTGTTGCAGGATATTTGATCACACTGTGAACCCTGAGATTGATCTTTATTAAAAAAAGCTGTTCCTAGTGGTAGTGTGGCTGAGCTCTTAGTGCACACCTTTGATCCCAGAAAATGAAGGTTAGTTTATAGAAGGAAGTACCTATATTTGAGAATGGCAGACAAAGTGACAAATCAGAGAAAGATTAGACAGGATAGGGTATGTCCAATTCTTATAAGAGAGAGGAAAAAGAGCTTACTTAAGAGAGCAGTGTAGGACTGGAGAGATGGCTCGTGGTTAAGAGCACTGGCTGCTCTTCTGAAGGTCCTGAGTTCAAATCCCAGCAACCACATGGTGGCTCACAGCCATTTGTAATGAGATCTGATGTCCTCTTTTGGTGTGTCTGAACAGCTACAGTGTACTTACAAAATAAATCTTTTGAGAGAGAGAGAGAGGAGAGAGAGAGAGAGAGAGAGAGAGAGAGAGAGAGAGAGAGAGAGAGAGAGAGAGAGCGAGCAGTTGCAGGCAGAGAAGAAAGGAAGGAAGCAGTTTTACCTGGACAGTTGCACAGAGACAGGTTGCAGAGAGAACAAGATAGACATAGATGAAAACAGAACAAGGCAGACAATGAGAAGGAGACAGATTAGAACATATTGCCAAAGTTAGTATGAGGTCAAGCAGAGCAATTCAGCTGACACAGAGAGAGAAGCCAGATTGAATCAGTCAACTTGGAGAGGAGTTTGAGCCAGAACAGCTGAGTTGAACCAGCCAGACCAGAGAGAATAAGAAATGGTGAGCTTATTAAACAGTAAGCCTCTGAGGCTGAAAACACTCTAGACCAAGTTAAGATTGTATGGAGGCTAGAAGCTCCAGGACTAGGCCTAGGTTAGCAGACAGGCAGTAAGCCTCGGAGCCAATTACTACAGGGGAATGAAACATATTTTACAACTCTCTCAATTGATGATTATAATACTAAGAAAAGGAATTTATTAGATTGGTTTATGTGATAAGTAGTAGGCAATTCATAGTGGGGCTCCTATTGTAACTAAATCTGCTTTTGACTCTTTTACAGGGAACTTGGTGAGGCTTCTTCCCAAAATTCTGAAAGCTAGGCCTTTAGTGGCATGCCTTGAAGCTGGGTTCTCTGTAAGTTGGCAGGAGCCTGTGGGGAAGTTCTACAACTCTTTAGCATTAAGGAATGCTAAAGAAAGTCTAGAAATGGCTGTCAGCAGACTAGAAAGACTGAAAAAACTGGTTAGCTGCTCAGTATAGCAGGCTGGATGCCTCAGCAATCCCAACATGATGCTGATGCTGTATGAGAGTCTTGGAGAGCTGTAGGCCTTTCATCCACGTTAGAGGGTTGAGAATTTCCTATGTCAATTAAGGATGGCAGCAGTAACAGGAGTACACTATAGGTCCACTAACTAGAAGCAAAGATGAGCACAGTACTGCTTTCCTCTCAGACTGCTTTACATCCAGCCTGCTGCAGGAAGGCACTGCCCAAGTGGGTAGGTCTTCTCTTCAGTTAATTCCCTCAAGAAATGTCCTCTCAGACCAGCCTAGAGATGTCTTTCTTTTTTTTTTTTTTTTTTTTTTAGTTGACAGTCAAGATTCACCATCAAACCTCTTTCTCTCTGTCCCAGAAACCAAATCATTTTATCAGACCCATCTTCCTTTCCTGGACAGAGGTTCCTTTCCACTGGACAAGTAAGATCTGGCCTGTGAGGCTGGAGATAGAAGGGAAATGACCTTTCAGCATAGAGATCTTTGGAGTTGAACTCACAGCAGCTATGTTCACATGTACACAATGTGGTCTGTGTCACATTCTATTACAGAGGATGGAGGGGCTATGGGAAATTACTGAGTTAATGGTTGCCAGGGAGTGCAAGTAACTTTCCTCAGTGATCTAGTAAGTTTCTCTTCTTTTCCTGTCCTCCTTACCATTTTGTTTGAGATTCTGTATATGCTATACAAACATTCTTCCACTGATCTAATTTCTAGCCCTAGAAGTAATCTTCACAGCTCTGACCTCTCCATAGCCATTACTTGTTCATATAATCCAACTTGTCTTTTATTGTTTATACACTTCATTTTATCAGTGTGTATTAGTAGTGTCAGTGTCTCTTAGTATTCTTACGAAGGGGCTTGAACAATAAAAACACAATGTCTGCTGAATATGGTTAGAAATCTTTCTGTGTCTGTTGTATTTTTCTGCTCTGCCATTAAGTGTACAAAATTAGTAATATAAAGAAGTCTCAGGATTTTAGTTTTAAAATGTTTAATTTTTTAAGATTATGCTAGAGAGTTAACTAAGGGTCACTAAACTATACCTCTAAGCCCAAATCTCAGGTTTTAAGATCTAAATAGGATGCTGAGGATGTAGCTTAGTTTCTGTTGTATTTGACTAACATGCATAAAGCCTTGAGTTGGATCTTCAGGATTTCATAAAGCTGAGTGTGTTGGCACAGATTATGAGATGGAGGTAGGGTGATCAGAAGTTCAACATTATCCTTGGATATGCAGATCTCAAGGACAGCCTGGGATAGGTAAGACCCTAACTCAAAACCAACTTAAAAACAATAAAATAGATTCAAGTCTGTGGTTTACCATTAATTTGACACACACGGAAAACAGGTAGCCTTATTTTCTGCAAACAGTTTTCGCTTAGCAGGATGTTATAAAGGCAACTGTGGAGATCAGGGTGTATCCATATGACTCCATATTAATGGGATTTTGGTTTTTAGGCTGTGCCTTGCTCTACATAATGGGGGATCTGGAAGTCAACCTTGTGAAGGAAAAGGTGGGATTGAAAGCAAGGCTCCACAGAATCCTGAGACTCCCTCCTCAAAGAGTCCTGATCTGCCATACATGGGATTAGATCTAAGATGGCTCCTGAAACACCAGTGAGAGAGCAAAAAGGAATGAAGGCCAGGGTGGTGGCTGCTTCCCCATCCTCACAAATTTCCTAACAAGTGACAGTACTCCCCCCCCCACTCCTGAGTAACCTCATCAGGCAGGGCTTTCATTAGAGCATGGTGATAGTGTGTCAAGGATTTAGGGGCTTGCGATTGGCGCAAACACTGTATATAAGCTTATGTGCTAGGCAATAAACTCAAATCTTCACCCTGATGCTGGGTGACACTCTCCAGAGTCAGATGGCCTGAGATTTGTCACCTCTAATTCCCCCCTCAGTCCTGTAATTTTAAAGATTTATTTATTACATGTAAGTACATTGTAGCTGTCTTCAGACACCCCAGAAGAGGGCATCAGATCTCATTACAGATGGTTGTGAGCCACCATGTGGTTGCTGGGATTTGAACTCAGGACTGTCAGAAGAGCAGTCAGTGCTCTTAACTGCTGAGTCATCTCTCCAGCCCAGTCCTGTACTTTTGTAAAGCAGCAGTTTGCCCAATTTTGAGGGAGAAAGGCTTTTTTGCATTTTGTTTATGCAAGTAAACAATCACTACACTAATACATTCATGCAAATAAAAAATTATGTTGGGGGGGGCTGGAAAGATGGCTCTGTTGTTAAGAACACTTGTTGCTCTTGCAGAGGACTTGGGTTCAATTCCTAGCACCCACATGGTAGCTTACAACCATCCAGTTCCAGGGAATTGGACGCCTTCTTCTGATATTTGTGCACACAAAACAATCATACACATAAATCTTTAAAATAAAAAAGAACCCCACCATGTTTGAACTTAGTAAACTAAGCCAGGCACACATAGACACTTAGGTATATAAGAATCATTATCAGAGAAACAAGGTTTGTGAGTTTATCAAGCACCCCAGACCAAGGAATTTTGCAATTCCTGAGTTATATGAATTGATGGGTATTAACAAAATGCAGACTGTCTCCAGCATAGTGTATCTTTAAATCCAGTGGAATTTCCATTCATCTGGATCCATTGTGCCCTAAGCCAGATGTGAGGCCTTGAACCAACGGTGCTTTGGCAGCCCTGCCACAGAACTACTCTGGGATTGTTTTCCTTGTATTACTATTTTATCTATTACAATGATTCTGAGTTTGGATCAGCCTTCTGTCTGGTTGCCTTTAGTAAAAGGTCCATAAGAGTTCTGTGTATTAGCATTCCTTCTAGGCTCTGCCCCACAGTTATCTGGCAACAGCCAGGTATACCTGACTCTCTGTAAAAGGAGCTGTTTCCCAGCTTTTGGGCTAATATCCACTTATCAGCGAGTGCACACGATGTGTGATCTTTTGCCTAAGAATTTCATGAATTCATTGTTTTTAATAGCTGAGTAGTCCTCCATTGTGTAAATGTACCACATTTTCTGTATCCATTCCTCTGTTGAGGGACATCTGGGTTCTCTCCAGCTTCTGGCTATTATAAATGAGGCTGCTATGAACATAGTGGAGCATATGTCCTTATTACATGTTGGAGCATCTTCTGGGTATATGCCCAGGAGTGGTATAGCAAGGTCCTCAGGTTGTACTACGTCCAATTTTCTGAGGAACCGCCAAACTGATTTCCAGAGTGGTTGTACCAGCTTGCAATCCCACCAGCAATGGAGGAGTGTTCCTCTTTCTCCACATCCTCTCCAGCATCTACTGTCACCTGAGTTTTTGATTTTAGCCATTCTGACTGGTGTGAGGTGCAATCTCAGTGTTGTTTTGATTTGCATTTCCCTGATGATTAAGGATGTTGAACATTTCTTTAGGTGTTTCTCAGCCATCTGGTATTCCTCAGTTGAGAATTCTTTGTTTAGCTCTGTTCCCTATTTTTAAATAGGGTTATTTGGTTCTCTGAAGTCTGACTTCTTAAGTTCTTTGTATATATTGGATATTAGCCCTCTATCAGATGTAAGATTGGTAAAGATCTTTTCCCAATCTGTTGGTTGCCGTTTTCTCCCATTGACAGTGTCCTTTGCCTTAGAGAAGCTTTGCAATTCTATGAGGTCCCATTTGTCAATTCTTGATCTTAGAGCATAAGCTATTGGTGATCTGTTCAGGAAAGACCCAGCTATACCACTCCTGGGCATATACCCAGAAGATGCTCCACTATGTTCATAGCAGCCTTATTTATAATAGCCAGAAGCTGGAGAAAACCCAGCTGTCCCTCAACAGAGGAATGGATACAGAAAATGTGGTACATTTACACAATGGAATACTACTCAGCTATTAAAAATAATGAATTCATGAAATTCTTAGGCAAATGGATGGAACTAGAAAATATCATCCTGAGTGAGGTAACCCAATCACAAAAGAACACACTCGGTATGCGCTCACTGATAAGTGGTATTAGTCCACAAGCTCGGAATACTCAAGATACAATTCATAGATCACATGAAGCTCAAGAAGGGAGACCAAAGTGTGGATACTTTGGTCCTTCTTAGGAGGATGATCAAAATACCCATGGCTCACAGCCAACCAATGGACTGAGCATAGGGTCCCCAGTGGAGGAGCTAGAGAAAGGATCCAAGGAGCTAAAGAGGTTTGCAGCCCTGCAGGAGGAACAGTAATATGCACCAACCAGTACCCCCAGAGCTCCCAGGGACTAAACCACTAACCAAAGAGTACACATGGAGGTACCCATAGCTCCAGCTACATATGTAGCAGAGGATGGTCTTGTTGGATATCAATGAGAGGAGAGGCCACTGGTCTTGTGAAGGCTAGATGCTCCAGTATAGGGGAATCCCAGGTCAGGAAAGTGGGAGCGGGAGGGGGGTTGGTAAGCAGGGAGAGGGGGGGATGTGATCATGGGTTTTCAGAGGTAACAAGGAAAGGGGAAAACCTTTGAAATATCAAAAAAAAAAAAAAAGAACTGTTTGTCCCCTCCTCACTCTCTTACCTTCTTATTCTCTGCTCCTTTTCCCTCTCTCCCCCTCCCCATTCCCCTTCTGCTCTCTCTCCTGGCTGGCCTCTCTCCCTCTCCTTTTTCTCTGCCATTCTCTGCCTCTACTCCCTCAACTCCCCTCCCCATGCCCTAAATAAACTCTATTCCATACTATATCTGTATATATTATAGTATAGCTGGTACCTCGGGAGGAAGGGATGCCTCAGCATGGGCCCACAGAGGCACCCCATTCCACCTCACCATATTGTGCCTCAACCAAACATATTCCTGGTTCTTTCTCTTTTTCATAAAACACAACACTGTGAACACTTTTTTTCCTGTTTTTCTGTTGTGTAGCTCATATTTCGTTGTGTGACACATGTGATTTGAGATTTAATATTAGCAATTAAGATTGCAGTGTAATAAAAGAACCTTAATTTGGGGCAGATTTAGGTTGGTCATGCCTATAATCCCAGCACTCAGGAGGCTGAGGCAGAATGACTACTTCAAATTGGAAGCTAGCCTGAGCTATATAGTGCATTTCAGACCAGCTTAGCCTAGAAGTATTTGAGACTGCCTCAAAAACCAAACCAACCAACCAACCAAAAAAACCTTGAGTACTAAGTAAAATAAATGAATTTAGGTGCCTTGGGCTGTGAGATTGCACACCTGGTGAAGTGCTTGCCACACAAGTGCTAGGAACTGAGTTCAGTTCCCAGTACTCAGCTAAACAGTGCTGGTAAAGCAGAGACAAGAGCATCCCTCGAGTTGGCTGGCTAGCCAGCCTAGCAGAATTTAAGTGAGGGATGCTGTCCCCAGAAATACAATGGAGAATTATTGGAAAATGCCAACACCAATCTGTGGCCTCCATAGTGTGTACACATATACAACTGCAAACTCACAGATCCTCCTGCCCCTGCCACTTGAGTGTTGGGATTAAAAGCATGCACGATGGCCTGGCTAGAACCTTTCAATAGAAAAAGGACAGCTTCAATTTAGACATGAGGGAATGAATGAATCCTGTTTGACTAATCTTTACCCCTAACACGTGGTACAGTTACCTTGAGATAAATTACAGAAAACGTTATCAAGATTGATGAGGTCTTTGCTATTGTTGAGAGTTTTCGTGAGGTTTCTTTGAACATTATTCATATGACAAGCCTCATTAGCTGCTCTTCTTATAGTTTTGAAGATTTCTAGAATTTTTCATGGATGTAGAATGTTGGCTATAAAAACGTGTTATGCTATATAATCCCTGTCTCCCTTTGGTCTCTGATATATAAGTATTTTCAGGAGCAAAGTATGCTTACCACCAGTTTTCCACTTCATATGCTAATTTCCTTAGCATAAAAGTTGGTTTGAAAAACACCTGGCATCACATACGGGACCCAAGGCATTTTTTCTTACAGTGACTAGTTTAAACGAAGTTCTTTTCACAAATCAGTTTTCATACCAAAATACTGAAACCAGTATTGGGTTTTGTTTATGCCCTTCCCACTCTTCTCAAAACGGGGTAACGTCTACTGATCTTGAAAATTGGATTCAAATGCCATTCCCTGGTGGAGGGTTGTTTTTTGAGATGAGATCTTACTTTAGCCCAGACACACCTGGAACTCAATCTTTCAGCTTCTTCCACCCTCCGGAATCCTAAGACCAGAGGAGTGAGCAAGGCACTCAGGGGTTCTCAACAAACTGTCTCAGATCAGCTCCTACAGCTCACTCGCTCTGGGGAGCAGGATCCGTAGCAGGGCAAGCGAGAGGATTATCTGTTCCTCTGTGGGTCTGAATCCCCGGAGGGGAAAGTTGTGAGCGCCAAGGAGGTGTCTTTCTCACTTTTTCATCTCTTTTAGAGCCTCACACCAGGCACACGGTGGGTTCGGTGACACTGAACGGCCGGAACGCTACTTTGTCGAGCTTTTGCCCAACAGGAACTCATCCCATTCAGGTGATTCTTCACGTTCCAGATGTGGCGCCACCGGAGGCGTGGCAGCTGGTGCACCGGTTCCCGCCAACAGCAGAGCGTTTCAAACCAAGCGGCGGCCGCAGGGGAGCGGCGACCTCCGGACCACCGCCTGCCGCCGCCTCGTGCCGCCTGTACCAGCTCGAGGACCCCGCGGAGGGAGGCGACCCGGGCGTTCGCCCTGCTGACAGAAACGCTCTCGTAGAAGAAGTCTCGCAGGTACTGCTTTTGCTAGCCCGGAGACGCTGTCCGGTTTTTGCCTCGCGGTGACAGGAAGCGTGGAGTGAGTGTGTGCTCAAGGGTGTGGAGGCGGCCGGAGAGCGGTCCCGGCTGACTGCGCGGCGAAGCGCTTATAGCGAAGCTTCGGTCCAGCACGGCCAGCTGAGACCCCGAGACGCTACCCGGCCTCCCCCTGCCCCGGCGCCACGCCCACTGTGGGAGGAGCTCCGTCCTTCGCGCGAGAACTCGCCTCTCCTCCCCTCTTCCTAGAGCGAAGTCTCGCGAGAAGTAACTAAGGAGCCGGCCTGCAACCTGCCGGGGTGGCTCTGGTAGGCACAACTGGTGGAGCGGCCGCTTCACACCTAGCACCGGAGGGATCCGGTGGAGTAGGCGGAGGAAGCGGAGCATCGCTCTCTCTCGTAGCTCCTCTCCTCGACCCTCGGTGGACGTCTTGGGGGCCGGCAGGTTGGAGCGGGCCGGGTACGGGCGGCTGGGTTTGCAGTGGAAGCGGAGGGCGAGGCTGGTTGCTGTGACCGGGGTCCCGGAGGCTGGCGGCGGCTCCAGGAGCGTGGGGCGCGGTGCTCGGGGCTGGCGGCTCGGGCACCGGGTCGGGAGAGGCGGAGAAGGGTGCTGCTTTTTGGGTTAGGAATCTGGAGGCCTTTCCCCAGGGGAAAAAGGCTATTTTCTCACACCTCCTTTCCAACCTCCTTTCCAGGGCAGAGTAACCCAGTGCCCCGCCCCTTTCCTATCATCTTTGGGTCACCGCAGCGACTACTCTAAGAAGGCGCATCACAATAGGGCGGTGAGTAAGGCTCCCGGTTTGGGGATAAGGTGGTGGAGGAGTCGCTCTTAGGGTGGAGGACGAGACACCTGTAATGTGCTGTGTGGTTTTATCCTGGAACCATATCAACAATGGTAAACCTTTGTTTCCCCCTAACTTGTCCAGAAAAGGTTCTGATTTTTTCTCTGTAAGTTACAAGCCCTCTGACGCCCCTTATTTTGGGGTATGGGCTTGAGGGGAGCTGAGATTTCACTTAGTTTGTTAATGTGGGCTAGTGTGCCTAACTAACCTTGGCCTTTCCCGGATTCCCATTTCTTTTTTTCTCTTTAAAATTTTGAGTCTTGGCCTCTTACTGGTATTTGGAGTCCACAACATGCTAAAAAGCTTTCCACTTTGTGCGCTTAGTATATGAAATTATTTTATAGCCATGTAAGAGTCTGCGTGCTTTTTATTTTAAGTTACCAATCTGAATGAAGCAGTACAATGTATTGATTGGCAGTCGGGTTTCTTTCTGTTCTTGCCTGCCTCCCACTCTTTTCTAGCTCCACTAGCCAAATTTGATCAAAACTTTTTAGAGAGGAGTTTAGGGGTGAATTTTGAATGAAATAGACTGTAGAAATTGGACAAAAAGATATAATAAAACACGTGAATGTAGAGGCTGCAGAAGTTTCTGTATTGGACAGCCATCTAGAACTTAACCCTGGGCATTGAAACAAGGTCTGATATTGAACATTAAGCAGGAAGCAATAGAAAGTACTTGGAAAATTACTAAATGGGAGATAAAGATGAGTTTTCGAGGACAGTTAATTTTGAAGATTTTAGGCTTAATAATTTCCTCTAACATAGAGCTTAGTCTTCAGCGTTTATTTCTATGGGAGGAGAGAAGGTAAAAAGGGAGCTTCAGAAACATGGAGTGTGGTTAGGACCCAGAGCAATGGAGTTCAGAAAGTTCCAGGCAATGTTTTGAGTTGTTAGACATTTTTTCACACTATTCAAACTTCCAGGTGGGCTTTTTACCTCCTATGTTATCCTCCTACCAGTCTGAATTTTGTTCTATTTCATTCTTTCAGTTCTTCAAAGACTTGTGTAATTTTTTTTTTAACCATTAAATGAAATCACAAAGATCTGTGGTCTGCTTTGTGGCCTTTTACCTTTAAATGGTCTCGTGAAGTATACCAGTGAACTGGAAATACTGTGCGTCTCTCAGAGAGATAAGAATGAGTAACAGTCCTATGCCTTCAGGTACTAGACAATAATGAGCACGTACGTCAGTGCACTAGAGAGCTTCTGTCCTCTGAGGCAGCAGTATTCGAGTCTGTCTGATTAATTGTATATATGAATGTGGTATCAGTCTTCAGCCTTCTTAAAAGAAATCTTTAAGTACGATTTCCTGATTTTTGAAATATTGACAGGTAAAACAAAAATACCTTCATGTGACCCAACCAAACCCAGTTGTATTTTAACATAAAAGAGTATTTTAGAGTTATGTTTTATATCTTGGTTTAGGAAGCTGTGTATAGGTCAGAATTAATTTTATAACTAGAAACAAGCTTAAGTCAACTTTGTCAGTTTGAAACTATAAATTTTTAGAAAAATTGTGGAAAAATGTCAATTCTTAATAGATGGTTTAGTGCCCTTTAAATACAGGGCTACAGATTAAATAGATAATTTCTAAAGTAGTCTCTCATTGTCTGTCTACACTTTTGTTTTTTGTAGTTTATTACTGGTTTGAAATCATTAAATGGAAAAAAAATCTATAAATAAGGAGCTCATAATTTTTAAATTGCATACTATTCCAAGTCCAAAGATAAAATCGTGTTTCTCACACTACCCTGCCTGGAATATAAACACCTTTTTTCTCCAGTGAATCTGACCAGGATTTGCTCCCATCCATCTGCTACTTTAGTAGTAATTTGTTTATCAGACTGACTGATAATTTTACAGTGTGTTCAAGAACCCTTATTTTATTTAATGATGGCCCACAGTACAAAAGTAGTGCTGTTACTAATTTGTCTATGTCAACAAGAAGCCATAATATGCTGCTTGTATGTGAGAAAAGTGAATATTCCTAACTTTATAGGAAAAGAAAAAAATCATGCCAAGGTTGCTAAGATGTATAACTCTAGTCACAGAAACATTTTGCTAGGGTGTATTATAATTTTTCTATCTTACTGTTAATTATTGTTACTGTGCCTAACCAGTAAAGTTTCCCATAGGTATGTATACATAAGGATTCATTTGGTCCTGTCATTTTACTATGGGAATAACTGATGAAAACTTTATCGGTTTGTATTTATTTGATTTATAAGTATCTTAAGAGTATATTGGTGTATTTAGAAGGTCTTTATTATTCTTGTACCTAATTGTAAATTAAGTCTAGGATACCATCTACAGTCCATTTCAGGATTTTGCTATTCCTTAGCACATTGTGTCCCTGGGTGTTGACTTTTACCAGAGGAAACATGGATCCCTGGTGCATGGGTAGAGTGTGAGGCTTGGGAATGGTATAAAGAAAGTGTGATGTGAAACAGACATTCTCGTGTCGTGCCTCCTCTTTACAGAAACCATTGATTTAAATTCTTTTTTTCTAGTAAGAAGAATGGGTCCTTTGATTGAACTTTGTATCTAATACATAGTATGACTTAATGGCATTTGTGGAATTGAACCTTGTGGATTAAAACTCATTTACACCCTAGTAGGAAGCATTTTAATCACATAATCGGCTCAAGCTTTGTTGGGCTGTGAGGAATGGGAGTTTATAGGTCAAACTGAAGTCCCAAGAGGTGGATCTTGCAAAGTTAGGATCTTTATCTTAGTGGTAAAGCCATGAAAGCCAGGTAAGGAACAGAGTTTCAAAAAGGAAGAAGGAATAGCTAAATATTCCTTTGTTACCGCACAGTTGTACAAATTGGACTGACTTTCACAGCTGAGTGTATTATAACTTGTATGAAGACTACAAAGGATATTCTTTCTTAAGTCAGGACTTTTGGGGGAGGTGTCATATACTACATTTTCTTACATTTATCCTTTTTAAGTTCGTTGAGACTAATATCTATTCATCACTTCCCTGCTTCCCTCTAGAGCAAGAGTTGAAAAGAGATGTGTTATGTTTATAAAATATTCCTGAGAGTTTTAAAACCATTTTTTGTTTTATTTATTATTTTCATTTATTAAATCCTTTCTGGTTTCCCCTCACTGCTCTCCTAGCTCCTTTGCCCCAACTTACCCTCTCCATTCCTCCTCCGTTTCCCTTCAGAAAAGGACAGGGCTCCCAGGGATAGCAACTGAACATGACATATCAAGACTAGGCACATACCTCATATTAAGCTGAACGAAGCAACCCAGTAGGAGGAAAAGGGTCCCAAAAGGAGGCAAAAGAAAAGAGTCAGAGGCAGCCCCTGCTCCCACTGTTAGTAGTCCCACAAGAAGAAAAACTGTACAACCATAGCATACAGAGGACCTTGGTTAGACCATACAGGATCCCTGATTGTCAGTTCAGTTTCTGTAAGCTCCTAAATGCCCAGGTTAGTAAACTTTTTGGTTTAGGAATTTGTCATATATTTGTGTGGATTGTCTTGATGTTGGGGGTGAGGAGAGTGGTCCGTCATCTCCCCCCCCCATGTTTCTGTGGTGACTTATTAAGAAGGAAATGCTTGTTTGCAAGTAGCTTTCATCCCCCTCCTTCCACTCTCTGAAGTTATTTTTCCAATGAGGACTAGAAGAAGGGGTTGAATCTACTTTCCTCAGTGCCTTTGGTTCTGTTTTTGGGTCTCCTGTTTCTTAGAACATACATTTTCAATATATTCATCTGTATGGTAGGTTTATCTGAGCAGGCTGGACTTCTGTGAGGGAGAAGGAAATGGAACACCTACATTTCTAACTGGGTAAGTGTAATTTACAATTGAAGTGATTTACAATTTGGCCAGTGGTTTGAGTTATATTTTTAATACTCATCTATCTAACTCCTTTATTGTTTTTTTTGTTGGTCTGAAGTAAAATTATGGCAGAGGCTGGCTGTGGGGAAAGAGATAGTTACAGATGTTTGTTAGAGAGGAAGAGTTACAAGTTAGACACCCCCTAATCCTAAATCTGAACTCTGAAATGCTGCAATATCTGAATCCTGAGCATCCACCTATTCACCAATCTAAAAGTTTGTTTCATGTATAAAGTTGCCTTTAGAGTGTGTGTATATGCTGTTTATAAAATGTAAATGAGTTTGTGTTTAGTTTTGGTTGGGTCCAAGATAATTTAATTCATATATGCAAACATTCCAGAACTTTAGAAAAAAAATTCACAAATAATCTGGAAGTAATCTGGAATCTGAAATACTTTTGGGCCCGGCATTTCAGATAAGGGATACTCAACCCATTTTAGAGTTTTGTTTTTCTCTCTTTAATTGAATGTTTAATAGGGTTCAAGCTAATGTTGCAATTTCCTTACTATTTCCTCCTGGTTTACTTTGTGGTCTTTGAAACTGATAACCTCTTTGCAAAGAACGTAACAAATTATAACTCAGAGGTAGAAGGTGAACAGTTAGAACTCAGAGATGCTCTCCAGAGAAAGATTAAAAGGGTGGTGAGTTTACAGGCGGTGGGAATGCTGTGAGTTAAATACAGCGGTATTTGGTTGCCAGATTTTTTGGATTAGAATAGGTGAATCTGTGATCGCATTGTGAAATCTGAATAACTCCAGAATCTGGAACACTTGTTATCCCAAGCATTTTGGTTAATAGCTACTTTACCTGTATTTGAAATAGTAAAACATAAAGAGGAAAGAGTTTGTTACATATGCATGCTTATGTCACAGATTTCTGAAGATTGTAAGGTATTGTTGCTTTATCTTTGCCAGTAAAAGCAGAGATACCTTTATTTATTAATAACTTAATTATATTCTATTTAAAAATGTAATATACCTGATTATATATCCTTAAAGTCCAAGGAGGATTAGTGCTAACCACCTCTTGAATATAAAGTCCTTAGCTGCATAAGCTCTTGCTATAAAATAGAGTAATATTTCTATATAACCTACATACAATAAATCCTCTATATACTCTTAAGTCATCTTGAGATTAATTAATGCTTAACTCAATGTAAATTCTATGCAAATAGTTGTTCTTCTATATTTGGAGATTAAGGACAAAAACTGTACAATCTTGAGTTGGTTAAATCTGTGGGTGTTGAACATGAGAATACAGAAGGTTAACTACTCATTTTTATTGTTGTAGATGAAATGATATATTAGTACTTGGGGACTAAAAAAATGAACATTTGTATTTGGCTAGGTATAAGATGAGAGTCTGTCATAGTGAATGACTGATTAAAATACTACTTGACTAGACTGTGAATAATAATTTTTTAAGGTAGTTTAAAATTGTCATTTTTATTCTTGAGTTATTTGGAATCATTTAGATTTGAGTTTAAAGCTCACTGTTAGCTCTTTGATTATAAAGTTACTTAATCTCTTTAATTTGTTTCTTCACATGAAAATGTGTATAGAACATAATAGCTAGGGATTTAAAGATAAAGGAAGAGCATTTTAAAATGTGTAAATAATAAAACAATATATTAATATAACTTTTTAACACTTTGGTTTTTCTTTATGCCCAGAAGATAGCATTGACATTGTTGTTCCTACTCCCCTTCCTACCTACCAGTGTTCTTGAAACACATCTACCAGTTAACTTACGTACTTATTTGCTGATCTCATTTAGAAAGGACACATTCAAAATTTTATTTATTGCTTTTGATAGTATAGTTCTTCTACTGCAATTGCAAAGGTTTCCTTTTCTTTATTCTGATAAACATTGAACAATAGGAAGCCCTACTTGTTTTTAATGTTGGTATTCATTTTCTGGTATTTGTTAGTCTATATAATTTGAATGCCAGGTAGAAAAGAAGAGGGGTGAGTATTTTGAAAATTGTCTATTGGAATTTTTTTAAACCAAAACATTTATTAATTAAATTATTTTATTTTCCACTTTAATATACTTGATTATTATTACTTGTAGTGAGTAGAACATTCTGGATTTTTTGTTTGCAGACTATATTAAATACCAACCTAAAAGTAATTTAAAACTTGCTGTCATTGTTGGTGGGTGGGTGGTAATGGGTTATAGAGGATGAACATACCACAGAGCATCTGTGAAGATCAGAAGATAGTATGTGAAATTAGTACTCTTCTTCCTCCTTCACATGGGTTCTGGGGGTTGAACTCAGTACAAGCACCTTTGTCCACTGAGCCCTCTTGTCTGCCCTCCATCCACCATAAAAATAAACTTTAAAGCTCAGTTACCTAAGAAAGGATTGTAGGTAAAAGTTTTTGCAACAAATAATTTTTAAGATTTTCTCATTTTCGAATGGGCATACAAAGTGCTGACTTATTTTTAAAGTAATTATTTCATTCAAGGCAGTTTGTTTTACAGAGTATGGGCTTGAATTTAGTTTTCTAATGTCTAGGAAGCAAATGGTGGTGTCTTCTTTATCTCTTCATTTATTTAGAGGCTACATGTGTGTTTGTATATGTGTGATTTTTTTTCAGTGCCGAGGGTCAGACCCAGGCAGGGCCTTGTGCTTTGACATGCTAGCAGGCTCTTTTGTTGAGCTGCATCCCTTAGCCATGTACAACAGCTTATAGAATCCTGTAACTTTCCGTATGATAGTTAACTGTAGGATATTCTTTAGTCTTTTTAGTAAGTTCTCCTACATTGATAGTTTCTCCTTTAAAAGACAATATTTAGTTATTAGAGATCAAACTATAATAGACAAAATTAATTAATGCTCTAAAAAATTGGAAGAGAAAACTGAAGCAAACATGGATCAAAACCTTTTAGCTGATTAAGGTAGTAAGTTATACTTAGTAATTGGAAGGCTGAGCCTATAGTGTAGATAGAAAGCTTGCTGAGTGTATTGTTCCAGTGCCCTCTTTAGTGGACTTAATGTACTACTTTATGAGGTATGTGAAAAATGTTTATCATGCAGTAGGAAGGAGACATCAAAACTTCTGTTTATATTGGACTTTTACTGCATGATTATTTTCATTTTCCTTTTTTTTATAAATTCTTACTATATATTTAATACTGCTATGATAGGATATCTGAGTTATACATATGCTTTATGTTAGTTGAGCTCAGAACACATTAAAAGGTAAAAGCTGCTTTATTTTAGATATCTATGCATTCCTAGTGAATGATACTATTTAACAGTAGTCTTAAATAGCTGTTAATTTTGAAATTGTTTTATGATGAGAACTTGGAAACATTTCTCATAAAATGCTTTCATGAAAAATTTATTCTACAAACTTTGTTTGAATAATTGTGTTAGAATATATGATAATTACTTTAAAAGTTTATCTCATAAACTTGAGCATTCATTTTTCCAATACTTAAGTTACCATTGGTTATCATTCAGACACTTTGGTTATCATCAAACAAAAACATTGTTAAGTTAAACAGCTGATTTAAAATTTCTTCCCACTTTTGGCCATTTGGGGGGGGTGTGGGTGTAAATTGTATGTTTAAAACTAACCCTTTATTTATATTTGTTTATATGTTTGTTTATATGTTATAAAATTTATAGTTTGCAACCTATCCTTTTATATCATCTAATCAGATGATTCTTGGAAGTCTATAGTCTCAGTTCCAGTTCCTGATTTCTTTGGTGGGTCTTTGCTAAAAACTAGCATATGGCTACTGACTGTACATTCTTGTTTCTTATACTAGAATTCTTTGCCTTGAAAGATTGTTAACTTTTTTTTTTAAAGACTTAACTTTAATTATGTGTGTCTGCATTTTTCTCTGTCTCTGTATGTATACATGTCTGTGCACTGATACACATATATGCACATGGAGGACAGAAAAGGGCACCCCGTTCTTTTGAGCTGAACTTAAAGGTGATTGTTGGATGCCTGGTTTATGTGGGTACTGGGATCCAAATTCTGGTCCTCATGATTGTATTGTTAAGTACTTTTAACCAGGAAGCCATCTCTTTAGCTCCCAAGACTCAGAAGTTTATCATTTGTTTGTTTTTTATTTTAAATGTAAATCTTAGTGGTTTTGTTTTTTTATTCTGAAAATCAGTGTTTACCCATTGTTTTTCCTTGTTGTTTTTTTAAAAATGTTTTTATTTTGAACTTTTTGATTTCTGGAATTTTAGGAAAGCAAGTCCTCAGCTCTGTTTTAGAATCTTATCTGTCATCTTTTTATCTTTTACTGTTTTGAAATGTCACTACTTTGTATTAGCTGAGTCTGACATTTTGATAAATTGTGTATTAAATCTGTGAGATGGTATAATATAATTGAAAAAATAACAAATTTGACTGTAGAGGTATGGATCATAGCTTTAATTGGCTATGTAATAGATGCTAAAGTAAGTTACTGAAATCAATCTTAATTTAAAGGTCTTTGAATATAAAAAAATTGTATGGAATACTGCTCAGATTCCTAAGTTATAAAGATATCTAGAGAGAGTTTTTCAGTTATATTTTGTCCCAAGTTAACTTTTCTGTTGTTTAAAATGAAGAGAAAAACATAACTTCTTTTATGAAAAGGCTGTAATATTTTGCTTCTGTACTGGCAGATCCAGTAGCTACCAGCCTTCCTGGTTATTATAGCTGCTCAACTTCAAGAACATGATGGCCATGTCAAACCCCAAAGAAATAAATAGCTATAACATAGGCACATGTGGCTATTTAAATTAATTTTAAGAGAGAGTTAAAAATCCACTTCATTTATGTATGGTGTCATAGGTCTGGAATCTGTGAGTACCCAAGAGACTGAGACAGACCAATCACTGAGATCGATGCTAGTTTGAGCTACATACTAAGTGTAAAGCTGGCCTAGATTACATGGTGATATTTTGTCTAGAGAAACCAAACCCCAATCTTCAGTTGAAGTAGACACTATCTTTTTGAGCCAGGTGTGGTGCCACATACCTAATCTCATCACTGAGGAGGCAGAGGCAAGAGGATCTTTGTGACTTCAAGGCCAGTCTGGTCTACATGGTGAGTTGCATAGAGACCCTGTCTCAAAAACAAAACAAAGTGAAAAGAAGATAAACAGACATGCTGAACAGTGGTGGTGCACACCCTTCATCCCAGGGCTGGGAAAGCAGAGGCAGGATGATCTCTGAGTCAAGGTTAACATTATGAGTTCCAGGACAGCCAGAGCTATCACAAAAACCTTTCTCCAAAAACCAAAACATTAAAAAAATAAAAATTAAAAACAAAATCAGACACTATCTTTTCCCCCTTTTTAATTTTCTAAAATTTATTTTATGCATGAATGTTTTGTCTAGATGTATGTAAGTGCACTGTCTATGTGCCTGGTATCAGTGGATGCCAGGAAAGAGTGCTGAATCTCCTGCAACTGAAGTTACAGATGGTAGTGAGCTGCTGTATGACTGCTGGGAATGGAAACCAGGTTCTCTGAAAGACCAGCACAGCAAGTGCTCTTAGCCACTAAACTATTTATTAGCACTTATTTAGGAAAAAAATTTATATATAATATATATATATATACATACATATATATCTATTATATGTAATATATGTTATATATTACTTTATTAGATATATTACATATCAATATAATATATATTATATGCTAATATAATATATATTATATATACACATATATTAACTGTACATTGAGCAGATACCTCCATATCCCACCTGCCCTTGTTTTTCTTGGCTTTCCCTCCTCCCAGTCCCTTTTATTCCCTTAGACAGTTTTACTTCTATTTTAATGTCAAATATCTATATATAATTTTATCTCTAAAATCTAGGAACCACAAATGAGATAAAACATATTTGTCCTCAAGTTGCATCCATTTTCCTGAAAACCACACAGCCCCTTTATTACCAAAAGTATATATCCATTGTGTATAAGTAGATCACATTTTCTTAATCTTTTTTTCTGTTGTTGAATTCTATAATTTGATTATTATACACACATTAATATATAAGTATTGTAATACTTTGACTCGGAGTCTTTTGAGTAAATACCAAGGAATGGTCTGACTTGGGTCATCTGGTATGTCTATTTAGTTTTTTTAAGGAACCTTCATTGTGCCATCCATGGTGACTGAACTAGTTTACATTTTTAATAGCAGTAAGAATTTCTGTTTGTCAACATCCTCACCAGCATTTGGTGTTCTCTGTTTTCTTTATGACTGTCATTCTGGCTGGGGACTCTCAGTGTAGTTTTGATTTGTATTCCTGTCATGGCTAGTGGAATAGAACTGTCTGTACAATTCATTAGCCAGGTGGTTGTATTTCTTGCTTATTTGTTCCTTATATATTCTAGATACTAACCTTCTGTCAGATATATAGGTAGCAGTGATTTTCTTCATTCTGTAGGCTGTGTCCACTGAATTGACTGCTTCCATTCTTCGTAGAAATTTTTAAATTTTATGAGGTCCCATTTGTCAGTTGGCATTATTTTCTGAGTAACTGGAATCTTAATTAGAACTGAAAGTATGCCTATGCTTTTATCTTGGACCATTTTTCCCAATACTTCTAATAGTTTCAGAATTTCAGGTCTTCATTAAGGTCTGACTCACTGGAGTTGATTTTTGTTAAAAGATGAAACATAGAGGACTATTTTTCTTCTACATAGGGATATCTAGATTTCCCAGTGTCATTTGTTGAAGAGGCTGCTTTTTTATTGTTTTTGGGTTTTTCCCCCGAATGTATGTTTTTGTATCTTTGTCTAAATTGGGTGGCAGTAGCTGTGGGTTTTTAATCTCTGTCTTCCTTCTCTGTTCCATTGATCGATTTTGGTGCTGGTACTGTTTTTGTTTGTTTTCAGTGGCTCTGTAGTATAACTTGATCAGGTATTGTGATGCTTTCAGCATTATTTTTGCTCAGGATTGTTTGGCTATTTGGGATCTTTTGTGCTTCCATATGATCTTTAAGGATTTATTGTTGTTGCCTTTTCTGTTTCTGTGTATGATAACATTGGAGTTTTATGGGGAATGCATTGAATCTGTAAATTGCTTTTGTAATATTCTTCCAGTCCACGACTATGGAAGATCTTTCTGTCTTTAAGTGTGTATTAGTTACTTTTTCATTGCTGTAACAAAACACCATGGTCAGGGCAACTTACAGAAAGAAGGGTTTGAGTTTATGGTTCCAGAGGGATAAGAGTTCAGCAGCCACAGGACAGGGAAGCCTGGCAGCAGATAGGCAGAGTGGCTGGAACAACAAGCTGAGAGTTCACATTGCAAATCACAGAGAGCAAACTAGAAGTGGAAAGAGATTTTTAGCTCTCAGTGTCCAACCCCGGTGGTATACTTCCTCCACACCTAAACCTCCCCAAACAGTACCACCAAGTGGGAACTAAGTATTCAGACATCTGACCCTGTTTGAGAGACATTTCATTCAAACTACCACATAGTGTGTTCTTTAACTTAAGTTTTTAATATAAGAAAATCTTCGATTTCCTTGGTTAGTTTTATTCCAAGATATTTATGCAGGTCTTTTTTGAAGCAGTTGTGAATGAGATTGCTTACCTGTTTCATTCCAGTTTGTTTCTAGTATATAGGAAGGTTGTAATTTCATTTCAACCACATTGTAACCAAATGTGTAAGCCACATTTCATAATAGTTCCATGGCTACTTTTTAGATATCACAGATTAAACCATTTTTGTTTTCATATAGTTCTTTCTGTTATAGAGCACTATAATCTAGAACTCACATAATGAGATACTTTCTAGACAAGCAAAAAATACAAAAAGAATGAAAGTTGTGAAGGAAATAATAAATAGGTCAAAATGAAGCTGCATTAATAAAGACTGAAAAATAAATAGCCTTGGAAAAGCATCATGAAAGAAAACAATGTGTAAGTTATTTAGAGCCTGCCGCTTCTTAGAGTTGAATATAATGTAAGTATTTCGGTACCTTCTAGGAATTTTCTCTGTTAATTCCATGTCAAGCTGGTTGGTTTGATTTTAAAATATTTCTGATTTTAAAGGTTTAACTCTTTGGATATATAAGAAGAAAAAATAGAATCATATAGAAAATAAAGTGATATTTTAACTTAAAATTGTATCTTTTAGTGAGTTAAAGAACTTATAAATAACTATATAGGATTTGTTGTTCATTTAGTTATAAACATGCTAAACATGTTAAGCAGATGTTTGGAAATACTTGGAATTCAGAAAGAATTTAAACATTATGCTGGTCAAAACAAGAAAGGAACAATTTTTTAAGTGTATTAATACCTTGATTAAGAAATGAGTGAAGTGCACGCTTAGGTACACACACATAGAAAGGGAACACAAGTTGACCAATGAGGAATAGATACAGCCTCCGCAGTTTGAAGATTGAGTCATGATTTCCAGTACAAGCTTGCCTGGGATTCATAGCAAGACCCTATCAAGAAAAAAAGCAAAATAAAGGGAGAGGGAGGAAGGAAGGAAGAGGAAAGAAAGAAGGAAAGGAGAGATGGGGAATGCAGGCAGGACATGGGAGGAAATGAGGCAGAGGATGAGAGATAAGTGAACAATGTAATTTTAATACAAAATCTATGAAGTAGTACTTTGGGTGTTGGGAAAATAACTCAGTTGGTAAAGTGCTTGTCATTCAGGCCTGAGGATCTGAGTTCAATCCCCAAAACCCCATGAAAAAAATTACTTGTTTATAATCTTAGTGCAAGGAAGTTGAAGACTTACTTTCCTCCCTACATATCTATCTCTATTCCTCTGTCTTTCACCTCTCTCTCTCTCTCTCTCTCTCTCTCTCTCTCTCTCTCTCTCTCTCTCTCTGTGTGTGTGTGTGTGTGTGTTTGAAGATAGAACCCAGACAAGAATGAGCTAAATCCAAAGCCCTATTTCTCCTTTTTTGCTTTACGTTGCTTATGAGCAGGTATTGTCATTAGATTTAAATTGAATTATAATATTTTTTCTTCAGTGCTTTTTGCCATGACTGAATTGTAGGTTCAGTCATATGATAATTCTCTTTTAAGATAAGCCACTATAAAGATGTCTTATAAATATTTATACTTTGCATTTCCTCTGCATTAGTGGATCATAATACATGCCCTTTAAGTTCTTTCATCTTAATTACTTAATTAGGACATTTTATAAAAACTTATATTCAGGTTACAGTAAGCTGTACTAAGCCATGGGGACATAAACATAAATTATACTTTGTGTTTTGTCCTCAAAGATCTTGTAGTATTTGAGGGACATATGGCAGAAACATTTTGCTAAGTCTGTATGTGTTGATCATTGTACATAACCAAAACAGAATTATACTTAGGCAGTTATTAAAGAAGAAAAATTCTGTTAAAGAAGATTTCTATGATAAAGCTACTTCTAAATACTTTATTTACCAGTATGTGGTTAGTTTAATCATTATACAAACCATAATTAGAAAATTCAAATAGTGTAGGAAAGAATACAATTGAAAATAAATTTCCCCTTTAATTTCTACTTGATATTTCCGGACATTCTTTTAAATCTGGCTTCTCTAAAACTTTTAATAATAATTCATGTTGTGTGATAGTAGTGGCTCCAAATACTTACTGTGTTATGTGTGTTAGTAGATGTATCCCAGCTCTTTGCACCTTTGCTCATTTCTCTTTGCCATCTGCTCTTACACTGTCTAATTTCTCATTTTAGTGTTCCTTTTAGCTTAAGCTGAGTTTTCATTTTACTTTTTGATACTTGTCATTTAGCTCCGGAGACTCCTCTTTGTTACTCATCAAGATTCTTCTTTTAGATCTGTGGATCTGTGGGCCTTTGTTTGAATATATTCATAAAGAGTACTTTGAAGTTTGGTAACCCAACATCTGGGTCCACGTGGAGTTTTTTTGTTTTTGTTTTTGTTTTTTTTAATCAGATCCTCTTTATTGTCGTGTTTCTTGGCATGCTACAATTTTTAGTTGAAATTTGGCTGTTATGGTATTCTCATAAGGGTTGTTGTTTGTTGTTCTAAGGACTACTATTTAGCCTGGAGTCTGTCAGATTTAACTCCCCTGCACTGTATAGCAGCTCTGTCAGATATGAATCAGGAATATACTGAGTTAAGAAACATCAAATCATAGATCTTGTGTTATGCAACTTTTGAGGGTAGATTCTTCTTAGTGAAGATTCTTCTGTGGTCTACATTTTTGGGGGTTCAGGTTATTGGGATAATCCAGTGTCTATCTCCCCTGCATGTAGAATTTACAGCAAACCATGATCCAGGCAAAGTTTATGCTCAGATTTTGGGTCTTTACCTTTTCATGTTTTTTACTCCAATTTTCAGTATATATGCTTTAAATTTCTATTTGTACTTGCAGTGTTGAGATTTTCTCTTCCATGTTGAGCTGCTTGGCTTCTTGGTTTTTATTCACTCTATTTGAGAGCAAAATAGAAGAATCTAAGCAGAAAATCTTGTAGCTGAACTCAGGGTCTGTTCCTTTTCTTTCACTGTGATTTGCTTTTGAGATTTTCTAGTTTTGAATAGGCTTAATTTTTAAAAAATTTATGTGTATGAATGTTTTGCCTGCATGTATGTATGTATGTGTAACACTTGGATGTCTGGTGTCATGGAAGCCAGAAAAGGACATTGATCCCTGGAACTGAAGTTACAGATGCTTGTGATCCATTGGTGACAGGCTAGAGCTAGGAATCTAACCAGTGCTCTTAACCACTGAGCCATTCTCCAGCCCCTATTTTAAGCAGGCTTTTAAAATTAGTCTTTTCAGTTTTAAATTGTTGCTTTCTATAAACAAGCTAACCAGCTACATTTAGAAAAAATTCTTTTTGTTCCTTGGATTTCCATTTGTTTATTGTGTGTGTTTGTGTATGTGTATTCGTGTGTAGAGGTGCAAGACAGCTTGCAGGAATCCAGTTTCCTCCTTTCATTACATGACTAACAGAGTACCGTTACCTACAGCCTTCATTATTTTCTCCTGCTCTAAAGATCTCTCTCTCTAATAATCACTACACTTTAATTTCTAGTTTGAAGGACAAAAATAGGCACTGGGGAGATGTCCTAATTGTTAAGTTTCCTGCTGTGCAAGCATGAAGACCTGAATTTAAATCTCTGGCACACATGTGAAGTGGCAGGTATGGGGTCATGTGGCTGTAACACTAGTGCAGGAGGTACTAGAGAAGCTAGATTTTCAGAGTTCACTGACCTGTCAGTCTATCCTGTCAGTGAATACAGTGAAAAACTGTCTCAAAAGATGAGGTGGAGAACAATTGAAGCCAATCCACATCAACCTCTGGCATATGCATGTGCACACAGGTGCATGTACACCTGTGTGTGTGTGTGTGTGTGTGTGTGTGCGCGCGCGCGCACGAATGTGTATGCATGCACACACAAATAATTTCACATTAATAGAAAAACTCTTGTGTAGCAACCTATCTAAACTGAGCCTACAAAGAAAGAATACACAAGACACAAGAAGGCTGAAGTTTAAAGGACATCTGCTAGTAATAAGGAGCAAACATTAATTTTTGTATATGCAGCTGAGTACATTGGAAGAGATCATGGGGCTTTGGTTAAATTGGATTTTGATTTTAGCTCTCAAATTTCTTCATAATATACAAACAAGATAAAGTAAGGCTGTTTATTGTTTTAAGTAGAAGGAAACATAGGAACTTGTTAGCTCACTGATACCTAGTAATTACAATAAGTTGTCTCCTTACACTTTTTATTGTTTTTTTTTAAATGTTCTTCTCTGGGTCATTGTCATTAATTCATACTATCTGGAAATAGTGTCCCAGGGAACACATATTTACTGTGTTAGAGTTGTCTTTGAGGTTTCTGTTATAATATTTTGCTTCCTTGCTACATAACAAATAAAAATGTAAAAGTAATTGAATCACCTTTCTCTCAATTGACTTTTGGTAGTCTCCTAAAAATGTGTACAGACCTAACCAACAGGTCCAGCCTCTGTAATAGAGTATTTCTAAGTTATTTGGAACATAGACTATTTTTGTTGTCTCTAAATATATGAACAGGGATGTATTTTCTAGAAATTCTTTTCAGTACTCCAATAATTGCTTTTGAAGCGTCAACAATAGTACACTTTAGTTTGTCTACTGTGACACTGGATATTTGAGATTCAAGTGCCAATTTTTGAAGGAACTTTTTATAAGCAGTTTAGGTATAGGAATTGGAGAGCCATTAAATGTTTTTAGAAAGGTTTGTTTGTTTGTTTTTGTTTTTTAATTTAATTTTAATTTCAATTTAATTGGAGCAAATGTGCCATTAAATGGTGGTAAGGAGATTAACCAAGAGGGTTATTGTTAGACGAAAAGGTTGGTTCAGAATGAAGGCAGCAGCAGCTTTATGGCTGAAAAGGAAAAGAAGGAATCAAGAAAGTTTTGAAGTAGATTTAATAGGGGAAAGTGAGAAGTCAAGGATGACTTCAGATTCTTTAACTTGAATACAGATAATTTCAACTGATATGAGAGACCAAGATGATTAAGCCATATAAAACTCAGGAAGGTGTTTTCCCAATTTTGATATTTGTCTTTCACTTAAATCATTATTATTGGTAGTAGTGTGTGTGTGTGAGTCACTACATGCTACCTCATGCATGTGGAGGTCTGAGGACAGTCTTCAGAGCCAGTTCTACCCATCCAGCTGCAAGGCTTGCGCCTGTGCTTTACGCAAGGAACCATCTCATTCACCCTGTCTTTGACTTTTGTGAACAACTTCTCCATCAAATCCAGGTCAGAAGTGAGTGTAAAGGAAGAATGCTGGAGCCAGTGTCAGAAAACCGGGTTCTAGTCAGATTTACATAATTTAGCTAAACAATTTGAAGAGTTACATTTATTTATTATTTGGTTTTATGGTGGTAGTGGTATGGGAAGTGTGTGGAGGTTTCACAATCCCTGGAAGTAAAATCTGACCTGTTTTCAAGACCAGAACTATTTTATATACCAAATTCTCGTCGTTTTTTTAATCCTATGGCTGATCAACATTGTGAACTTCAGCAAAATTACCAAAATTCTGAGGTTGTTTTGTTCTATATATGAGATTATAATGCCACTCTTGCAACATGATTGAGAATATTAAATCTGGATATACTTTTTAAATGTTTATTTAAGATATTGTATAAAGCTATTAGAGTTTCTTTATAACTTAGGTAGATTTAGTAGTCATAAGCCTCATATATATGAGAAAATATTTGATAGGTTTTATTGATAAAGCATTTTGTGGTAATTGCACTGTAAGGAAACAGGATAACTGTATACACACATTTGTCAGTAAAAATTAAAACTCTGTTCAGCATCAATTTGGTTAAGGAAATAATAACATTGTTATTTGGTCCTGAGATGGTTTGTGACACTGAGGGATGCAGCTTAGTGGTGGAGCACATGACGAGCCTCCACGAGGTCCTAAATTTAATCCATGGTGGAGAAAAAAATTGCTTTGTAAGCATCTTAACTTTTGGCAATTAAGAAATATTCCAACAGAAAATTTATGTAAAATAATCATTCTATGGATTGTTTTTGTTTTGGGGGTACTGATTGATATTTGATAGCATGAGTTACTTAGATAATCATTGATGTATACTTGCTCAATGTAAGTGCTGTATTATTAAACTGTTATACAGAGGTAGTAAATTGAGAGAATATACCAGGTAGAAAGTACATTTAAAAGATTTCTGGGGTTTATTTTAATCTGATTTGTGACATTTGATGTTTAGTGTTTTGTGATCTACTTAACCACAAGTACACCACAGTAATCTCTAGTATATAAAATTCTATGGCTGTTTTATTCTGCATGGAATAGATTTAAAGGTCAACACTACTCTTTTATGTAGGTTATGGGTGCTACATGTGTGCTTTCAGAGCAGTAGTGTGAGGAAACTTGAAGTGGGATGGCAGGACGGCCTCATCCCTATGACAGTAACTCCAGTGATCCAGAGAATTGGGATCGGAAATTGCATAGTAGACCTCGTAAACTTTATAAACATTCAAGGTAGGTAGAAAAAATATATATTTCCCATATCAAAGCTCTGTTCAATAACCTGATTTTAAAAAAACCACTGCTTCATTTGATAGTGGGAAGTCCTGTCAGGATGTGGCCTCATTTACAAAGCACTGTGCATGCGTGTTTCTCCTGAAATAGCTTTTAGAGAAACATTTCTTCCTTTTAATTTTTCAGTATTTTTGTTTCTTTGAATACTTTTGTCTCTAGATTATGTTAACATTTTAGTTGATTCAATAATTAGGTGTTATAATGCGATCAGTTTGGAATTCTGGCAAGTTAGGTTAGTTCTTAGGTACTTAAAACTGTCTAATAGAGGTTTTATTTCTTTTTTTAAATATATTGTGTGTGCTGGTTTAAGTTGACAGTTTTATGTTTGTGTCAGTACTTGCCTCAGTACGTCTTTAAGTATGCAAAATGTATTCTGTGGGCATACTGATCTAATGGGAAAAGGCATCTTTGCAGACCTCTACTAGTTCATTTTGAGTTTGATGCATGAAATGAAATTGATCTCAAAAGTTCATGCTTATCTATATGTTATTTTTTTAACTTTGGTTTTGTACTGTGGTAAATGAGTCATTTAGAATACTTTGTAATCTGATCATTTTAATAAGGTTAACTGACAGCTAATAAATTCCACATATCACAGGTATGTAAGCATGTTTTCATAGAGAATTTTGCTATATAAATATCATGTAGAAGATATTACTGAAAGTGTAAATTACTCAAATTAAAAAATTCTTTTGATTACTGATAACAAATACATGCTTTCTTGAAAATAATACCATAACTTTGAAATCCTTTGTGTAATACTAAAAAAAGAAGAAAATTGATTTGAATACTTAATGTAAATATTTAGAAAATATGAGTGATTGATTGGTACTTCCTAACTCTCCTGAGAAGATACTTACATATATTGTAGAATTTCATGTGTTGTCTTAAATTGATGTTGATTTCTTAATTTACAAGTATGTGGGACACAGTGTAGATATTTTTTGGTTTGTTTTATTCTGTGTGTGTATCCTTCAAGTAAGACTCTTGTTTGTTTTCTAGATAATTATCTTGTCCTTATTTGGGAGACTTTAAAGATACATGAGTTTTATTACTGTGTGGGATTATAGCTAGCTACACCATATTGTATATATATAAATTTCAAGTGAATTTTGTGTTATGCTTTCCTGCTGATGTGCACTAAATTATGCATTATTTAATGAAATAACAAGGGTAGAAACGTCATTGTTTGCTTTTAGAAAGGCTTTGTACATTCAGTGGGAAATGTTATAGTAGTGATGTTTTCATTTCAGAAACCCTTTTTATTTCTTTATCTTTAATATCTATATTTTTAAATTTTTTGTGGTGTTGGGAATTGAGCACAGGGCTTTGTATGTTAAAAACATACTTTGCTACTATGCTTTTCATTAGCAACTTTTTAGTGCTATTTTGGGGTAAACTGTAAGGTAGGGCATTGTAGTGGCAACACCCAGGAGGCAGAAGCAGGCAGATCTCTATGAGTTCAAGGCCATTCAGAGCTATAAACTGAGGCCCTGCTTTGCCTAGGGGGGAGGGGGAGGGAAGAGGTGGAGGAGGAAGAAGAAGAAAAAAATTAGTTTAAATTTCTTTTTAAGCTGGGTGTGGTAGTGTTTGCTTATAGTCCTGGCATTTGGAGAGTAAAGTCAAGAGGATCTGGAGATCAAGATTAGCTGGGGCTACTTGAGAACCTGTCTCAAAACAACAACAAAATGTTAATGGGGACTCAAGAGAGGACCTGCCTGGATTCAGTTCTTAGCACCTACAACTGACAGTTCATAGCTGCTTTCAAGTGCAGTTCCAGGGGATCTCCTGTCCTCTGGCTTCTGAGGGCACCTGGATGTGAATGCACATGGTGTACATAAACTTATGCAGATATACATGCATACACATAAATAATTTTTTTAAATGTTAAGGAAAAGGCCAGCAAACCTCCGAGTGGATTTATATTAAGCCCTATTTATGTAAAATCTGCCCAAGTAAGAACAGCTTACTTTTTAGAAGTTTCTTGTCCTGTGTTTTCGGAATTTTACTTAAGACACTTTAAAGAAAGAATTGTATGATTTTCAAAACAAAACAAAAAAATCTGCCTTCATTTCAGGAGGATATTCAAAGTATGTTAGGATGCTATGGGCAGTATTACAGAACATGTGAATATTCATATGTAGACTAATTAGAAAATTGTAGGACACAATAAATCATGACCTTGACTTATAAAATGAAGTTCTGTGGAAGGGCTATTGTCAGCTTGAGTTGGTGGGAAATAAGATGACTAGTCCTGAGGTTCTTAAAGCATTAGAGTGAATAAGGGGTGTGTAGCCAGGCCTAAGGGAGATTACCTGGCCTGGGTCTGAGGAAGCAGCTAGTGCTGCTGCTGTTTCCATTAGATAGAGTAAAAAAAAAAAAAAAAAAATACAAGGTTAATAGTCTTGCCCAAGACTATCCAGCATGTAATCACAATGCTCTAATTTATAGATACAACTTTCACTCATTTTCTTTTTAAAATTTTAATAATTTATCATTTAATAAACTCATTTCCTATCATCCAGACTGGTTATTAATTCATGGCTGATATTTTAAAACTCTGTCTCTACCTATATACTCCCCTATACGCGTGCACGCACACACGCACGCACACACACACACACACACACACACACACACACACACACACACACACACACACACACCCTTCACTCTTGAACATTTGGTATTTGAGTAAAAGCCCCTGTCTTTTAAAGTGGGTTTTTATTTTGTTTTTGATATTTAAATACAGAGGTTAAGAGATGCTTGTTGCATCTTAAGAATATCAGGGCCAGAGTCCTCTGATTGGTCTGACTTTCCTCATAACCACAAGATGGATATGTAACTCTGGCCATCCTTCACCTTCTAGGCAATGGGAATGAAAAAAAATCACTATTTTTGCGAATTTCCAACAGGCATCTGCTTATAAACCTATCTCTAGAACAGGGAGACTGGGAATAAAGAAATATAGTTTTAATTTAGGTATGTTGTTGCCTCAAGCAAGACTGGCAGTTTATTAATAGTAAATGAGTGAGCATAGTCTTCCTCTTGAAGTTTTAGGAGATAATGTAAAGAATGTCCTGTTAAATGTGCTATATTTTATGTATTTTTAATAGCCTTATACTTTTATTTTAATGCCCCTCTGCCTTCTTTGACTTTAATCAAATAAGTGTGGATTTATAAAAGTGATATCACTCTGTTAAGTGTACTGACTTTTGTTGATAGTCAAGGGCTTGCTGTAGTAATCATGATTTCTAGTTAACACATTTTTTTTGCTTATTTTTGAGATTATAGTTTAATTAAAATTTTTCTCCCTTCCTTTTCCTCCTTTCAAACTCTCCCACATCTCTCTCCCCAGACTCCTTCAAATCCATGGCTTTTTTTTCACTAGCTGTTATTGCATGCATATATACAATTTCCTCTTTTTTTTTTAAATGCATTTATGCTATGGTGGACCTACAGTTTGTGTACAAATAGGTTAAATTCAGTGAGCTTTGCTTCTCTGTCACATACATATGTAACTAGTATAGTTGATATGTATTTAGAGGAACTTCCTAGCTTGCTGAAGTTAACAGTGATTTCAGTTGAAGTATACTTGGCCCAAAATATGACAGCTTTTTTTAAAATTACAAATTAGAGATCTTTTACTATTCTAAAAAAAAAAAAACTTTAACACCTCTTTTGTATAATGTTAAGATGTCTGATTAAAAGACATACTAAAAGCTCTTGGATTTAATACAGTATGACTATGTAAAAACTGCTGTCTGCAGTCTGCTTAGGTTTCTAAAGATAAATGCATGCATGCATCCAATATCAGACTTTGCGGCAAGGTTTCATTTCCACCCAGAAGCACGCATGCTCATTTTTTTTGGACATGAAAAGCATGCTTTCCAGTTTCCCTTTAATAGTTCCAGCAGCAATTTAGAATAGGAAAGTTTGGTTCTTAAAAGAATAGTTGGGTGGATCCTTAGGTTGCAGGTATTTTCCTCGTGTTTAAAAGAGCTTACTGTCTACAAGGGATACACTAATACTGAAAGGAAGGAGTTATCTGCATCCTAGTTCCTAAAACCTGGCAAGCTGTCAGAGCTGGAATTAGCTTTACAGATGGCATTTGGCAACATGTCTACATATCTCTAAGCCCTCATCTCCTGCGTTTTCTTCCACCTGCCTATCAATTACAATATCCAATCACTGTTCAGGAATGGAGAAGTGGGATGATCACAGCTCATACGATGCTGTTTGGTTAGAAACGTCAGTGCTGCACAACCCACACGGCTGAGTCAGTGTCTGTGAGAAAATGAGCTGAATTAATATTTAGAGGGGGTTGAATCTCTGAACATTTAAAGCTTAAATATCTGCAACAGCAGGATTACACAGTAGAGAGAGGAAAGCTAAAGGAAGTCTTTGGACAGGTGAGGTAGGAGGAGACTGGAAGATTTTCTGACTGTTCAGAAGAATCTTGAGGATGATGGAAAAATCAGATGAACTAAAGTTCCCTAGTAATGCCCAAGGATGCTGACCTGGCTTTCAGTGCTGCATTGTTTGAAAAAGCAGAGTCCCTTTACACTCTGATTTCAAAATTTTTTTCTTGTTTTTGTGTGTCTACCCTGGCATATACTAAAGGAAGGTGTGTATTCATTTTTTACCTGCTATCTCTGGGTTATAAGTATATACAAGAATGAATATGAGAGAGGTAGAGAGAGAAATGCTGGCCTTTGTTTTATAATAGTCATTACATTTCTAAATGTAAAGACCGTACTTCTGATTCAGTTTAATGGCACATTTAAATAAATGGAGTGTGTCAATATTGTTTTCATGGGTTTGGTGCTTTGTTATTTCTTGTAACTTGAGAATGCATTATATTTAGTATTATATTTTATGAATGCAAACTTGGCTAGGAAAACAAATTTTGAAGCAGTTTTAGACATTGAAAGTAAAATTAAAGATAGAAAAATGAAATAATTACCTAAAGATGGGATTAAGGAGATTTTGCTTTGGAATGAATTAAAGATGAATGAAACTGCTAATATGTAGTAATTTTTTACAAGACTGAATTTGTTTGAATGAGGGAAGCCCTGGCTGGTTGACTGTCTAGTCTACTGGATGTGAGTAGAAAAACTAAATGCTGCTACTGAGATCACCAGGCACAAGTTTTGGGTTAGTGTAATTTAATGTTAACCTAGATAAAAAATTTGTAAACCAGGATAAGTGCTCTTGGCTATGATATTCTTTATAGGTGACAGTGCTTACATGATTTGGAAATTTTAGTACAATTTAAAATGTTAATAAATTTTATTCTGCCTTTATTACCAATTATTTTATAGGGACTTTTGATATATTCAGAATATTGAAATTATTTTAATGTAAATAGCAGTAACATCCTTTCCTTATTTCAACATCCCTTATTTATTTTTCTACCTAGTTCCTAAAAATGTGATCATTCAATTATCTTGATATATATATATCTGTCTCTATATATACATGTATGTGTGAATATATTACATATATTATTGATTTTATCTATATTCATATATATGTATATATAGTATGTAACCTGATATTGGGGGCCTTGGGGTCTAGAAATTATTTTATAAGCTTGTTTACTATAATAACATTATAAAAGGACAACTTCAAGGTTAATCTTCTTACCTTACACTTTGTAGAATACTTAGGTTCTGCTGGTTCTTTTCTGACAATACTGCTTGTCCTATTATGAAAGTGATACATATTCATTACATAAATTTGGTAAACACAGAAAAACATATAGATGAAATGTTCTTTTCCTAAAAGAAAATGTTTTAGGCATTTCTTATTTAGCCAAATATGAATATATATGCACATATGCAAATGTATGTATATACACATATCACAAGTATACTTAAAATGACTCCCAGAGTTGTTATATGTTCTGTTATATAAGATACATTCTAAAAAATATGGACATTCTGTGATGGTCTTCTATAGCATAGTTTGGTTACACAATATTTTATATATACTTTGTCATTTAATCAGTTGTAGCTGTTAGGAACTTGGCCATAGAAATGATTAACATGGTTTCATACTATAAATTTCTTCAAAAAAGAGGACTGTCTTAATGAGTTAAATAAAAATGTAATTTTTATTTTATTTTCTGACAGTAAAAAGATCCTTGGTCTGATTTCACCTTGAGCTTACTAAAGATATACACAGTATTTTAAATGAAGCAAATAGCTGTAAAGCATTTTTTTAAGGTTCTTATTAAAAATCAGAAAAATTGGGGTTCAAATGAGTTGAGACATTAGAAAATAGGAACGCTGTTCAGAAAGTTTTTTTCTGTAACATTAAGAGAAAGAAGTTAGTTCAGGGAAGTGTAATAATAGTAAATAACAGTGAAGGAGGGACCTCAGCTCTGTATTGGAAGCTTCTTGGAGAGGAAGAACAGACCACTACTAACACCAATAACAATAAAACAAACATTAAGGACGTAGAAACCAGTATATGGAGACGTAAAGGTACAAGTTATACAAGGAGGAGCTGCATTCAATCAAGTTCTTCAAATTAATGGTAATTCTTCTGATCTTTGAAGATTTATAAGAGCATAAGAACTGCTAAAAGGTTCTGGGCCTAATTTTGCAGGCAGGCACAACATTTTGGAACAGAAATGAGAAAGATAAATATATATTACTAACTTAAAGAAGACCAGATGAAAATGTGAAATGAGTTTTTAAAAAGTAGACCAACTTTAAATTTTCTTTTATATAATTAGTATAATTTGTGCCCTTGGAATATATTTGAACTTTTTTTGTTTTGTTTAAGATACCCTTGAATGTAAGGTAGGTAAGAGAACTAAACATACAAGAATTCCAATAGTCTATGTAAGGTCTGTTAAATACCTCTGTGTGGCTTTAACATCGTGCATGAAAAAGTGAGTACAGTGTCAGTAAACTTGATACGAAACAAGTAGTATGGCCTCTGACATTCCCATACCTCACCACCAGCAGTCTCAGTTATTAAGGACTCTTATAATAATAACTACTTTTATATATTTGGAGAATAGTAATTTGGTAAAGAAATTAAACTTTGTTTGAGTCAGACTTACTTGAGGCTAGCAACATGAACTCTGAAATTGAGCTTTGCATCATATATTAGACCTAGGACTTAATTGACTCTGATTTTAGATAACTAGTAAAGTGATCAGATTATTATACATATCCTGAAATTTTAGCTACAATCCACAAACTTACTGAGATATACCAGAGTATGATTGTTTTTGTCAACTTGACACAGGCTATATAGTTGTCTGGGAAGAAGAATCTCAATTGAGGAATTGCCTCCATTAGGTTGGCTAGTAGTAGGCAAGTCTCTGAGGGCGTTTTCTTAGTAATTGGTGTGGGAAGACCGAGTTCACATAGGCAGCATCAGTTGTGGTTGCACAGAGAAGGCACGCTGAGCAGGCCAGACTGTAAGCAGCGTTCCTTCCTGGCTTTTCTGCTTTGGTTTGCCTTGAGTTCCTGCCCTGACTTTCCTTAGTGAAATTATGATCAGAATGCATAAGCCAAATACACTCTTCTTTCCTTGCTTGGATCATGGTGTTTTAGAGCAATAGAAACCTACCAAAGACAGAAGTATTCAAAATAAGTAAGATAATGCCTCAAACTAACAATTACTGCTGTCATGTGTATTTGTGCTAAGTATGCTTTATAAGGTCATTATCGATAAATGAACACCAGTCACACTGTAGAGTTTGTGTGTTAATAATTTTTTGATATAAATGTTACTATGTCAGCAGCTTCTGAAGTTTTGTTGTCTTAGTTTATTCCTCTCTCTTTTCTTAGGAACCTGAACATTGCATGAATACTGTCTTCTTTTAATATCTGATTTTCTTTTCACTTTTTTTCTTTTTTAAGGATATTCCAGATATTTTCTTTCAGTTCTGCTGTAATCTTTTAAACAATGTTATGACTGTGATTTTGATTTTTTTAATGGTTTGAATGGGAATGGCCCGAATAGACTCACGTATTTAAATACAGTTGGTAGAACTGGGAAAGATTAGGAAGTATGGATTGGAGGAAGTGTGTCACTGGGTGTGGGGCCTTGAGGTTTCAAAAGCCTATGCCATTCCCAGTAGTTTCTCTCACCCCAGACATTATCTCTTTCACCCTCTCCCTTATCTTGTCAGGCCCTCCTTCCCATTCTTTCCTCCCACCTCCCCACGCCCCCTGCCTGTCTGCCTGGTGCTTGTGGATCAGTTATAACATATCATATACTGCTTCAGCACCATGAATGCCTGCCAGCTGCCATCTTCCTCACCCTGATGGTCACAGATTCTAATCCTTTGAAAGGCTGAGCTCCAGTTTAATGCTTTCTATAATAAGTTGTACAAAACTGAGCCCTTAAATTCATATTCAATCCTTAGGAATCTGTCTTCCATGTAAACTTGAATTCATTAGAATATCTAGATAAATTTGCAAGTTGTTTGCATAAATTCACACTATGTTGGTATTGATTAGGTTTGAAGTAATAGATCCTTGCTTTTTAAGTGTGATCATCATATTAGTAAGATCTTTAAACCCACTCCATGCTCCAGATCTAGGGATTGAGCCTTGGGCCTCATATATGCTGTGTAAGTAGTACTCTAACCAGTAGGGTATATCCTCAGCTCTAGATTTAAACAGTTTTAAAGACTTTACTGCATGACTTTGAAATTAAGTGATAAATTAGTATTACATAAAGAAAAGCAGGATTATAAGTTAAAGTTATAAAAAGTTTAAATGCAGGCAGGTAGTTTGACTTTTTATAAAGTGGGTTTATTTTCATAGCTAAAGGTGCTAGAAGTTAATAGTAAAAAACCAATCTGAAAGGATTCATGATTGAGGAATCTAATTTAAGTGTTTGTCATAGCTTTATTGAATAGTGGTGGTTGTGAACTCTATAGATGGTCATCAGTTGACATAGTAGCTATTTTTAATCTGATTGTTGAGATAAATGCTTTTGGTTTCTGAAAGCATGAACTAACTATACAGCTATATGCAAGAGTCTGTGTAGGCTGGTGGGGAAAGTTTTAGTGTTGGCCAAAGAGAAAACCATGAGGAAAAGCTTGATTGAGATTATGTACTCAGAATGAACATGGCTTCATGGTATAGTAGTCTCAAGCAGGCTCTGGCCAAAAAGCCAGTTTTGTTGTACAGTTTGATAAGTTTAGATATTTTATAAACCTCAACTGCCAATCTGGGCTATATGACCAGTCTTATGTTTTATTTCTCAAAAACAAGTTGTCTTCCAGAACAGTTTCCAAAGTAGTTATACCACACCAGTCCTTCCACAGATGTATGCTAGTTGTATTTCCTATACATGCCTATCAGTACTTGGTATATATTTATTTCATGTATTGATGTGAAGGTCAGAGGACAACTCAAGTTGTTTTTCTCGTACCACCTTGTGGGATCCTTAAATCAGATTCAAATCAGTAGGTCTATATGCAATGTTTCTACATGCTGAGTCACTTTGCTGGCCCATGGTCATTTTTTTGTCTAGCTATCCTGAGATCCATTGTCATTTAATTTGTATTTCTTTAATAATTGATAATGTTATCAATTCATATCAATGATATTATTTCATATATTTCATTTTATCTCTGTATAGTTTTGTTGTCATTTTGAGAGTTTAATTCATGTACATGACCTTGAGAATTCAGAATTGTTTTCTCTTATCAATGGGTTTTGTTTTTCTTTAATGGTGATTTTTGAAGAGCAAATTTTTTAATTCTGTGGTCAATTATCACATCACTCATATTCGAATTTTGCTTCTTGTTTCTAAAAGTTTTATAGTTTTAGGTTTATGTCTACGGTCTATTTTGAGTTTACTACTGTCCAGACCAGAATCTTGTTCTTTCCAGTTCTAAAAGTGAAATGTCCATTGCTTATCTATTTCAGTACAATTTGATAAAATACACTTCTTCCCTTTTATTGCTTTTGAATGCTTGTTGAAGTAGTCTATATTTCTCTCTGTTCTCATGAGAGTTGAGCATATCCTATTCTGTCAAATCTTTTTCTGATTCGTCACTTTATCTGCCACTCAATTAGACATCATTTTCAAACATGAGTGTTTCCTTCTACAAATTAATTTTACATTCATTGTTTGGGATTAAATAAGTGTGAAATAGGGCATGTCTGTATTTCAGCCAGAGTGATTAAAGGTATATTGCAAAGGTTGAGCCACACCACAACTAGAAACATGTTTTTCCAGTAAACAACACAATTTTGAGGTTCACAGTATGATCAAATATCTAGCAGCAGTTCTGTGTTTTTAGACAAATTGCATTTAAGTGGTGGTATTATTATATCTTTGCATCATATTACTGTAATTATCAAAAACACTTAGAATATTTATCTGTTGTAAGGTTTATGGTTTTCATGAGATGCTTTTTGGTCATGGGATAATTCTGGCCTCATAGAATGAGTTAGGAAGTTCTGCCTTTTCAGTTTTATGGGAAAGTTGCATAAAGTTGGTATTATTTCTGTATGAAGTATTCATCATAGAGCTATCTGGAACTGGAGGTTTTTTTTTGAAGGAATGTTTTAAATTATAAATTCAAATTTTCTTAATACACATAGAGCTGTTCTGTGTGTCTTCATTCTTGAGTGAGCTTCGGCAGATTTGAATTTGTAATTTTCCCAAGTTGAAATTTTTTGGAATGAAGATTTTTTTTTAATTATTATTATCTATTCTTTGAATTTCAGTAGACTCAGAATACCATTTCTAACAGTAGCCATTTGAATCTTCTTCTGTGACTAGGGTGGACCTTTCTCAACTTTGCTAATCTTCTAAGCTTTTCCTCATTGGTTTTCTTAGTTATCCTTCTGTTTTCTAATTCATTTTCAGTCTGCTCTTTATTAGAGGGCTCATTGAGAACCACTGCTATAGGGAGTCAGTGCTGAAGTTGACCCCCTAAGTGCTACCATACTATCATGCCATAGCATAGAGTTGTGACATGTCAGGTGAGTTTTAGTTTTATTGTGTTTTGAATTTTAAAATTTCTCTTTTCATTTTTTTTTAATAAGGCTAACTATTCTTTTTTTTTTTTTCCTGGATTTTTTTTTTTAAGTTCTCTTTTCATTCTTTTAGATAAAGGTGTTTATTTAATTTCTGAATCTTTATTTTCCAGATGTTTTGAATTTTAATTTAATTCTGTTGTAACTTTATATGATTAAGTTCTTTTAAGTTTATTGAGATTGCTTTATTGCCTACAATATTGTTTGTCATTGTAAATGTTTGTGTGCACATAAAAAGGATGATTTTCCTGCTATTCTGTGATGTGTTCTATGTCAGGTCAAATCAGTTGATAGTATTATTAAAATCTCTAATTGATTTCTGTTTGCTTCCTATACTAAATATTGCAGTAGGGCTGAGAGTGTAGCTCAGAGGTGAAGTGGGGTTCTTATATGAGAGACTCTTAAGTTTAATCATTAGTCCGATAATATGTAAGCAGTCAAGTAGGTGAATATAAAAATAATATAAGGGTGTTAAAAACCTTTTGTAATTGTGGGGTTAGTTTTTTCTCATTTATCAGTTTTTGCTTTGTATAATTTGAGTCTGGTTATGAGATGGAAAAACATTTCAGTTGTGATATATTCTTAATGAACATGTTTCCTCATGAAAGAACTTCCTTTTTGAGCTCTGCTTCACTGTTACAATGACCACTATTGTCTGTCACTGAACTGATGCTAGCATAATGCCTTTCTTCATTCTCTTATATTGAGTCTCTGTACCTTCATATTTATTTATTTATTTTTATTAGATATTTTCTTTATTTACACTTCAAATGTTATCCCCTTTCCTGGTTTCCCCTCCGAAAACACCCTATCCCATCCCTGCTCCCCCTGCTCACCAACCCACCCACTCCTGCTTCCCTGTCCTGGCATTCTCCTGCACTGGAGCATCGAGCCTTCACAGGACCAAGGGCCTCTCCTCTCATTGATGTCCAACAATGCCATCCTCTGCTACATAAGTCAGCTGGAGCCATGGATCCCTCCATGTGTACTCTTTCATTGATGGTTTAGTCCCTGGGAGTGCTGGGGGTACTGGTTGGTTCATATTATTACCCCTATGGGGCTGCAAACCCCTTCAGCTCCTTGAGTCCTTTCTCTAGCTGCTCCATTGGGGACCCTGTGCTCAGTCCATTGGTTGGTTGAGAACATCCACCACCTCTGTATTTGTCAGGCACTGGCAGAGCCTCCCAGGTGACAGCTATATCAGGCTCCTGTCAGCAAGCACTTGTTGGCATCCACAATAGTGTCTGGGTTTGATAACTGTATATGGGATGGATTTCCCAGTTGGGGCAGCCTCTGGATGACCTTTCCTTCAGTATCTGCTCCACACTTTGTCTCTGCATCTCCTCACATGGATATTTTGATCCCCTTTCTAAGAAGGACCGAAGTATCCACACTTTGGTCTTCCTTCTTCTTGAGCTTCATGTGGTCTGTGAATTGTATCTTGGGTATTCTGAGCTTCTGGGCTAATATCCACTTATCAGTGAGTTCATACCTTGTGTGTTCTTTTGTGATTGGGTTACCACACTCAGAATGATATTTTCTAATTCCATCCATTTGCCTAAGAATTTCATGAATTCGTTATTTTTAATAGCTGGGTAGTATTCCATTGTGTAAATGTACCACATTTTCTGTATCCGTTCCTCTGTTGAAGGAGATCTGGGTTCTTTCCAGCTTCTGGCTATTATAAATAAGGCTGCTATGAACATAGTGGAGCATGTGTCCTTATTATATATTGGAGCATCATCTGGGTATATGCCCAGGAGTGGTATAGCTGGGTCCTCAGGTAGTATTATGTCCAATTTTCTGAGGGCCAGACTGATTTCCAGAGTGGGTTTACCAGCTTGCAATTCCACCAGCAATGGAGGAGTATTCCTCTTTCTCCACATCCTCTCCAGCATCTGCTGTCCCCTGAGTGTTTGATGTTAGCCATTCTGACTGGTGTGAGGTGGAATCTCAGTGTTGTTTTGATTTGCATTTCCCTGATGACTAAGGATGCTGAACATTTCTTTAGGTGCTACTGGGTCATTTGGTATTCCTCAGTTGAGAATTCTTTGTTTAGCTCTGTACCTCATTTTTTAATAGGGTTATTTAGTTCACTGGAGTCTGACTTCTTGAGTTCTTTGTATATATTGGATATTAGCCCTCTATCTGATGTGAGATTGGTAAAGATCTTTTCCTAATCTGTTGGTTGCTGTTTTGACCTATTGACAGTGTCCTTTGCCTTACAGAAGTTTTGCAATTTTATGAGGTTCCATTTGTCAATTCTTGATCTTGTTGAGGAAATTTTCCCCTGTGCCTAACCCTAACCCTAACCCTAATGCTAACCCTGTTCAAGGCTCTTCCCCACTTCCTTTTCTGTTAGTTTCAGTGAATTTGCTTTTATGTGGAGGTCCTTGATCCACTTGTACTTGAGTTTTGTACAGGAGATGAGAATGGATTGATTTGCATTCTTCTACATGCTAACCTCCAGTTGAACCAGCATCATTTGTTGAAAAGGCTATCTTTTTTCCACTGGATGGTTTTAGCTCCTTTGTCAAAGATCTTGTGACCATAGGTGTGTGAGGTCATTTCTGGGCTTTCAAATCTATTCCCTTGATCTACCCGCCTGTCACTGTACCAATACCGTGCAGTTTTTATCATGATTGCTCTGTGGTATAGCTTGAGGTCAGCAATGGTGATTCCCCCAGAAGTTCTTTTATTGTTGAGAATAGTTTTCAATATTCTGGGTTTTTTGTTATTCCAGATGAATTTGAGAATTGCTCTTTCTAACTCTATGAAGAATTGAGTCAGAATTTTGGTGGGGATTGCATTGAATCTGTAGATTGCTTTTGGCAAGATGGCCATTTTTACTATATTAGTCCTGCTAATCCATGAGCATGGCAGATCTTTCCATCTTCTGAGATCTTCTTCTATTTCTTTCTTCAGAGACTTGAAGTTCTTGTCATAGAGATCTTTCATTTGCTTCGTTAGAGTCACACCAAGGTATTTTATATTATTTGTGACTATTGTGAAGGATGTTGTTTTCCTAATTTCTTTCTCAGCCTGTTTATCCTTTGAGTATAGGAAGGCTACTGATTTGTTTGAGTTAATTTTATATCCAGCCACTTTGCTGAAGTTGTTTATCAGCTTTAGGAGTTCTCTGGTGGAATTTTTGGGGTCACTCAAGTATGCAATCATATCATCTGCAAATAGTGATATTTTGACTTCTTCCTTTCCAATTGGTATCTCTTTGACCTCCTTTTGTTGTCTAATTGCTGTGGCTAAGACTTCAAATACTATATTGAACAGGTAGGGAGAGAGTGAACAGCCTTGTCTAGTTCCTGATCTTAGTGGTATTGCTTCAAGTTTCTCTCCATTTAGTTTGATATTGGCTACTGGTTTGCTGTATATTGCTTATACTATGTTTAGGTATAGGCCTTGAATTTCTGATCTTTCAAAGACTTTTTTCATGAAGGGGTGTTGGATTTTGTCAAATGCCTTCTCAGCCTCTAGTGAAATGATCATGTGGTTTTTTTCTTTGAGTTTGTTTATATAGTAGATTACATTGATAGATTTCCATATATTGAACCATCCCTGCATCCCTGGGATGAAGTCTACTTGATCATCTTGGATTCCGTTTGTGAGAATTTTATTGAGTATTTTTGCATCAATATTCATAAAGGAAATTGGTCTGAAGTTCTCTTTCTTTTTTGGGTCTTTGCATGGTTTAGGTATCAGTAATTGTGGCTTCATAAAACAAATTGGGTAGTGTTCCTTCAGTTTCTAATTAGTGGAATAGTTTGAAAAGTATTGGTATTAGGTCTTCTTTGAAAGTCTGATAGAACTCTGCACTAAACCCACTAAACCCTGGCTTTTTTGGTTGGGAGACTTTTAATGACTGCGTCTATTTCTTTAGGGGTTATGGGACTGTTTAGATCATTTATCTGATCCGGATTTTTTTTAAACTGGTATCTGTCTAGAAAATTGTCTATTTCATCCAGATTTTCCAGTTTTGTTAAGTATAGTCTTTTGTAGTAGGATCTGATGATTTTTTGAATTTCCTCAGTTTGTTGTTATGTTTCCCATTTCTGATTTTGTTGATTTGGATATTGTTTCTGTGCCCTTTGGTTAGTCTGGCTAAGGGTTTTTCTATCTTGTTGATTTTCTCAAAGAACCAGCTCCTGGCTTCATTAATTCTTTGTATGGTTTTTTTTTTTTTTTGGTTTTTCGAGACAGGGTTTCTCTGTGTAGCCCTGGCTGTCCTGGAACTCACTTTGTAGACCAGGCTGGCCTCGACTCAGAAATCCTCCTGCCTCTGCCTCCCAAGTGCTGGGATTAAAAGGCTTGCGCCACCACCGCCTGGCTTTTTTTTTGTTTGTTTGTTTCTACTTGGTTGATTTCAGCCCTGAGTTTGATTTATTTCTTGCTGTCTACTCCTCTTAGGTGTATTTGCTTCTTTTTGTTCTAGAGCTTTCAGGTGTGCTGTCAAACTGCTAGTGTAAGCTCTCTCCAGTTTCCTTTTGGAGGCACTCAGAGCTATGAGTTTTCCTCTTAGCACTGCTTTCATTGTGTCCCATAAGTTTGGGTATGTTGTGGCTTCATTTTCATTCAATTCTAAAAAGTCTTTAATTTCTTTCTTGACCAAGTTATCATTGAATAGTGTTGTTCAGCCTCCATGTGTATTTGGCTTTCTATTTTTGTTGTTAGTGAAAACCAGTCTTATTCCATGGTGATCTGATAGGATGCATGGAATTATTTCAATCTTCTTATATCTGTTGAGGCCTGTCTTGTGACCAATGATATGGTCAGTTTTGGAGAAGGTACTGTAAGGTGCTGAGAAGAAGGTATATTATTTTGTTTTAGGATAAAATGTTAAATCTGTTAAATCCATTTGGTTCATAACTTGTGTTAGTTTCCCTGTGTCTCTGTTTAGTTTCTGTTTCCATGATCTGTCCATTGATCACAGTGGGGTGTTGAAGTCTCCCACTATTATTGTATGAGGTGCAATGTGTGCTTTGAGCTTCAGTAAAGTTTCTTCTTCTAGGTAGATTTTTCCTTTGATGAGTATGAAGTGTCCTTCCTTATCTTTTTTGATAACTTTAGGTTGAAAGTCGAGTTTATTTGATATTAGAATGGCTACACCAGCTTGTTTTTTGGGACCATTTGCTTGGAAAATTGTTTTCTAGCCTTTTATTCTGAGGTAGTGTCTATCTTTGTCACTGAAGTGAGTTTCCTATATGCTGCAAAATGTTGGGTCCTGTTTGTGTATCCAGTCTGTTAGTCTGTCTTTTTTTGGGGAAATGAGTCCATTCGTATTAAGAGATATTAAGGAAAAATGATTGTTGCTTCCTGTTATTTTTGTTATTAGGGGTGGAATTGTATTTATGTGGCTATCTTCTTTTTGGTTTTTTAATAGATGATTATTTTCTTGGTTTTTCTAGGGTGTAATTTTCCTCCTTTTGTTGGAATTTTCCAATTATTATCCTTTGAAGGACTGGATTTGTGGAAAGATATTGTGTAAATTTGTTTTTTTATGGAATATTTTGTTTTCTCCATCTATTGTAATTGAGAGTTTTGCTAGGTGTAGTAGCCCAGGTTGGCATTTGTGTTCTCTTAGTGTCTATATGAGATCTGCCCAGGATCTTCTGGCTTTTATTGTCTCTGGTGAGAAGTCTGGTGTAATTCTGATAGGTCTGCCTTTATATGTTATTTGACCTTTTTCCCTTACAGCTTTTAATATTCTTTGTTTTGTGCATTTGGTGTTTTGATTATTATGACGGGAGGAGTTTCTTTTCTGGTACAATCTATTTGGAGTTCTGTAGGATTCTTGTATGTTCATGGGCATCTCTTTCTTCAGGCTAGGGAAGTTTTCTTCTATAATTTTGTTGAAAATATTTACTGACCCTTTAAACTGGAAATCTTCACTCTCTTCTATACCTGTTATCCTTAAGTTTTTGTCTTCTCATTGTGTCCTGCATTTCCTGGATGTTTTGGGTTAGGAGCTTTTTGCATTTTGCATTTTCTTTGGCTGTTGTATGAATGTTTTCTATGGTATCTTCTGCACCACAGATTCTCTTTTCTATCTCTGTATTCTTTTGGTGATGCTTGCATCTATGACTCCTGATCTCTTTCCTAGGTTTTCTATCTCCAGAGATGTCTCACTTTGTGATTTCTTTATTGTTTCTACTTCCATTTTTAGATCCTGCATGGTTTTGTTACTTTCCTTCGCCTGTTTGGTTGTGTTTTCCTGTAATTCTTTAAGGGATTGTTATGTTTCCTCTTTAAGGGCTTCTAGCTGTTTACCTGTGTTCTCCTGTATTTCTTTAAGGGAGTTATTCATGTCCTTCTTGAAGTCTTCTATCAGCATCATGAGGTATGATTTTAAATCCAAATCTTACTTTTCCAATGTGTTTGGGTATCTAAGGACTTGCTGTTGTGGGGAGAGCTGGGTTCTGATGATGCTGTGTAGACTTGGTTTCTGTTGGTAAGGTTCTTGTGCTTGCCTTTTGCCATCTGGTTATCTCTGGTATTAGTTGGTCTTGCTGCCTCTGGCTGGAGCTTGTCCCTCCTGTGGGCCTGTAAGCCTGTGCCAGCCCTCCTGGGAGACCAGCTCCTCCCTGGCAGGACCTGTGCCCCGAGGGCTGTAGAACAGCCCCTGCTACCCAGTGCAGGTGGAGACGGGAAGGGCCCTGTCCCAGCTGCTCTGCTGTTCCTGTGCCCTGTGCGCTCCTGACCAGACCTGCCTTGGACAGTATAACATGGAGAAAAAATGGTGATCTCACCTCCAAGCCTGGGACTCAGAACACTCTTCCCTGGCAGGATCTGTGCGCAGAGAGGGCTGTGGCACAGCTCCTGGTGCAGATGGAGACTTTCATATTTAAAGTGTGTTTCTTGTAGGCAGGCTAGTTAGGTTTGACTTTGTATCCTATCAAATAATCTGTCTTTTTATATTGTAGATCATTTATTTAGATGTAAAAAGCTTAGGTAATTTTAAGGGAATAGATCTTTTACCTTGATATTATTTTCAATTCTTTTTTCCTTCCATCTTCTCTTTTTTTTCTTGTCATCTTTTGGATTAGCTGGTTTGTGTTTGTTTGCCACAACTAATTGTGTATGTGCTTGCACGCATGCATATGTAGAGACCAGATTGTTGTTGACTACTCTATCACTTTCTTCCTTGTTTTTTGAAAAAGGATCTCTTTACCAACCTGACTATCCAGGGACCTTTGAGATCTACCCCACTCCCACCCCCTGTGGTTGCAGACACATTGCTGTGCTTGTCTTTACATGTGTGCTGGACATCTAAACTTAGTTCACATACTTGTACAGCAGAGTAGGTTTATCCACTGAGTTGTTGTTTTAGCCTGAACTAATTGTGTGTATGTGTGGAGACTGAGGGGGTTGTTTTACTTCAGTTTGTAATGTTTCAACTAAAAGTCTTTATTGTATGAATAGCTGCTTCAACATTTATAGTATATTATCTTTTACCTGCCTTCCAGCACTTTGCCACTGCTTATGTAGTCTAAAAGCCTCACAACAGTGTGCTATCATTTCTTTCATCCCAATTTTGTTCTGTTGTACTTATATGTATGTTATAAACCATGTGCCATATTATTAGAATTATTGTTCAAGCTAATCTTTTAAGAAGATTAAAACAGTAAGAAAAATATTTTTCCATTGCTGTTACTCTTTTCAGGGTCTCTCATTCCTTGCGTAGATCCACATTATTACTTGGCTCTTTTTTCCCTACGAGAATTACTTCCTTTTGTCTTCTGAATAGGTATACTCATAATAAATTTGCCATTTTGTCTTAAAATGTCAGTATTCCCATTTTGTTTTTGAAAGATATTTTTGCTCTAGACCAACGGGAACCTATTTATCGTTGCATTTTTCTTTAAAATGTATGGGCAACTTGTATATTTGTGGCTTTGTAATTTTCATCAAATTTGGGAGGAGTCTAGACATTTTTCTTCCATATTTTCTTTTTTCATTTTCCTTTATGGATTCCATCCAGTAGGTATATTTGGATTTGATCCACACCATATTCAAGCTCTATTTATAGTCCTTCTTATAGTCTTTTGGTGGAGCTTTTTGGACAGGAGAATAACTGCAGTCTTGCCACTGCCCTGCCCAGAGGCAGGCACTGGGAATGAGCTCCTTTCTTTGTCACCTTATCAGTTCACAGGTGCTCATTCTTTTAGATGCAGCCTGGAGCAGAGCTTGAGCTTGCTTGTCCTTGTTCTTTATCTTACACATGCTACTCTGTCTTTAGAGTGTTTTCCTGATCTAAAATTATTTAGTCAAATAGGGGAGAATGTAATTTGTCTTCTATAACATCTGATTTTTGAAGGCTGACAGCATACATCCTTTTTGGCTTATAAAGAAAAAAGGGGTTGTATATGTGATGACAGTGTTTGCATTTATTTAAAATCTAATCAGTTTAGAAATGAAGGCAATATTTCAGTAGAACACTTAGTGCTCGCGCTGTCTGTCTCTGTCTGTCTGTCTCTCTAAATGATGTTTTGTAAAAACACTTTTTTAATTAGTCTGTCTGGCCCTTATTCAAACTGAACGGTTAGCCTGTGTTTGCCTTTAGCCATAGTTGTGATTGGACAGTCTATTAAATTACTAAAATTTAGGAAATTTGATTTCTTGTGGTTCAAAATGATTAAAACTTAGCAGTTTAAAAAAAAAACTTAGCAGTGAGAATAATAGAGGGTTCTGCCATCCCCATATATGATCCTTCTGTTAATAAGCACTCCTTTTTTCTACTTCAGAAATTAGCCAGAAATTCTGGTATTCCTATTCCAGTAGTAGAATCTCTTGGTTCTATTTGAAGAAAATGATTATGTTCTAAGAATATAACTGCCCCCTCCCTTTCTAAAAGGAACAGAGAGAGTGGAAAATTCTTTTCTTCATAAGGCTTATGAGAAACACATGACCGATAATGACTAACTGACTGCCTTTATTTCTCTAGGAGTAACTAAATCTGCTTTATCTTCTGTACCTGTAATCTCTGTTATAACAGGATGGTGATTGATTTCCATAGTAAAACAAACCACAAAAATAACAAAGGCAGTATAGTTAATAAACTAACAAATCCTGTAGTGACCTTGAGTCATTACAGGATTTAAATCAGTTCTTGGAATTATAAGATTACATTTTAACCAGTGTAGTGTTGGTAAAAAGAAAGCACTAGAGTGTAAAGAGGACATTAGGATGAAGCAGGGCTTAACTTACAGTGTTACTACCATGTTGGCAAGTATTGTTTAACTAACAGAAGTTTGAACTTTTCTCTCCTCATCTGTTATAATTAAACAACTAGCATTTAAAAGGTACATTGTAGCAGCTATGCTAACCCTTCTGTTTAGTATACTTGATTTATTCCTTAACTCTAGAAAGTAAATAGAATCTTAGAACTTACATCTTACAGATAGGGGACATGTTTCCAGATATTAAGTAACTCACAGTATTATGTAACTATTAAAAGAGAGTTTGAGTCTGACTCTTTATTTCTGTGAAACCATAAAGTACCTTCTATTTTTAAAATATGCTATAAAATATTTTTTAAACTGTAAACTGTCACATATACTTACTGACATGCGACATTTCCAGATTGTCTTGGCTCTGGTTCTGTTTACTATCATTGCTTTTTCTATACCTACCTGGATTGTAATCTCATTGTTAATTTTTTACTGTTTGTTTCCATTTTCATTATTAAAATTTTACATATTTTTAGGAACTTGTGACAAACTCTAATCTAACTTTTTTAATTACATTCATGTACCTATTACTACTTTTGTGGTGCTCACATGTGGAGGTGAGAGAACAGCTTTGCATGACATGGTTCACTCCTTCCACTGTCTAGTTTCTAGGATCAGACTCAGGTTGTCAGGCTTGGCCACCAGTGAATGCTCTTATCCAGTAAACCAAAATTCGCCCCCTAACTTTAATCTGTTGGCTTTGTCTTCATCTTTTGAGATTCTAAAGCATTTGTTGTCTTACCACTCAATTAGTAATTATATATTTGTGATGTACATATTTTACATTTAGAAGTGAATTATTTACACTTCTCAGTGTATGTTTATTGATGTATTATTGCTACATGGATAAGCTCAAGAGAGCTCTTTTTATTGGTATTTAAACTGAGAAGAACAGATGTTAATACTAGATCTTAACACTCTGTTGTCATTTAACATACCATTGTGCCTATAGTGTGCATATTTAATAATACTGGGAGTAAATTCTGTTACTAGACTATTTTAGCTAAAGGACAGTGTTCTCAGTTACCTCTCACAGTAGAATTTATTTTATGTAACATTTTCTAAATTTTTTAAAATTCTCTCATTTTTTTACAATAAGAAACTAAGATAAAAGTTGAAATTAACATAATAATAATAAATTTATAAAAATTCTCTAAGTGTTTGCTTGGAGACTTGTTTGATAGGGAGGGAGACCAGTTATTTTACCCAAACCTCAATTTTTTATTTTATTTTATTTTATTTTATTTGTGTTTTAGAATTTAGTGCTGTCTTCATCTAAGATCCCATTATGAATAAATCTAAAATACCTGTATAACTCCTGTTACTAAGCTTACTTATATCTTAGAAGTCAGTTAACACCATATATGATAGTGAATGCCTATAGTACCAGTACTGGGTGGCAAGAGAGACTGGGTCTCTGTAGCAAGTGTCCATCTCTATAAAACAAGACAAAATAGTCAGTTAATCTTTTGGGGTTTTAATTTTTTCATCTATAAAACTTTAAATACTCCGGAATTTGTCAAAGGTAAAGGTTCAAGGTAAATCAGATTTCAGAATCAAAAAGTAACATTTCATTTTTGTACTTTAAAATATCAGTTGTATATTAAAGCATGTATTCACTTAAAATACTTTGATATCCTTGTTTTTTTTCCTGCTTTTATGATTAATTTTCTTTTCTAACCTATCAGCACTGCCTCACGTGTTGCTAAGGGAGGAGTCGACCACACCAAAATGAGTCTGCATGGTGCTAGTGGGGGACATGAGAGATCAAGAGATAGACGAAGGTCAAGTGAGAGATCACGAGATTCATCTCATGAGAGAGCAGAGTCTCAGCTCACTCCTTGTATCCGAAATGTGACTTCACCAACAAGGCAGCACCATATTGGTATGTAAGATCCTCTCACAGCACCAGTCCTGTCAGCAGTCAGCAGCCTTTTTACAACTGTGATGACACTCATTTGTGCAGAACACTTGAGTAAGGTTCACTCCTTTGTTGTAATTCAGTCATTTGTATTTTAGCTAATCTTGATACTTAAAAAGACAGCTTATTAAATCAAGCATAGAGGTATATTTTAAGTTTAAGAGCAATCTTTTTTTTTTTAAAGATCTGATTTATTTTATGTATCTGATGAGTACACTGTAGCTGTCTTCAGACGAGAGCATCGGATCCTGTTACAGATGGTTGTGAGCCACCTTGTGGTTGCAGGAAATTGAACTCAGGACCTCTGAAAGCCATCTCTCCAGCCCAGGAGCAATCTTATAAAAGAAGTAACATGAAAAGCTTTTGAAGCTGTGATAATACAGATTTTAAAGAAAAAAATTTCAAGTTAATTTTTTTCTGATAACAGTGGCTTATTATGAACAGAGGGAAGGCAGATTATTGCTAGGGATCTCTGATTAGCCATGCTAACAAAGTCAAAGAAAACCGTTGTGGGATTGTTTATTCTGACTCTTGACAGATTTCCAAATTTAATAAAAATAGAAGAGAATTATGTTTTACTTTGTTAGCAACTTGGGTCATCTCCTTCCTTCTTACTCATACATGAGCACTATTAGCCCAGGACAACACACTGTATCACTATGAAGTACATAAATGTGCCTAAGCAGTATGAAATTGTTTTTTTTTTAAACTTCCTCATAGGAAATGTATAAATAACTAACTTTGATTTAGGGTTGATTTATAGCTTCTCCTCTGATATCTGTGCTTAGCATGTATGTGGTTCTGGGTTTAGACTCTACCACCTGTGTATGTGAGAACATATTTAGACTGCAGATATATATAGTTTGCTGGTAGAGTATTAGTTAGTTGAGCATGTGCAAGACCCTTTCAATCCCCAGCAGGCCCTACTCCTAAATTGACTTACCTATTTGATAGTGTCTGATAATTTGAGGTAGGTCAGAATCATTTAAGTTAGGTCTTACTAGGCAGAGAAGTTGACAATATCTGACTAGATCATTCATATGCAAAAAATGGACAGAAGTAACAAAAAGAGTTAATAGTCTCTTCCATGATTCATTGAGTCTCTGAGAAATGAGAACAGAATACAGTTATTTTATCACTCCACTAAATTTTGCTTTCGGGATGCTACCAGCCTTGTAAAAACAGGAGTTAAAGGAGGAGGGTGTCAGAACAGCTCTGGAGCTATATAGCAAGCCTAATTATACAATCCGCATGCCGTACAGAGTGTTCTACTTGCCTGAGTCATAAAGAAATTTGGCATCAGCTGCAGCTGCGGTGTGAGGCGTGTGTTCGGGCCTTCATTATCCCTGCACCTGCACCACAGCCATGCCGTGCGGCTACTACACAGGACGCCTGAGCTACAACGTCCGCGAGAAAGACATCCAGCGCTTATTCAGCGGCTATGGCCGCCTCCTCGAAATCGACCTGAAAAAATGGGTACGGTTTCGTGGAGTTCGAGGACTCCGGTAATGAAGACGCTGCCGCCATTTATGAGCTGAACGGCAAGGAGCTATGCAGCAAGTGCATGATAGTAGAGCACGCCCGGGGCCGCAGTGGTGGAGGTGGATACAGTAGTCGGAGAACTTCTAGCAAAGACAAATATGGAAAGCCAGTTCGTACAAAGTACAGACTTATTGTAGAAAATCTGTCTAGTCGTTGCAGTTGGCAAGACTTAAAGGATTTCATGTGGCAAGCAGGAGAAGTGACTTATGCAGATGCTCACAAAGAACGAACAAATGAGGGTGTAATTGAATTTAGATCCTACTCTGACATGGATAAACTGGATGGCACAGAAATAAATGGCAGAAATATTAGGCTTATTGAAGATAAGCCACAAAGAAGCCGTAAAAGATCTTTCTCTGGAAGTAGATCCAGATCACAGTCTAGAAGATCTCAGAGTAGGAGTCGCAGAAGCAGCCGCTGTAGATCTCGAAGTATCTCAAAAGGTCGCTTCCCATTTAGGTCTCGGAGCAAAGGTCGATCCCTATCCGGCTCAAAAGGCAGGAAATCCAGATCAAAGAGCAAATCTAAGCCCAAGTCAGATCCGGGTTCCCATTCACACTCAAGAAGCAGATCTAAGGATAAGTATGGGAAGTCAGGAAGTAGGTCACATTCTTGGTCTCCCAAGAAAATGGAAAAGGAGACAAAGTCAAACTCCAGATCCCGGAGCCAGTCTCGATCCTATTCACCTCTGCCTGCTCCACCCTCAAAGACTCGTTCCATGTCCCCTCCACCAAAAAGAGCGTCAAGGTCCCGTTCTAGATCTCGTTCAAGGTCCAGATCAAGTTCCAGAGATTAACCCTGAACTCTCAGTTCTTTGCACCCTATAGCGGAACACTTTTCTACTTGCTTAGGTAGTTACTCTTCTGAGTTTGTGGTCGGCCTCTTCTTCGAGGATTTCCTGAAAAGGGAACATAGGAATTTGATTTGTGGCCAGATTTTATGAGAAAAAGATGAGGTTCTAAAATGGTGGTATGAAGCCCTCTCTCTTTGAGGGATTAAGATAATTTTGATTTTGTAGCCTTTGATCTAAAATAACTTTTGTAAAGATTAGGCTCATTTAGATTTTTTAAAGTTTTGCAGCAGGATCTGCTGCAGGGTTCTGTTGTTTTGTTTTGCTTATTTTTAAATTAACTGTTCAAGCTTTGGATACTGCAGGCTTTAGAGGTAGAACCCAAATTTTCAGTTATGTTGATTTTTTATAAAGCTTGAGTTATGTAAGATTTAAATAAAAGTTTGCTACCAAAAAAAAAAGAAATTTGGCAAAAACTGATGAGACAGAGGTACATTTTAGGTCACCTTTAAATTTTAGCAATCTAGCCTTTAAATAAAACTTAACATACAATCTATTTCCCTTTTATAGGGTATTAGAACATCTAAAGAGAACTTTAACAGTATTTTCTATCAATAAAAATAATAGATAATAATAATGTGGCTAATAAAAGTGAGGCTAGGAAGAAAATGTCTCAGTTGAGCAGGTCATCAGCAGCTACATAGTGAATCTGAGGTCAGCTGGTCTCCATGAGGCTCGGCCTAAAACAAACAGAAAAAAGCAGTATGCTGTTTGTTGCTTAATTCTTTGGTAGTCATTAAAGTTTTGTGGTTTTGTTTGTTTGTTTACTTCCTGCTGTCCCTGCTGAATTTTTTCTTTTCAGATCTTTTGATGAGAAAAATTACTAATTTCAGTAATTTTCATGCAGTAATTTCAGTAATATTAATGCAACATATTTCTACAGTTGTACTTCATGTTCTCTATAATGGTAACCTTTTTTAGTAATTAGGACTGTTTTGAAATTGTTGTCCTCAGGCTGAACAGTGGGGGCCTTTGTGTAATCTTAGTACCTTGAAGCAGAGGGTCATGAGTTTGAGACCAGCCTGGGCCGTGTAGAAATACCGTTTCAACAACAAAAAACAAAAGAAACCAATAATAGCTCTGTCAAATTTGATATTCTAATTAACCTTTCACTAATTTTTCACATTTATCTATTTGACTTATAAGAATATTTTGATTTTTGCATATTTTTCAGTGGAATGATAATGAAAGATTTACCTTAACTTTGATATTTGGCTGGGTCAACATTAATTAGCTTAAATATTTAAAAAAACATTTTAATGTTTTGGATTTTATTCTTGAATTTATTGAAAAGGGTATTTGAAATAGAAAAACATTCTGCAATTTAAATGAACTTTTCTATATCAGACATTTTAGAAGATTCAGTTCTCAATTTTTTTTTTCTTTTTTTTTGACACAGGGTTTCTCTGTGTGGATCTGGCTGTCCTGGAACTTGCTCTGTAGATCAAGTGAGCCTGGAACTCATGGAGATCTGCCTGCCTTTGCCTCCTAGTGCTGAGACTAAATGTGTGCGACACCACCTCCTGGCTCAAATCTTTTTAAAGAAAATTTGTATGACTTTAATATTTTTATTTCAGAACGAGAAAAAGACCATAGTTCTTCTCGTCCAAGCAGTCCTCGTCCTCAGAGAGCATCCCCAAATGGCTCCATGAGCAGTGCTGGGAACAGTAGCAGGAACAGCAGTCAGTCAAGCTCAGATGGTAGCTGTAAAACATCTGGGGAGATGGTGTTTGTATATGAGAATGCAAAAGAAGGGGCTCGGAATGTGAGGACATCTGAGCGAGTGACCCTGATAGTGGATAACACCAGATTTGTTGTGGACCCATCCATTTTTACTGCACAGCCAAATACAATGTTGGGAAGGTTTGTTTCATTGCTGTTCGTTATATTACTAATTTTAAAGCACTTTTCACAGTCATTTTTTGTGTAGTTATTAAGTTTTATAGTCAAATTTCTGCTGTAGAGAGGGATGTAGCATTTCTATTTTATAGATAAAAGAACTGGATTTTGAAGTTAAATGTCTAAGATAATACAAATAGAATATGGGTAGAGCAAAGCTTAAATTTGGTTTTATTTTGAATGTTCTTTTACAGTAACTGTAGCAATTGCAAAAAGTAATAGCAAATTAGTCATTAAAGTCAGAACACTGAAAGATCTCTTCAGATTGATATGTTAGATTGAGTCTAACCAGATGAATCTTAGCATTGATATATTTCCCAAATGAATTTCTAAAGCCGGTCACCAGATATAGAAGGATACCTATCAGCTTTGTTTAAAGGAAAACTGATTATGTGAAGTCAATTTGAATTGTCACTTTGATGTAAATTTTAATTGTCAGTTCATTGTATATATTTAAGGTGGGGAGTAAGGGTACTTGTCATTTAGAAAATGTGTAATTGGTAGTTGTCTTGAGTAGTTAAAAAGTTTACAGTAATGAGAACCACACTCAGGATTTTAGACAATGGAATTGTTTTCAAAATGCCTAAAATAAGGGTCAAATACTTCAGTGTAAGATCAGTATTTTTGTCTCTAACTAAGATGGAAGATATAAATGAAATAGATGTTTACATGAGGCAGAAACTTGAAGTATGTTCCTATTCTGTTTTTGTGATGGGTGTAGGGGCTCCAGGAAGGAGGAAGGGCTTAAAGGGAAAGAGAAGTACAAAATCAATGCTGGTGTTGTGATATTGTATACATTTTGAGTAACTAAATAATTTTTCTAAATAACATTGGACTTGAATATGCATTTCCATGAGTATGTACTTTTTCCTATTATGATTAGTAGAAGCTATTGACTTGACATTGTTCTACTTTATTTTTACATAAAAATTGGAAAAAAAGGGTATTTGAAATTTCAGGTGTTTTAAATTGGTGTTCACATTGATCTGAAAAGAATAGCATTCCTTTTGTAAAAAGTTCAAGCATTTGTGGAAATTGCATGACATTTGATTCTTGATGCTATTAAGTAAGTGGAAGCTTCTGTTCAGGCAGTGACTAAAGCATATCTTTGGGGAGGAAAATTAATATTCATAGGAACTGGAAAGCACTTGGCATTCTTTTTGGAAACTTTAAAATAAAAAAGCTTTGTTTTTCATGGATTTCTGTGTTATAACAAAGAATAACCCGCTTAAACTACTGGGCAAAATACTTGAAATACTTGTATTTACTCTGGAAATAGTGGCATTATTGAATTCAGAGGCTCAATTTTATTTTAATTAATAATTTTAAGATATTTCTTAGTACTGCTTGAAACTTTTCATTGCAAAAAAACATTTTTAAAAATTGTTTCATTTTCTCATTAGTTACCAATAGGGCCAGTAATATCTTGAAAAACATAAAATTCCTGTTTTTTTACTTTTTCTTATATTAAAATAAAGATTAGGGTCCCCCCCCCCTTTAACTCATTTAATTAAAATTTTCTGGGTGATGCTTGTTTATATGTTTTTGAGACAAGGTTTCTCTGTGCAGCCCTAGCTGTCCTGGAATTTTCTCTGTAGACCAAGTTACCCTTGAACTCAGATATTCACCTGCCTCTGCCTCCAAGTGCTAAGAATAAAGGCTTTTCCATTTTCCATACTTTAATTCTCCATACTCTGTTACTGGTTTGCTTGGTTAGTTGGTTTTCCTTTTTTTTTTGTTTTGTTTTGTTTTGTTTTGTTTTGTTTTGTTTTGTTTTGTTTGGGGGGAGGAGACAAGATCTCACTGTGTAGCTCTGGCTGTTCTAGAACTCACTATGTAGAGCAGGTTGGCCTTGAACTCAGATTCAAATGCTCAAATTAAAGGCATGCACCATGTTGCCCAGTTCATCCAATGTTCTTATTTTGACACTTAATGACTTATTTTTTTATTCTAGGATACAAGCCAAAGAATTTTGAATAGGAGTCCTTATATTTAGAATTTGTGAAATTTTAAATAGCCTAACTTGCTTATATTGTCTTGCTTTTTTCCAGTTCAGCTTACTGTATGCTCTGTTAAATACTACAACTTTATGATGAACAGTAGTTTTATGGGAAGTGCACAGATTAAACGTACCCTTCCCAAATCATCCTTTCTCTAGAATGATTGTTTTGCTTACTTTCTATTACCATTTGGGGGTGGGGGTTGTTATGGTTCTTTCTGTATAGTTTCAGAGTGGCCTAGAATTTCCCGTGTAGCCCATGCTGGCTTTGAATCTGTTACAGTGTTCTTGTCTCAGTCTTCTGAGAGATGAAGTTACAGGTGTGAGCTGCTGTGCCTCAATCAAATGATAGTATTTTTTGTGTGCTAGTTGTAGAGCCCAGGTCCTTATGCATGTAAAGCAAGTGTCTTCCTTCTGGGTGACATCTTCAGCTATTGGTTTTATTATTGCTGAAAGGTACTCCATACTATTGCTCCTATTAGACCGTATATGCTCTCTTTATAACATTTACCAAATTTCTTATAATTATTAATATAATAATACAGTGCTGAAGTAATATTTTTATGCCTTTATGTGAAAATGATATTCCTTTTTAAAAACATCTTAATTACTTAATATCATAGGATGTTTGGATCTGGCCGGGAACATAATTTCACACGTCCCAATGAGAAGGGAGAATATGAGGTGGCAGAGGGAATTGGTTCTACTGTATTTCGAGCTATTTTGGTGAGTGTGTTTGTTTGTATTAATAACTTAGGCATAAGATCCATCCTCAGTAAGTGTTTAGATCTTTTCTTGGACATATGTTATTTTGTTTTAAATGTTGTTTGTTTTATGTTTGTTTTAAATTTTTTAATTCATATTTGTGTTTATAGCCTCAGGAAGATATGATATAAAGATTCATTTCTTAGCCCTGAATGCAGTTCTTTCAGGCGTTATGTGGACATTTCTCTTAATTCTCTTAGTTAAGACAGTTAGATATAATTTCTTGAACCATAATTTATTGTCCCAAACTAGCACTATAAAAATTTATGAACATCTAAACATTGTCTTACTGATCTTTGTTGTTGTTACTGTTCTTATTAGCTATTTTATACAAATGTTACAGAGTATATATTTGTAATTTTATTTCAGTGAAATGAACTTTGTTTCTGGGCCTGAATTATCTTTATAAGTAAAATTTTAAAGATTGTTAGGTAAACTGAGGTCCCATCTAACATTATTGTTCCATAATTTAAAGATAATCAGGGCACTAGTTAGTTTTGAAAGTGCTACCAACCCAGTCTTGATAATGGATTTGGACTACCTTGTGCTCAGGTACTTAATACATTTTTCTTTTTTTTTTTCCCCTCCAGGATTATTATAAGACAGGAATCATCCGCTGTCCTGATGGCATATCTATTCCTGAACTGAGAGAAGCATGTGATTACCTTTGTATCTCTTTTGAATACAGTACAATTAAATGTAGAGATCTCAGTAAGTATGAGGTTTGTGTTTAGTGGTGTTGTAAAGCCTGCATGTGTTGATAATGTAGACTTCAAATGTTTGTTTAGTTCAATTATAAAGTGTCCTGGTATTATAAAAAGTATTTAGTGAACTTTGAAGAATTATAGATAGCTCTGTTGTTTTCTAAACTTTTTTCAACTTTAATGATTTTTCTTAATGAACTCTTAGAGATGTTCTCTTTGACTGTTTCATGGATCATTTGTTACTATGTCCTAGCTTAGGAACCCTGACCCTTTTCCTAAAGTGTGACTTATTTTCATTCTTTATATCATATCATCTTAAGTTTTTACTTTTTTTTTATCTCTATGTGAGATAGTATCTTGAGCACTAAGGAAGACATAAACAATTCTTACAAGGTATTCTTGGCATTAGAAATCAAAGATTGCATCCCTAGACCACATATACATACAGTTGGAATTTTTAGTTCTCCTCTCCTTCAAACATAGTTTACTGGTCATCTCTCTCTCTCTCTCTCTCTCTCTCTCTCTCTCTCTCTCTCTCTCTCTCTCTCTCTCTCTCTCTCGGTGTGTGTGTGTTGAGGCAGGATCTTATGTAGCCCAGGGTAGCCTTAATATATACCTGCAGATGGCCATAAATCATGGTTGTCCTGCCTTTATCTCCCAAGTGCTGGCATTACCCACATTTCTGATCATGCCCCATTCTTTTATCATCACTGTTAAAGATCTTTTATTTGTTATGGAATTCAAGATAGGAATCTTTACATAAAATATGTATAGTAAGACTTTCTAGACGTTAATGTTAAGATGTTAGGTGTCTTAACTGAATATTTAGAATCTTTAATTGGAAACAGTTATTTTGCAGAGTTGTTAGGAAGATTAAATAAATAGTATCTGATATGCAATATTAAGTAAGGATTTGTTTAAGAAAATAGAACAAAAATAGGAAGTACAAAAACCCAGGAGTAGGAACACATACCTGCAATCCCAGTACCAAAAAGAGGAGGCAGGAGGTTCAGAAGTTGAAAGTCATCTTCAGCTATGTTGTAGATTTGAGGTCACTGTGCACTTCTGAGACACCCCATCTTTTCAAAATAAAAGGAAATAAATGTAAAGAAAACTATTAAAAAATCTTTTTGGGGTTGAAGAGATGGCTCAGCAGTTAAGAGCACTTGTTTCTCTTGCTGAGAACTCATGTTCAGTTCCTAGCATGTACATGGTAGTTCACAAACATCGGTAATTCCAGTCCCAGAGGGAACAGCACCTTTTTCTGGTCTCTCTGGGCACAGTGAGTGCGCACACAGTGCCACATATACATGCAGGCAAACATTCATATACAGGAAGATTAGGAACAATGCTAATTTATTGGTAACTCTGGCATTAGTTTTTACTGCTAAGTTTTCTGAGCACCTCTGTTAACACTTCCTCTGCCTCTTAAAATATCCTTCTTTACTTTTCTGCCTGTCATTTTCTCCCTTGCCCCTTGGTCCTTCACCTATCAAATGCGGCTTCTCTTTACTATTGTCCATATTTTTCTCTGACTGTGATTTGTATATGAACTCTTTAGGTAAAGTTCTATTTATTTATTCTTTGCTTCTGCTTTTATCAGGCATCCAAAAACGTCAAGATATTTTTGTGGGTTTCATTTCAGGTGCCCTTATGCATGAGTTATCAAATGATGGTGCTCGTAGACAATTTGAATTTTATCTGGAAGAAATGATCCTCCCTCTCATGGTAGCAAGCGCCCAGAGTGGGGAACGAGAGTGCCATATCGTAGTGCTTACAGATGATGATGTGGTTGATTGGGATGAGGAGTACCCACCACAGATGGGAGAGGAATATTCACAGAGTAAGTGTTTTGTCATGCTTCTCTTTCCTGGTTCATTATATGGATAATCTCTATCTTTTAATAGTAATCAAAGGGCAGGTATGAGGTTCTTCTAGCCCAGGGACCAAACTAGCTCTTGGTTAAATCTAGCCCATGCCTGTCTTATAGATAAAGTTTTTGTATTGCCTTTGGCTGCTTTGGTGCTATCGTGGCAGAACTGAGTAGCTGCAACAAAGATTGCATGGCTCGCAAAGCCCAGGGTATTTACTGTTAGAGCCTGTGCAGAAAAAGTGTGCCCAGCCCTGCCTGTCAGGCACAGAAACTGTTTTGAGTTTTGTTGACTGTAGGTAACTTTAAGTTCCAAGATTGCTTTTTGAAATCATTTGTGCTTCTGATAGTAGCCCTTCCAAAGCTTTATTGAACCAATCTATAGTTCTCCAGTTGTTTCTGACCAGACTAGCCTATCTTGAGCCGCACTGAATTCTTTTTTCACTTCCAAACTTTGTGGTTAGAATTTTTTTTTGTTTTGTTTTTGTAAGAAAGGATCTGTTATGCTGTTTTTATGAACCCAATACAAGCATTTTAAACAGTGGCATAGGTATGCTAGCTGCTTTTTTTTTTTTAAATGATATAGCCTGTTAACCTGGTAAGGGTTAGACTCCATTGAGTTTAGGTAAAAGCTGTAGAAATACAGAAAGTATGAAAATTCTAATCTCTTATGTTTTTTATGAGTCATTTTTCCAAAAACTAAACAAAGATTGTAAATAGCCACTTTGCCGACCATTTTCAGAAGCTTTTTCTGACATGCTGTGATAGCACTTTCCAGAACAGACAGGTTTGCTCTTACATGAATGTTGAGATTCTCTTTAAAAATACTTAATCTTTAATCTTTAAGAACTTCATACAATATATTCTGATCGTATCCATACCTAGTGTGGTGAGCCTTTTGTAAAGCTGTAACAGGTGTCTTTGCCACTGTTTCCTCCGTCTTTGACTTTTTTCTGACAATGATTTTTCTCGATTGTGTAGAATAAAAGTTGAACAAAATAAGAAAAAACAAAAAGGTACCAAAACTCAGAATAAACATACTAAATTATTTTCAGTTAAAAAAGAGTTCATCATATATACAATTTATTTTTGTTTTTGGAGGCAGTTTTACAACTTTATTCAACATTCATTAGGTTAGTTCTCATTCACATTGACAATCAGTAAATTTTTGAATATGGTAACAGGCACATAAGTTACAAGGGTATAGAGCTTTTTTGGTGAATCTTATCCTCATTATGTTTTCTGGACAAATGTACTCACATGTGATATAGAACAATCCTTATACCTTTGGTCCAGATAGCTTTATGGAGCCTGGTAACAATGATTACATCTGGAGTCCCGATCTCCTTCATGGCAAATTTACAGATTTCTTTGAGCGCCCAAGGGACGCACTTCTTGAAGCCTACTCCATGGATGTGCTCATGAATGTTGATGGTGTATTCTCAGATCACAACCTTGGTGATGGCAGAACAGCCCTTCTCACCATCTTTCTTTGCAGGAGCCATTCTTCCGGGCCCAAGTTGGAAAGGACAGGTGCAGGAGATTGTGGGATGTTATTTATATTTTAGCTTTCAATAGGTTCAGCTCCAAGAGAGGAGTTGCAGTTATAGGATAGAGGTCACAGTTACTGTGGTGACTAAATTATAGCTAAACCAACTTTTCCTCTTTCACTGTTAAAGTTTCATTTCTGTTTATTGTTCTTTTGTCTTTCCTCTGTCTTGAGCTTTATAGCTTAAAGGGAACAAAAGCTCTTTAAACTTAGTTTTTCTAAATGAGATTCATTTTGTTTCAAAGCTGTTCCAGTCTAAAGAAGATACATTCAAGGAGGATACAAAGATAGCTTTTTCACCCAGACTGATTTCCTAAGTGTAACTCTATTCTTTCTGAATGGTCCAAAACAAAACAGAACAAAAAACCTTATGATATCAGTAGTCTCAAAGCTTTAGTAACCAGCACAGATTGATCCCATGGGTAAAATTTGTATACATATTTTCCTTTATTGACTCTTAAACCAGCATGTTTGGTTTGTGAGTGTATTTTTCTTTTTTTGACAAAACCTTGCAGTTCACCTTTTAAGGGCGATAACTCCACCAGAAAGAGAGGAGGCGAGGAAGGCCCATCAGTCTAACTCCCTGAAGTTCCCAGCACGTTTGGAAGACTCAACATGTTGTCAGTGGACTGTCTGCCCTTTGCAAAGCCAGTTTGCTCTAAACAAGACTAACCTAGGCAGAACATGCTCGAATCTGCCATTTTTAACATCAGTATTAATTGGGGCTCTTTGCCTGAATGGAAAACAGTTTGTGGGGAGGGGCTTTGCCTTTGGGGAAATTATTAATAATTGCTCAATCCATGAAACATAGAATGTGAAGTGATCTTTGACATGGCAGTTTCCCCACCTCCAGAGTAGGCCATGTAGGTATCTTAGTAAAGTTCTTTACTCTGCCTGCTTGATAATAGTGTAATCAGTATCTTTTGGTTATCTTACTGAAAATTGGGACAGATCCCATTTCAATAAGTAGATGTGTATCTTTGAAAAAAGAGATCCTTCCTGTAGATTGGGTTACCTGACTGGTTATCAAAGCTTTTCTTGTTTCCATTTAAGTAGACATTTGCTTCTACATTAACTGTACTGAATATTGTCCTGTCACGTTGGCTAGTCTTCCTTGGCATTAGTGCATCCATTATTTGGGCTTTTAGGGATGTCAGGTCCATTTCAAGATCAAGGTAAATTGAAGTTAATTTCTTAAGTACTTTGATGTTAATGTGAAGTATTTTTGTCTTTTTTATTGCAGTTATTTATAGCACAAAATTATATAGATTTTTCAAGTACATTGAAAACAGAGATGTGGCCAAATCAGTTTTGAAGGAGAGAGGTCTTAAGAAGATTAGATTGGGAATAGAAGGTAAGATGTTTTCAATTCATTTTCTTTAAAAAAGTTTTTTAAATGGATCTGCTTATGTAGTTTAAATAATTTGTTGGGGGGAAGCCCTCTCAAACAGTTACTGGATGATAATGTAAAGTACAGAGACAGTCTTTCTTCTGAGAGGACACATGAACGCCATTAGGAATTAGTATGTATCCCATAAGATTCCCTATTGATACAGAAATGTGATTTTTTTTTTCCTCTCATGGAATGACCTGACTCAGTTTTAGCAAAGCCCATGTGGGTGGTATTTATTGGCTCACATGTGTACATTCCTAAAAAGTTGACAGGGCTGTTTGCTTAGCGATGATGCCTAATATGTTTTAAAAAGCACCTTTTGAAAATGCATGTAGAAGCAATACCTGGCTCACTTTATGCTAATGTTCAAGTTACATAAGTTGCACAGCGTGTTTCATCTCTTAAATGCACATACCTTAGATAGCCTTGACAGATGTCTTTCATTTTAAAATACATGAGAGGCAGAGGCAGGCTGATCTCTTTGAATTTGAGACCTGTCTGGTCTACATAGTAAGTTCCAAGACTACTAGAGCTACATAGTGAGATTCTGTCTTAAAACAAAACATAACCAAATTTCCTTCTTGAATATTTGTAGAGGATTATGTAAAGAGTGAAGGCTTTGGAGCCGGATTGCTTACATATTGATTGTTGTGCATTGGCCACAGAACTTAAACCAGTTTCTTTTTCTGGAATTGGGAATGTTAATAAGTACTTTAAATGGCTATTGTAAGGATGAGCTGAGTTGATGTAAGAAAAGCACTTAAAACGGTATCAGTATATATGTTTATGGTGATGATAGTGAATTGTGCTAGGTAGGAACCTGGTTGAGGAGCTGAGGGATCACCAGGAATAGGTTGCTCAAACATGTAAAAAGACTGTCCAAAACAGGACTTGTGTGCAGGACAGTAGAATTGAGACACACTAATGTTTGCCTTTGTCATTTTGCACTCCCTCCACTGAACATTATCTTGTTATAAAAACTGATAGTTCTTATTTGAATGAGTAACCTCATTAGGGAATAAAAAATGTCATTTTTTAATTTTTTGATTCTTTTTATCTTTAAGTTTCCCTGGGAAGACGTGAGAAAGGCAGGGGTCTGGTTCTGGACTTTGTGATATCAGAATCTCAGCACTTCTGAAATCCTATATTGTTTTTTTTTCTTAAATGACAACAGTATTTAACAATATTTGTCCAGATATATTACAGGCTTAGGTAAATTAAATTTGATTTTGACTAGACAGTGCTTATGCTCCTCTATATTTATTTCAACAACTTCTTCTAGATTCAGAAGCATTTTTTTTTCTTTTAACTGATTTTGTGGACCCTCAACTTTGCCATCCATCTGTAAGTTTTTTTCCTCTTGGAAAAGTAAGAAGCTGAACATTGCCAAGGACCAGCCTCAACTTTGAAAGGGTTTGCTGAGAGAAGGGCTGTTTGAGAGTAGTGAAAAGAATGACTCAAAGTCAAATGATGGGGTGCAAGCTGAGAGCCTTGTAGTCCGCTTGAGATGGCTCCCTACAAAGCTCCCTTGGTTCTGTAGTCTGCTCAATATAGCTTTTTGCTCGAGATAGCTCCCTGCTCAAGACAACTCTCTCTCTGCTAGAGACCGTTCTCTAATTGCTAGAAAAAATCTAAAAGCTCTCTAGATTAGCTCACGAGTTTTCTGACCAAAATCAGAAAAGCTGCTAGAAAAAAATTCTTGAATTTTCTAGAAACAATTCTAAAGGAGCTGTGTTCACTCTCCATAGATTTTCCGACCAAAATAAGAAATCCTGTTAGAAAAAATTATAAATGAGCTGTGTTTGCTCTCTGGAGATCTACAGATAGCCCAACTCTTGCTAGAAAAAAAAATTCTAAAAACAAAGCTGCCATCACTCTGTGCCAGCTTATCTCATGCCCACTAAAACTCCAGTCTTTTATTTACATATCAATTCGGTCGTTTCCTCCAGGTTCCTTCTGACCACCCCATGAATCTGCAGCCTAGGCCCCTGATTCTAAGAAGACAGCTAGTACTTTTTTTTTTTAACATGGCAAATGAATTCAGAGATCTGTTTGCCTCTGGAAGCACAAACAATAAGCTGGGTGGGAATCCTATCCTGAGATTCTGTTTATGCCTTGACCTAAATTAGCTCTGTCCCTGACTGACTCTGAACTCAGAAATCTGCCTGCCTTTGTATCTTTCTGACAAACTGGCTCATAGTGCAGCTGCCTTTTGTTTTTCTAGGTCCACAAAAGCCCTTATATAATTAATATTGCATCCTTATATTTTACATAGTTGAGAAATTATATATTTTTGATCTCATGTTTTCAGAGTTGTTTCCCAATACTAGGGTAGTGAGGTGGGAGTAGGTGGGTGGGGGAGCATTCTCATAGAAGCAGAGGGGATGGAGGATGGGATAGGGGGCTTTCAGAGGGGAACTGGGAAGGGGGGGTAACATTTGAATGTAAGATCATATTTACTATTTGCTAAGGACATAGACACACCCTCTCTTCCCAGACTCATGCTATCTTTGATTATCATGGAGTCATTAACCTTGGTATAGAGAACATTCCCCAAAGGAGGAACATGAGGTTAAACATACACACACACACACATACACACACACACACACCCCACACACACACACACCCCCACACACACACACACCCCACATGCCTAGCAACCATCCACACTTGTGGAGGCCTGCACCCAGCTGGCTCTGTTCCAGGGGTGGGAACCATATCAGGCTGTCCCTTGCACATGGCAGTGCAGGACTCCTCAGGGCATTGTAGCACACACCTGAGAAGGAGAAAGAGGAGGATCAGAGTGCTAGGCTTCCTTGCCATTAGCAAGTTTGAGGCCAGCTTGGGTTATAAGAGACCTTGTCTACACTTCCCCAAAACAAAGAGAAGAAAGTAAGCAAAAGAGCCTTAATCCTAGGAGTTTTAACCTTTTGTCACCCATCCCCTATGCCTGCTCCAGCCTTCTCAGTTCCCGATTTTACAGTGTTGAATGTATTCACTTCTTCAGGAGCCTGGATATAAGGCTAGACGAGTATCTTTTTTTATGCTCATAGCTCATTATCCCATATTCACATTCATATAGACATTACTAGAGTAATGCCTGTATGCTGAATATTATGCAATGGTAAGCAGGTTTTAGGGATTGGTAAGTGATGAGGTTAAATAAAAAAAAGAGTAGGAAAATCTGTAGACACAAAATGTAGATTAAGGGACTGCAAAGAGCAAGTGAGGGTGGGAAGCAGGGCTCGGAGGGAGTGGAACTAGCTGCCCTTAGGAGTGGACTTTCTTCTTAGGAGGGAGAAAATGTTGCAAGATTAGGTTGTTATGATGTTCATATAGCCCTGGGCATATAACAAAGGCCACTGAGGTGTCTTTTTAAATGTTAACTGTATATTATTTCTCAGGAAAGCTATTTGGGTTTTGTTTGCTTTGAAACAGGGACTCGTGATGTATCTCTGGCTGGCCCAGGACTTGCTGTGTAAATCAATCTGCCCTCCCTCCCTGCTGGTGGGATTAAAGCCTGTGGCATCACACCCAGCTCAATAAAAAAAAAAAAGATCTGTGTTGGACACAGTGGCATGTCTTGATCCCATCACTTATGAAACTGAGGCTAGTCAAAAAAATGATCCAACAATAGCAACAACCAAAAAACCCTCAAAACTGACTGGTATAAAGATGGGAAAATACAGATAATTTCTCTTAATATCGCTACCCCAGTTCCATTAAAATTGCATCTTTAAGGGTTGTTTCCTATATTCTTAGTGGGATATCCGTCAACCTCAAATGATTAACTTGTAAAGTTAGTGTAAGAGCAAGACCACAAGAGTCTGCTACTCGTCTCTCAGACATATCATCTAAGGGCCTTCCTTCCATCCATCATTAGGTGCTCTGCCTGAATTTGATGGAAAACTGTCTTCTGTCATTGTATTTAACTGAGATTTTTAACAAAGCACAAAGTTTAAAGGGAAAATCATGATATAGTAGTATTAAAGTAGTTCCCATACAATACCAGAAGTTTACAACTGAGAAACTTATGTGAGCTTGTGAATTAATCTGCCCTTTGTATTCTGAGCAGGAATGGCAGGACAATAAGAATTACATTTGTCACAGAAAACAAAATTTTGTCTTTCTAAGCTTGCAAAAAAATATCCTTAGCTTTTTTTTTGTTTAATAAAGAATATTATTTAGGATTGATAATGTAGCTTAGTGGAAGGGCACTTTCCTAGTATGTACACCATAAGGCCCTGGCTTTAATCCTTAATACTCAATCATCATCATCATAATGATGTAGTAGTGATAGTGGTGGTGGTGTTAGTAGTAGTGGCGGTGGCAGTGGTGGTAGTAGTTGTTGTTGTTAAAATTCTCTACCATGGGATCAAATCTTATCTTTTAATGTTACCATGGTGTTCTAATCCACACCCTCTACTCAACACCTCAGATTTTGCCAAACATGTCTTGTATGTTTCTGAATCTGAAGCGTATCTTCCGCCATTCTCTTTGTCAACCTGTGCTTCTCTCTGCTTTTTGCTTATCCATTAAGAGCAAACACAAGAAAACTCACTGGAATGTCACTGTGTACATCATAACATACGCTTCTTGAGTTTTGGAGGGCTGGGTTGTTGTTTGTTTTGACTTTATATCAGATGTCATTACCCTCATTAGAGTATAGACCCCTTCAAGGTAGCTGTTTCTTTGAGTTCTTTGATACAATAGCTGTTAAACATTACTTGTTGAGTGAAGAGACTAGAGACGGACTTTATTTTTAAAGGGAAAAATATTCTCAGACAGGTATGTGGGGGCTGGAGAGATGGTTCAGCAGTTAAGAACACTAGGTACAAATTCCATTCCCAGCACCCATATCAGACAATTTTAACTGTGTGTTACTCCAGTTTCAGGGGATCTGACACCTCTGGTGTGCACGCAGACACTTTTAGAGAGCAGAAAGAAAAAGATATCTGGGAAAAGGCTGTCACTGTTATGCTCTGGTGTTCATTCAGTGTATTCTCTATGGTCAGTACCTGTAGCATATTAGGCTCTGGAGATTGAGGTGCAGATCCTAGCTTTGCCTTATGAGAACTCTGCTTAGGTAAGAGTCAGACGTACACAAAGGTAATTACCATTTAGTGTTCCTGGTACTGTAATAACATGAGTGCTTTGGAGGATAAGCAGCAAATGATTAACTCTGGTGAACTCCTAATGTTTTGCCAAGGGTGGAAAAAATATTGGAATCACAGAAGTTTCAAAGGGAATCCAACTCTAGAACAATTGTGTAAAAATACAAAAGCATATTCAGGAAGAAGTGAAGTTTGTTGTAACCAGTCTATTTGAGAGCTTTATGGGGTTTTTTTTAATTGGATGTTTTATATATTTACATTTCAAATGTTATCCCCTTTCCCAGTTTCCCCTCTGTAAACCCCCTATCCCCTCCCCCCTCCACCTGCTTTTATGAGGGTGTTCCACCCACCCACCCACTTCTTCCTTACTGCCCTAGCATTTCCCTTAACTGGGGCATCGAGCCTTCACAGGACCGAGAGCCTCCCCTCCCATTGATGCCAGCTGAAGCCATGGGTCCCTCCATGTGTACTCTTTGGTTGGTGGTTTAGTCCCTGGGAGCTCTGGGGGGTGAGGGTGGGGGTGGGGTCTGGTTGGTTGATGTTGTTCTTTGTATTGGGTTGTAAACCCCTTCTTCTCCTTCAGTCCTTTCCCTAACTCCTCCATTGTGGTCCCTGTGCTCAGTCCAATGGTTGGCTGCAAGCATCCACATCTCTATTGATCAGGCTCCTATCAGCAGGCACTTCTTGGCATCAGCAATAGTGTCTGAGTTTGGTGTCTACGTATGGGATGAATCCCCAGGTGGGGCAGTCTATGGATAGCCTTCCCTTCAGTCTCTGCTCCACTCTTTGTCCCCGTATTTCCTTTGGACAGGAGCAATTCTGGGTTAAAATTTTGGAGATGAATGGGTGGCCCTTTCCCTCAACCGTGGCTGTGCCTAACCTCTGAACATGGTCTCTACAGGTTCTCCCTCCCTTTTGTTGGATATTTCAGCTAATGTTATCCCCGTTGGGTCCTGGGAGCCTCTTGCTTTTCTGGCATCTGAGACTTTCTAGTATGAGAGGAAATCTATAGCATAAAGGTAGTTGAGATTGAGTCCATTGGAACCAGGTTTTAAAACAGTTTGATACAACTAAAGCATACATATCATTCTCCTTGAAGCATAAAAAAATTAGCAGTTTTAAAGCAAGCGTGCATTATGATCCATTTGCACAGAGGTGATTCTGTGTGGAAGATGGGAATACAGTCACATAGGAAGCTGAGACTTCTAAAAGGTTCTTCAGAAGGCCTATGTCTTTGTTTACCAAAACCCCTCCTGGCTTCCTCACTTACAGACTCCACATACCCTTACATAGTGCTAACTCATCATCTATTGTCTGAGGCCTTTTGGTTCTCTTTTTGATAACCTTTTTATGATACAGACCAAATCCAACTTGTAGCTTTTTTTTTCTTTTAAGATAGCTTTATTAGAGTTTTTCTTTGTTCTCCATGGCTGATTTCACTTCACAGTGGTAAAATTAGGTAGACTCAGTAAAAACTGTATCATTTATAAGATCGAAATAGTACTGTAGCCTGTTACAGAAAAGTTTACTTATCTCTAGTTTAGTTCTTGCTGATAGAAAAGAGGGAAAGGACTTTTCCTAGGACTTTATGTGTTTGGAGAAATCTCTTTACTAATAAATAATTGAAAGTTTTCTGAAACTTTGGGTTGTTTTTACTAGTTGTTAATTTTTAGTGACTTATACAAAAAAGTTATAATTAAGTTCTTTGAAGATTCAAATTTAATTCACTGTTGAGGTAGTCATAGTAGCTGAGCTAGCTGCAGAATTTAAGGACCTGCCAGAGAGCTGATTATTTTGTTATTTAACAAAACTTCTAAAGCAATATAAAGATGAGACTGAAGCTTAAGGAAGCTAGAAAGCTAATGGAGCCCAAAACTGCAGGCCTTTAGGCTCAGTCGTCCCATGAGAAGAGCAAGTGCTGCTAGCACACAGATAAAGCCCAGATCCACTGCAGATCGCACACCAGTGTGTGGGGACCCCCCTCCCTGGTCCCACTTTAAAAATGTGTTGTCGGGGTTGAGTACTAAGTAACTGAAAAGCTCTCAGCAGCTAACTTGAATGAGAAGTTGTGTGTGTCCCCCTTTAAAATTCTTTTCTTTCCTCTAGGCTATCCTACCTACAAAGAAAAAGTAAAGAAAAGGCCAGGGGGTCGTCCAGAAGTCATTTACAATTATGTCCAAAGACCCTTCATTCGAATGTCCTGGGAGAAGGAGGAAGGAAAGAGTCGGCATGTAGACTTTCAATGTGTAAAGAGTAAATCTATTACCAACCTGGCAGCAGCTGCTGCAGACATTCCCCAGGACCAGCTAGTAGTCATGCACCCTACTCCGCAGGTGGATGAGCTGGATATCCTTCCCAGCCACCCTGCCTCGGGCAACAATGACCTCGATCCTGATGCACAGAATCCAATGCTGTGATGCTGATGTTCCTGAAACCATAGCATGCTACTCTTCACAGTGACGTCGTACTCCTCATTCTGCACTGCGAGGCCACTTTTCTTCATTGTGAGATGCACATGTTTAGGATACTGCAGTGTAGGCTTTTTTAAAGACCAAAGGTAGCTGAATGGTTTTTTAATGAGTACAACTTTAGCATCCTGGTTCCAGTTCTATAAATGTATTTGTTTACCAGTAGGTTTGTGAAATTGGTTCTTTGTATGGGGACAGTCCTTTTTCACACATCTAGGTCTTCTCAGAAGTGGTGGGAATTTGGCAGCTGGGGTACTTTCAGTGTAGATTGATATTTATCATGCCCCAGGTAAGATGCAGAATATTACAGAGTTGCACTTTATAGATGGTGGTTAAATGGAGCTGTTGAAGCCATTTTAGAGCTGTGATGCACAGTATAACATAAGTGCTTCTATCAGAGTATTCCTCAGTACAGTATGTATAGTTGGCCCACAACAAGCAAAAACCTATTTATCTTGGGTTTATTTAAACAATTAGAATGAAATTTGATGCTTATAGTGTTGGTTCACTCATCTCCAGAGCCCTGCAGCCCTTTTAGAGTGAGTCACATGCAGGGAGGGTGAACGTCAAGAGGGTGGTTTACTGTCCAGTCTGCCTTACCCTTAATCTGTTCATATATTTATTTACTAATGCTTTTTTCTTAAGAGTTATGGGATAGGAAAACGAACTGTTTGCTCTTCATTTACTAAATGATTGTAAACTCGAGTTTTTCATCAAAATAAAATTTCATTGTTTTAATGTTTCTGACCAACTTTATGAACACTTGGCTAGATTCTGTGTCATGTATGTTATGTATAATTAGAAATCAAATGATAGTTTTAAAAGCACTTTGGTGTATGTGTAAAAGGCACTTAGATTTCCTATAAATCCAGGAAAAACACTATAAATCCAAAGCAGTTGATCAAGATTTTCAAGATATGAAAGTGGAATGACACCAGTATTTAGGAACCCTAACTTTCAGGGCTAGTTTCTAATTAATTCAATATTCTTTCCATCAATCTGTGCTGCTCTATTCAGCAAACTGTCTAAATATTTGACGGTTTATTCAACAATTATTCAACAAAGAATATTTTTAGTGCTTTGAGTCTTAGATCACTTAACTTTTTGTAGCCATACAAATAGTCCAGGACTGTCCTCTAAGCCACAGAATTGCCATCTTGGAGTGCTGAGCTGTGCCTGCTTGCAAGAACATCCTAACTAGGCTTTTTGACTTTATATCCCCCAGAAAGGTATGGAGAAAATCATAAGACCCTCCTCACCTGAGTGTCTAGCTGTTCCCCACCTCCAGTTCTATACAACTCTGCCTTTAACTGGACATGGCCTCAGGGAGGAAATAAGTATATAAGAGTGGGGAAGATGAGGAAAAGGGTTAAGGCTGCATCTGGATGCCTATGGGATACCCATTTTCTCATCTGGGTGAAGGCTGTCTAGTGTGGCCTTTGCGAGTAGGAGCCCTGTAGGGAGCCTCTCACCTATGTTCTGTATGGAAGCCCAATAAACCCATTGGTTTCCAGAGTGAACTTTAGTTTGGTAGAATCACATCTCAGTTTGTCCATGGGACCATAGAAAGAGGGTAGATGTCACGTATGTCTAACCCTGGGAAGGGACTTGAGCAGCACCATATAACTGCAGATCTAGATAAGCCAGCTTGTAATCTTGAAATCAAAGCACTGAAAATTGGAGTTAATATCTTTGTTTTCATATAAGTTGAGATGGCTACAGTTTGGAAGTGAACTATTATGTCTAAGCTGGTAGCATGGAAGAAGTTATTGTAAGAGCAAAAGGACATTGTAAACATATCAGCAGGAATGTGTTTAGACCACCACTGAAATGGATGAACTAGCCCTGTAGCATATGAAGATTTTTCTCCCTAATTATCAAATGGGAACAGTACTTATAGAACAAGGGAAACATTTATTAAAAATATTTAACTGTCTAATACATTATACTTTAACCCATATTTATAGTAAAGGATTCTTACAAGGAAGAATAAACAGCTTTATGATACAATTAGTATAAGAAATATCCACATGGGGACTTCTTTGTAGTGTAAAAACACCATACATCTGAAATGACCATTTTGCATATAAAAGCTACCAATGATGCTTCTGTGCACAATGATTAAAAAATTCAACACAAACAAAATCCAAAATATACAATTAATGCAAGCTATCCACAGCTAGCCCAAACTCAATGATGAGGAAACACTGGAGCAGGCTTAGTTCCACTTTGTCTGAAGTTACACATGGTAGATTGACTTGTATCAATGGCTCTGAGATGGCTTTTATAAGAGTCAGTACATAAAAGCTGTTCTCTTCCTATCCAGTAAGCTTCACAGACTGTAAAACTTCACCAGTAATGCACTTTGATACTGTAGCTGTTGCCAAAGCAAAATGTAGTGTCTACAGCGGCCATGGCAAGTCACTAAAGTCAACGGGACCACCCAGCCCTGCATCTGCTTCCAAGAGACTCATGATGACAGCCATTGCTGCCTCATCGTTACTGGGACTACTTGATCCTTGGTCGTTGTCTATCATATCGATGCCTATGTGGGGGTTCTCACCTGTGGAAGGAAGAAAGGCTTGTCAGTAAAAAATACCAAAGCACACTTAAATTTGGAAAGCAACTTCTCAACACACTAATAAGGAAGTTATATTTAACAAGAGTAAGGAGTTGTTTGAGGTATTCCGTTGCCATAACTCTGTTTTTACTGCCTTTCAGAAAAAAACATCTCAAATTAAGGGCAAAAATCCTTAAAATTCGATAATTTTTGTTGAGCCCATTTTAGTATTTTGGTAATGAGTTAGTAAAAATAATGGCACCTAGGAAAGGAGAAGGTAGAAAAGTAGATTGAGAAGAGGCTGGATGCGCTGAAAGTCATTGGGTGACTCTGCCTCTGAAGCTGCATGGGCTCTCTGAAAAGCTATGCACCATGTGGGAGAAAACCTGTGTCTGGGTTGCTCTAGATGCACATGGCTCACTGGAGTATTTAAACAGTTCAAACATCCACTTTGTTATCAACTGCTTCAAAACTAGCTTGCTCTATGTAATCAGTTCTTAAACCCTCTTTGTAGTAGATGTTTTGCAAACTATTTGTCACTCAGGGAAGTGAATGATAATACAACTTACCAAGAATAGAAGAACTATCAGAATAGGGATAACCTGGGGTCTCCTGAGCCTGTCCTGGTAGTAGGCCAGTGGAAGGAATGTCTGGAGTCCCTCCATTTAGAATCTGCAAATAAAAGGGGGAAAAGGTAAAGTTTCCCACTCAAATAGAAATTGTAATTACTATCCTATGCAATGTTACTAAGATGAAAGATGTTGGGTGGGGGTTTTAAAATGGGTTCAATTTCCTATTTTTTCCCCTGTCAAGCAAGGACTTGTTAGAGCAGTCATGATGAGGAGGAACAGCCTCTCCCCTATAAACTGCTTTCTCCACATATTTTCTCTACACAGTACATGAAGATAACAAAAGCTGGGTAAATCAGTTCTCTAGGGTCACACTGCCCGTGTATTTACTTAAAGCCCAGGTTGCCCTGTAAGGCAGTGAGTGGCACATGCCAACAGATAACTGCTGAAGTATTTGATGTCAGTAACAATTGTGAAGAGAAACAACTAGGACAAGAAAACACTTAAGTAAATCTTAAATCATCAGGTATACCAGAGGCACTAAATTAAGTAACCTCTGATTTTCTTTTCCTAAGATGTGATCATTGCTATCATTCCTCTACAGGAGAAATCAAACTGTCTTAAAATCCCACTCCCACCTTCCACCAGCAACACCCTGACCTGGACTGCCAAGCTTCCCTGTCCTGGGCTAAGCCTCAGTTAGAGAGGTATTTAGACTGGACAGGGTAAGGAAACAATGGCTGCTGGGTTTCAGAAACACTGATTTCAGACCTGGCCAGCAGATGGCACTGCAACTTGGTTCTTTACAGTTCACTTGTGCAGCAGTATGGGGTCCCTGTACATGGTAAAAATGATAAAAAAAAAAAAAAGCCCTCCCCGCCCCCAAAATGTTTTAGGTAGGGTACATTCACATAAATAACATGATTTTTGAAACATAAACTATTTATTAGCATGAATAAAAGTATTTTAATGAAAAAGCACACATTACAAAAAAATTTCAGAAGCGTGTTAATGTTTTGTAACATTGTAAATATAGTGCCTGGCTTAAGAGAGTTCAGCTAGATTCTCACACCTGTTCTAGTCAGTCTGTAAATGTAATTTGACATGTATGAAGAAAATTTTAGACCCCAACAGATACGTGGTTGTATGAGGTCTCGCCTTTTCACCAATTTTAACATTTTTTGGTGATTCCACAACACATAAGTATATGCCTCATAAATGTTCACTATAGTGTAGAATCCTGTTGAGTGCCTGTTATGTTAAAAATCCATGGGTATACCTTGGCATTGGGAAAGGATATTTCTTTGGTGGTTTTGAAATCATCTACACTGATCACTTAGAGGGTATTAGTTCACTTAGAGTGGATTGATCTTGGGTGACTTTGAAACACCCTGTACTGATCACTTGTAGCAGCCTTTCTCAACCTGTAGCACCACCTCCTGGGGGTCGAATGACCCTTTCACAGGGGTTGCAAAATAATATTTACAACATGTAACAGCAAAATTACAGTTATGAAGTAGTAACAAAAATAGCTCAATAGTTGGGGGTTCACCACAACATGAGGAAGGTTGAGAACCACTGACTTAAAGGGTATTGGTCAGTGAGTTAGCAGAGCTTTTAAGTTAATGTGGAACTGTTGTCATCGTGCCAATGTGTAAATCTGAGGAAGTGACTGAGCCCTACATAGCAGGTACAAGCTTTCTAAAAATCCCAGTCTTGACTGAAGGCCCAGATTTGATCACTACCCCTTGTTTTCCTTGAAGCGGCAAATATACGGGAAGGAGCAGCCCGTTCGGCTTGTGATAGAACTACACCGATACACTGCTTGTAGCAACAGAAATGGCGGGTATGAAGTAAAGCTCCTTTTTTTTTCATTGTAATAGTCTTTTCAATTCAATTTTTATATGAGTGTTTTGCTTATATATAAATATATGTTTTATCACATGTGCAGTGCCCATGGAGACCAAAAGAGGGTGTCAGATCCTCTGGAACTGGGGTCACAGACTGTTGTGAACAGCTGTGTGTGTTAGAAATCAAATGTGGGCTGGGCAGTGGTGGCACAAGCCTTTAATCCCAGCACTTGGGAGGCAGAGGTGGGTGGGCCAGCCTGGTCTACAGGGAGTTCCAAGACAGCCAAGGCTACACACAGAAACCCTGTCTCAAAGGAAAAAAAAATCAAACTTGGGTCCTCTGCAAGAGCAGCTAGTGCTCTTAACAAGTGCTCTCAACAGCAGGGCCATCTCTTCCAGGCCCTCTGTTAGGCATTTCTAATGTTTCATTGAAGACACTGTTAAGTTGACTTACATTTTATTGTGTGTGGTAGGGATAAGAGTTTGGTGACATGGGTTCTTATGGTTAACAGTGCAAACATACACAGTGAAAACAACAGTTAACTTGTTAACATTGTTATGAAAATAGCTTTGACTTGGCAAGTCCTTGAAAGGGTCTTAAGAGTCTCTCAAAAGGTGACATTTGTGGAATCCTGCTTAACTGAACTTGTCTTGGTGTCCCTGCATATCCTAACTCCTCTGGGATATGTGGAGGCTCACCCAGTCTCCCCTTCTCCGCTTGATTTTCATGAAACAATTTCAGGCTAAATGACAAGACTGAAGTTGACTGAAGGGCCACCTCTGCCCTGGTTTGCTGAGCCATTTAATGCTGCAGTTATTTTTAACTCAATCATGCTTTTCTCATGAGTCCTGTTGCCAAGGACTTATACAAAAAAGATTCCATTTTTATTCTAGACCCATTTTTAAAAACCAGTGAAGAAGGAAGGTTTTTTTCATAAACACCTCAGGCTTTATGATATGGGTATGGTGGTCACGGTTCATCTGAAGGCCTGGGTTGTTAAAATTCAGGAGAGCTTGGATGTTCCATGTGTGTATATATATGAAAGTTGTCCCAGAGATAAGCGTAGACCATACTAAGAAGCCTGCTGCCTGAAAGTGAATTACGTCAAAGGGGGATAGGGACGGTGCACAGCGGCAGGCAGGCAGGAGGTTTGCAGGCCACATTACTGATGGTATTTTCTTAGTCATCCCCAAAGGCCAGGCACTTCCACATTTACTGTCATGTGGTAGGACTTCAGGGACAGAGACCCACTGCTCTCCTGCTAGTATCAGCTTCATAATAAGGAAACCGGGAGTTTAGAAGGTTTGAGCAATTGCATAACTAGCAGCTTGGCTTCAAACTCACTATGGCGGCGTTCTTACCCACTAATTGGCTGGCTTTTCAATTCCCTGGAGGAACCTAAACCCTTTTCAAATGGAAACCTGCTGAAGATTCACATCAAGCAGAATCAGTGGCCCTTCCTCCTCTCATCTCAGCCACCCCCCTCACCCATCCGGACAGCACCAGACCTGGTTAGCCTGAGCCTGTCAGAAGCCCACTTTTGAAAAGTTCTGCTTTGCTTTGCTTCTGGTATTTGTCTCTTGAGAATCACACCTGAGTTCATTCCTGGTAGTCTCTGTATGTGTCTAGGGGATAGGGGAAGAAGATTTCACATACAAAGTTCCTTGTGCCATCCTGATCCTGGGTGATATTAATAGATTTTTTACTTAAAATTAGTACAATTTACACAGATTTCTCTAGAAAAGAGGAAAATAGGTGTTTTCCAGACCTCTATAAATCTCTCTAGTGTCATCTTCTAGACAGTTCTTTGTGAGGGTTAATAACTGATGAAGTACTTGAGGCTATTACTATCACATCATAGAGACACATATTGGTGACAGATCTCCAAATGTTCAGCTATAAAGCCTGGCTTGACTTTCGATGTGTGGCTAATACTTTTGCTTTTAACTAACTGGTATCCTTTCACTTGAAATTCCTGGCAGTAAGGTCTTAACCCTTCCCTCACAGGAAGCCTTGAATTGTGCCCTTAAAAAGAGTGATAGTCCCTCTTTCCTCAGAATGTTCTTCCTGTTTTCCCAAATGCACATGGAGTCCACCCCCTGAGCAAGTCAGCAAGCCTCCCTAAGTCCCAGCCGCACGCAACTGTGCTCATTTCAAGGAGGAAAGAATGTCTTGACTTAGACCAGAAAGCACAGCAGTTCTGTAGTCCAGCCTCTAGTGATTCAGGATGTGGGCAAAGGCTCTCTTAGTCTAAGCCATCACGCTTACCTTCTTGCCTCCTGGAGAAGAGGCATCAGGGGGAGGCGTACTTGTGATGTTCAGTGGGCTGGAGCCACAGCTGGAAGGCGATGACCCTCTTATCCTGTTAGAGAAGAGCTGGTTACGCTAGTTACAAGGCCTTTCCCGGGGAGATCGCTAAGGAGCTAGGTAGGGAGAATAAGGAGCTAGGGTAGGGACTGGCAAATGTTCTATAAGGGCTCAGTTCTGTAGGCCATATGGCCTCAGTCACAGCAGTCTGCACATAATACATAAGTGCAGCTGAGCTCCAGTAAAGCCTTATTCCAAAGCTGGACTGTTCCACATGTATCTGATCTAGAATGCAGACTGCCAAAAACAACTGCCAAAACCTTTGGATTAGAGTTTAGATTCAGGTTGATTAATTTTAAGTGGCCAGCTTTATTTCTTCATAGAATACAGGTGAACTGGAGACCTCAGACGTGTAGCCACCATCTTTGCTATCATGAATTGGATATAGAGCAAGAGATACGTCCTCTTCCCAGCAAGCATTTACTAATGAGTGTCCCTAGGAAACGGAAGGTAGCATTGTAGCTCAGGCACACCTTAAAAGGAAATGAATGAATAGTCGGGAAATAGTAGTAGCCTTCTTGGATAATGAGCGATTAAAGATGGATCTGGGACTTTTTCAGACTATCTCACTACAGTAGGTTAGGAGACTCAGAACTGTTCATTCTTCCCACACCTGTGAGGCTGGCGACCCTAGGGAGAGAAGCTGTGACTTGGAGAAGAGTTTATGTGCTAGCTGTGCTTTCAAAAGTCCTTGCTTCCATCCAAGCTGGAGCCGGGGATGGGGGGGATGGGGGGGCGGGTTATGGAGGCAGCTCTGTTAGCACCGGGCTCCCAGCTCCTCCATGATAGACACAGGCTGTTTCAGGCCACTAAAGTCTTTATGTCTAAGAATTGGCTCCAGGCCTGCACTGACGATTTATGAGAAAACAAGTTTTCTGTCTCTTAGACAAGAAACTCCTCAAAGCCAGGTACAGCTTTATTATGGACACCACCAGACATGCTGATGGCTAGAAACCCAGAAACTACTGAGTTTCACCCAACACTGTCTCCCTAGGGTGCAGGCCTGTGGAGCCACCTTTCCCAGGCTCCCAAGTGCTTTTTCCCCATTTGTCTTTACCCTCAGCACCTGGTTCTAGCTGCTGATTTCTCTATAGGACAGGGCTGAGTTAGGAAGCACGCCCACCTTCGTCTATCCCTATTCTAGTGAGCCTCCACAAAGCATGGCACAGCATTTTTGATATCTGCTCAGTATCCTACAATGAATGGCATCTTGAAAAATTCTTATAGTCCAAACAGTGTGGGATTATGCATTAAGAGTCTTTAACCCACTCCCTTTAAATCTCTGTGCTTCCTTCCTATGGGAAGCCTGGCCAGTTAGATTGCCCTGAACACCATTCACATGCTCACAGACTGAGCAGTCCTGACTTTTTAGCACCTGCCTTTATTGTAAACCTTCGCTGAGACCAAGGTCAAAGCCCTTGCTTGCTTGCCTCAATATGTGAATTCCTATTGTCACAAAGAAAATATACTTCTAAAGGATTTTAGGATCATTCTGATAAAGGGCTCTGATACCATGTTCCAATGGTTTTGCATAGAGATCAGTGACTGGTCTGAAACTGATCATACTATCTCCCCATCTCCTTCCAGAGCTGGACTCAAGCACCCAAACCCACTCTGTGGATTGGAGCAGACCTTACTTGAATGGGACAGAAAGCCCCTCTGGCTGACCAGAGAATAAACTGAGTCAGTGACTGCAGGGAATGTTGGTCTTTTCTGGGTCCCCCACCTCTTTCCTTACAATTATATTCCATTAAAATAATATTTTTTAAGTATCTGGTTACCATCTTCTTGATTCTCCAAATTCAGGCAGACTTATAAGTAATGGCTTCCCTCAAAATGATTATGATTAAGGACAGTTTCTGAGTGTTTATTATATGTTATGCTATTTTTCCTTCACAATCCCAACAGGGCCCCTAGGAGAGATATACTACCTCCCTTCGGTGGCTTAAATCAGCATACCAAAGATTAGATGTCTCTCTTAAACACAGCCAGGCAAATGCAGGCCCTGGACTGAACCAGTCGGCCAGCAGCAAGCTCTGCTTTCACATGGAAAGGCCCACCCCCTCCCCCAAGAAAGCTGCCTCTGTAGATAGTTGAGCTGCTTGGCCTCTACTACTAACTCTAGGTAGCCTGAAGAAGTATTTTTGTTAAGGCTCAGATCACCGGCTGCTCACAGATTTACTGCAGTCCTCTAATGTTCCTCAACATCCGTCCTCACTAGGAAGCTCCTTGGGGTGCATTCAAAGTCTCAGGAAATGGATTTCCCCGGGAGTGTCCTTAAGGGCTGCCATGTTTGGACTAGCTTCTTTAAGGCATGGTTTATAGTTTGGACTGGACCAGAGGAACAGAACAGTCCTGTGTGGTATAAGCAGCATCCCTGGCTGAGCAGCGGCAACCTTCTACCCAACTGTGATGGCCCAAAGTGCCTCTACACATTGTGAAGCACCTGGGGGGGGGGGTGAGTGTGGAACGCTGAGCCCCAACTGGTTGGAGGGGCAGCCCAAGGGATTACTTGCCTGTGGATTTCCATGATTTCCTCGGCAATCATTCGACCTATTTTTCCTGCTCCAGCTCTGGTTCCCCCTGGAATGCCTGGAACAGTGGGATGAGTCCTCTTTGGGCCACCTACAACAAAGGAATCTGAGAGTAGGAAAGGAGAAAAAAGAGCAAGAAATGCTATCGAGTGTTAGATGAAAACCTTCTGACCCGCTTGAAGGAGAACATCAAGGTTCTACCTTGTCAGGAAAACAGTTCTAGCAGGGGAAGGCTCGAGGTTCTACTCAGCATCCAAGGGCAAAGTTTTGACATGAACCAGTTAATTTTCTTCATGTGCCAGGACTAGAGATAAGACATCAAAGGGTGATGAACTTGGCAGGTCAGGTATGAACATGGGACACACCCGACTCATCCAAGCAGGTGTGGCTGCTTGGAGGAGGCTCCCTGAGCTGAATCTTCTAGAAAGATGAGTCTGAATTAGCTTGAGAGGTGACGAAGACAGGAAAGCACCCCAGGGACAGAGGACTGGGGCAGGACGGAGTTTAGAAGTCTACTGCAAGGTGTCCATGGAAGATGATTAGGGCATGAGCTTGGAACTGACAGAGACACAGCAATCAGATCATGCCGTACTGGTGACTTCAGACAGGATCCACAAGGAGATAAGGACCAAGGGACTTAGCACAGAAAACGTACTGGCTGTAAGGTGGATTACTAAAAGTCCACCACACAGAGCACAAGCTGCAGTTACGTTTCACTTAAATGACAGGGATGCAGCCTGAAAAATGTGTCCTTAGTTGAGTTTGTCATGTCGATCAAACCCAGGCATAATAGCCTACAGGGTATAAACTGTAGGCTATATAGGGTGTGGCCTGTTGGTCCTAGGCTACCAACCTAAATTACTGTGCTATAGGTGACCACAGAGGTGGCATTTATGGCTCTAAACAAGGTGGAGGGTAATGTGTTACTCTAGACATCACAATGATTATGGCATCAGTAGGTAAAATATTTGTCATTTATGTGGCAGAATGTTGTTGTGCTGTGTGTCATGTAGAATGGGGTACAGAACTGAGAGAGCGAGATTAAAGTTAGGGACCAGTGCAGAGGCAGTGGCTAAGTTTCAGAGACAAAAGGACAGAATGGCGCATTTGGCTGCACAGAGGAATGGGAGGAACCAATGCTTCTGGCTTTGACAACTGGACGAAGGCAGTACAGAAGATAGGCTTGGGATAGTCTTTATTTCGGTGCCTCTATGGCTCTGTCTGGGAAAGCAGAGAGTGGGCGTGGGGTCATGAGTGGAAGGGGCTGGCTGAGTCACGAGTGGAAGGGCCTGGCTGAAGCCATGCAGGCAAAAGAGGTTCAGGAAGGACAGGTTCAGGAGAATCAACGCTGAGCCACAGGGAAGGAGTCCACTCGATATGGAATATTCTCAATGCAAACAGACACCTTCCTCCCAAACAGAGGAGCCAGGGAGTCACCAAAGATCAAATTACAGCCTGTGGGCAACAAGGATTCAAAGGGGAGAGGGCACAGAGCCCCAGGAGGAGCCACATGCATTCACAATATCCCAGTAGCATGGCAGCCTGCAGCCACTCTGCCTGGGACTCAGCACATCAGAGCAAGGTCTGCTCCACAGAACATGACAACAGGATACCCTAAACACTTGACGGGAGAACATCTGGTCATAAGCAGCTTCTTGTAGGCAAGCCCCGATGCCCAAGCAGGACATAGTTACCTTCTCCAGAGGGCAGCATGCTGTCCATGCTGTGAGGGGATGCTGTTAGCTGCGGGAAGGTTGGGTCCCCGCCTTCCAGGACATTGGCTCTGTGAACATCCCAGCAATAAGGAAAATGAGTCAGGCTTGCTCAGAACCGTGCACCTTTCACCTTGGCCAAGGAGTCCCGTGTCCACTCAGGACCTGGACAGGCCAGAAAATGAAGTGTCTGTCTGAGTGAATAGGCCTCCTCACTGTTCTATAACATGATGGGCAGCATCCTGGCTTTGGACTCACTGCTTGCCTGGGCCTCCCTGATTTCTAGACAACACAGTTTAGTGGATGTGGCCATAGCAGTACTCCTCCCTGCCCACACTGCTACAGCACTTTTTCTCCTACCTGCCAATAGCGCCAGGCCCCTGCCTGCTTCTAACTACAGATGGGTGAAGGAACTTCAAAGAATCTTGTGAAAGAAGGCGCTTCCCTCCCCCTGCACACTTAGCAGGTGGCAGAAGCCTTTGAGAGAGCATTCCTGCCAAAACTTGGGGTACTAGCTGGCTAGCCATGGAGACCCGCCCATCCTCAACCAGGATCATTAAGAGCCAGTACCTATGTAACTAAGTCTTTCACTGACAGTTGACAATCCCTTCCACCAGCATAAACTGACACCCATATTGGGATCAGGGTTAGGGTTTCAAGAATTGGCTGTTTCCTGGAGTAGGTCTCACCAGTGTGGATCATGTAGGAGGACAGGCAATGCCTGTCCTTAGTTAACAACTCTTCCTGGCGTCCTCCCATCAGGAAATACTAGTAAGGTGACATTAAAATGTGGATGCTGCCTATTGCCTGTACCCCTTGTCCCAGGTAAGGATCCCAAGGCAACCTCCCCCACCTTTTGAAGCAAGGGAATAGCTCAGAAGATACTCACAAAACAACAGTGTTGGTTGAGACAATGTATTCTACTTCCTTGGTCCACGGGTTCATGAAACTGAACCATCGACTTCGTAGTGTGATAAAAGAACCATCTTTGATCTTAAACTTATAGCAATTAGTTGTGATCTTTTCTCTTGTCTGTAAAACTGAGAATGCAGAGAAGACACAATTGTTGTCCTTTCCTCAAACCAGTAACTATGTGAAACAGGTCACCCGACCCCAGATCCTGAAGGTGCTCGCTTCCAAGTCATCACACTTAGAAAGCCACGGGGCATGTGGTCAGTGCGCAGACAGGCGGCGTCCGAGGGTCTAACTCCTAGCCTTTGGTGCATGTAGCAACCTGTCACTCCATCCCAGAGTCTATGAAAATGAAGGCTTTCAGGAACACTCGAGTCAGCTGTGACCTGGGCACCAGCCATGCTCCTTCCCTATAGCAAAGCCCAGGGACAGAACAGTCCTTAGCCAGTTTAGGAAATCTGAGTCAAGAGAGGCCACTGATCTGTTCAAATCTCATCCTCTGAGAAACAAGCATGATGAGCACTTTTCAAGTCCCAAGTATTAGAGACAAAAGAGGCAGACTATGACACCTGCCCTCTGCAGGGGAGTGACTGAGGCTACTTGAACACACTATCCAAGAGCAGGAAAGAACCGCATAAAGGCTAAGGGATGGCAGGGACTAGCAGCCAGGCACAGGTGACAGGGTCACAGAACAAATCTGGGAAGGGAAACCAAGGAACTGGGTCAGGGCCAGGAGATTTGAGGTAGGAAGTTTTGGATCTTGTACCTATCAGAAGTGGTTGGGTTTGAGTCTGAATATTGGCACATGAAGCAGGGATATATTATCGGGCCTGATCTTTTTAACAACAAATGAAATGACTACAAATGGTGGAGCCAGGGTGAGAGAGGAAGCAGGAGACTCACAGGCACAAGTGCCTGAAACCAGAGTCAAAGCAGTGAAATGGGGACTCTTCATAAATAAATGCCTGCAGCAACTGAGTAAGTTCTGGTAAAAACAGTGAAGGGAGGAGCTGCGTATGTGGCCATACCATCTGTGATGGTCAACTCTGTCACCCTGACACAACCTAGAATCACTTGGTAAAAGAGTCTCAATGAGGGGTATATTGAGCTGGCCTTCGGGCACGTCTATAAGGGATTGTCTTAACATTATCTTATATGGAAGCCATAGCCCACTGTGGGCAGCACCATTCCCTAGGTGCGACCCTGAACTGTGTAAGAGAATTTGAGTGGAGAATTTGGGCGGAGGACAGCAAGCAAACAGTGAGCATGCATGTCTTCACTTTCTCTTTGCTCTAGACTGTGAATATGATGTGATCAGTTGTCACTCCTGCCATTGTGACTTCCCTCTAGGATTGTAATCTGGAATCGTGAGCTGAAATAAATTAAGTTGCTTTTTGTCAGGGTATTTTGTCACAGCAATAGAAATAAAACCTGGACACCGTGAGTCAAGGAAAATACAGGAGGTAGTGCAGCCAGGTATGGAAAGAAAATCAGAGCAGTCCAGGACATATGAACTCTGTACAGGCTTGGAGTGAATCCTAACCAAGAGATGGCTGTACAAAGAAGTCATGGCCTCTAGAGAGAAAACCCTCATCTGTAAGGGACAAATGGTTCTTGGGGCCAAAAGTCTTTTCTTCACTCCCATGTTTTGACCTGAAGAGTCCTGGGATGGCTAACTCCCACATAGTAGGGGCAACTTTCTCTGGAAGAACAACTGGACCAGTGTCGAACAGGACACACTTTATAACATCAGACTCTTCCTATGACCCAGCTTACCTTGCCTGTGACATTCTGCAAGATGTCCTATGTCATCTTGATGAAAATATTCGTAACATGATGTACCTAGAAGTTCCTGTGGTAGATATGCCAAAATAGCCGTCGCCCTAAGAGAGAACAAGGGCTTTTTAGATAAGAAAGGCCATTCCTAGGATGAATGATGACTTGTAGATGAGCAGCCCACTTCTCACCAGTCAACAGGAGATCACGGTCAAAGGAAGCAAAAAGCTAGGTGCTTTCCACTGGACTATGTGGGTGACCGCCCACACACTATTCCAACTTGAATCAGAGTTATAAAAACAGAGCAAAACAAAGCAAAGGGGCCTTAAAGGGCTTTGGTCAGAAATCAGATCTCAGGAGGTCTTTATTTTTTTTTTAAGATGTTTATTTTTTTTATTTTCTAAGTTTTTTTTATTTACATTCAAAATCATTTCCCCTTTCCCGTTTCCTCCCTCCCCGAAAGTCCCATAAGCCCCCTTCCCTCCCTCTTTTCCCCATTCAACCCCCTCTCGCTTCTCTGTCTTGGCATTCCCCTACATCCAGTCTTTAAATGACAACCATAGTATTCAGGAAAAAGTAAGATAGAAATCTAAATGCCAGGGCAGGGCCTCTCCTTTTTTCACTGCTTGCTTATATCAGGACAGCTAAAACCCAGTGGCTCCTGAGGCTGAGACCACAAAAGCCTTCAAAAGCGGGTAACCTACTGGGCTGGCATTGGGTGGCTGTCTCTAGTAGCTAGTTTTTATCCTGTGAATATTCCTAAGGGAGGCTGAAGCAGCAGTGAATTTGGGACATTTAGTTCACAGTCTAGATCTAACTCCAATTAGCTAGCAGGAGGTGATGCACAGGCTAGACCTCAAGTCCTCAGCTATAAGACAGAGAGTCTGGACAAGAAGTGTTCAGCCCAGCAGAGCTTTCTGCAGCAGCACTTTGTATGCAGTCTGTGTGCTGTTAGCCACATGTAGTGGTTAGCGTGTGGCTGTGAGTGCCCTGACAAACGGAAGCTTTTATTTTAATTAATTACATCCAAATTTAAATACGCAGACAAGCCCATCATGACCGGCTTTACTGGGAAGCTCAGGTCTAAATGGCTGTTTCCATGCTTACATTCTATTCAAGGTCATGACCCTGGCTCATTTCATAGCTGTAGGCCATATTTCTGCTTCCTTTCAGAACTGGATTTCATACCACCCACTTAACTATTAAAGTATAATTAAAGTATACTCAGAAAAATCTGTATGTTTACCATGATAATATCCTAATGAATTTGGTTTTTCCACAGAGACCACTCTCACTACCCTCACTTTACATAGAAATGTGCTGTCAGAGGCAAGGTATTCATAAGAGGGCAGGTGAGGCCTGCAGTCATTTGTCTCAATTTTTAGAAAAGATCATTATTATTCGTTTTGTTATTTAAGACAAGGTCGTATGTAAGCCAATGTTGTCCTAAGCTCACTATATAGATGAGAATGGCCTCGGATATCTGATCCTTCTGCTTCTACCACCCCAGTACTAGATTTGAGGCATGAACCACCACATCAGCTACATGGGGTGCAGGGAATAGAATTCAAGGCTTCATGCATGCGAGGGAGATATTCTACCAACCGAGCTACATGCCCGGCAAGAATAATATTCTCTTAGAAAAGCCAGCTAACCACCCAGTCTTCTTGACTTCTCAACTTAGGTTTGAAATTCTCTGCTACAGTGGTTCTCAACCTCCCTAATGCTGAGAGCCTTTAACACAGCTCCTCACATTGTGGTGACCCCCAACCATAAAATTATTTTCTTGCTACATTATAACTGTAATCTTGCTACCGTTATGAATCGTAATGTAAATATCTGATATGCAGAATATCTGCTATGCAGCCCCTGTGTAAGAGTAGTTTGGTCCCCACCACACCAGCACCACCACCACCCCTGCCAAGGGGTCAAACCCCACTGGTTGAGAATCACTGCATTGCTGAAAGGTGAGATGTAGGCTCTTACCTCTGATCTACAAAAACAAATTTCCCATCTATTGCGTGCCGAGAAACATACTCCATAGATTTCACCCGTATCTCCCCATTCACTGGTTGTGGAACCATGTGTGAGTGCAGCCGCCCGATGGCAACGAGGCAACTGAGATTGCAGCCCTCGTTGTCGGGTTCATTGTCTTCATCCAGCCCCATCTTTGTGGGTGGCCAGCTTTTCAAATAGCCTGTGCTGTGGATTGTGCAGAAGCTTTTTCGATCTGCTGGAAAGCAAAAGCCCACAGTGTCAGTGCTGGGTTGGCAGTGGGACTTGGTCTCACCTCCTGGAGTCACCTGGTGAATGGGGCAGGCAGAAGTGGTCTGGTGTCACGAATGCTTAGCAGAGCCATATACCAGAGGCATCACATAAAGCACAGCAAGGAGGAACGGGCCACACAGGGAGAAGACTCCTGATGGTTGGCATATGCTGGGCCCACGGGAGCGGTACTATTAGGAGGTATGGCCCTGTTCGAGTAGGTGTGGCCTTTTTGGAGTAGGTGTGTCACTGTGGGTGTGGGCCTGAAAACCCTCATCCTAGCTGCCCGGAAGTCAGTATTCTGCTAGCAGCCTTCAGATGAAGATGTAGAACTCTCAGCTCTTCCTGCATCATGCCTGCCTGGATGCTACCATGCTCCCCACCTTTATGATAATGGACTGAACCTCTGAACCTGTAAGCCAGCCCCAATTAAATGTTGTCTTTATAAGAGACATGGTTGCCTTGGCCATGGTGTCTGTTCACAGCAGTAAAACCCTATCTAAGACAACTCCCAGGAACCAATGCTGCAGGTTAGGTGAAATCATGAGTACTGGCTGGAGTGTGTGATGGAGAGCAAAGGCGCAGAAGCAGAGACGGCTCCTTGCCTTGTGTGGGGCAACCTTATCCTAGCATTCCTACATCAAGATGGGAGGTGGAGACAGAAGCTCACAGGCCAGAATACAATGCTGTGGCCAGAAACAAGAGAGACCCTGCATCAAAATAAGGTGGAAGGACGGAACCGACTCCTGAAGACTGTCCTCTAACCTACACATACATCTCTCTGTCTCTGTCTCTCTCTCTCTCTCTCACACACACACACACACACCATGGGTTCTCTCTCTCTCTGTATCTCTGTCTCTGTCTCTCTCTGTCTATCTCTCTCTGCCCCCCCCTCACACACACACTATGGGTTCTCTTTCTCTGTATCTCTGTCTCTGTCTCTCTCTCTCACATACACACACATACACCATGGGTTCTCTCTCTGTGTATCTCTGTCTCTGTCTCTGTCTCTCTCTCTCTCTCACACACACACACACACACCATGGGTTCTCTCTCTCTATCTGTTTCTCTCTCTGTTTCTCTCTCTCTGTCTCTCTGTCTGTCTGTCTGTCTCTCTCTCTCTCTCTCTCACACACACACACCATGGGTTCTCTCTCTCTCTGTATCTGTTTCTCTCTCTGTTTCTGTCTCTCTCTCTCTCTGTCTGTCTGTCTCTCTCTATCTCTCTATCTCTCTCTCTCACACACACACACACACACACACACACACCATGGGTTCTTTCTCTCTGTCTCTCTGTCTCTGTCTCTCTGTCTCTGTCTCTCTCTCACACACACACACCATGGGTTCTCTCTGTCTCTCTCTCTCTCTGTGTGTGTCTCTGTCTCTGTCTCTGTCTCTCTCTCTCTCTCTCTCTCACACACACACACACACCATGGGTTCTCTCTCTCTGTATCTGTTTCTCTGTCTCTGTCTCTCTCTGTCTCTCTCTCTCTCTCTCTCTCTCTCTCTCTCTCTCACACACACACACACACACACACACTAACTAACTAACTAACTAAAACAGAAAGAAGCCCTGAGGTGAGAAAGGTCAGGGAGACAGATCACAAGGGCCTTTAGTTATTTGCTAACAGATGTATTTAGCAGATAGAAAATAGAGGGTCTTCAGTGGGATTTAAATACAGAAACAGCAAAAGCAAGTGCTTTGGATAGTCTAGCAACAGTTATGGGGATGAAAGACAATAGAAACCAGAAGGAAGAAGACTCAGAGGTACATGGGCCAGACTCAGAAAATGGCAAGGGATGGGGTAGAACTGAGCAGTGGCAGGGTGGGGAAGCAGACAATACCTGCAGAACTGCTGGGATTTGGGATGAGTGCCCGATAAGAAGATAAAGACGGCCCTCCTATTTCAGGGTGGTGGCGTGGCTGCTGCTACCACTCACCGATTCAGGAAAGAGGACACGGATCAGAAAGGAGAGCAGCTTTTTTTAAAAAAACAAAAAACTTGAGACACACCCACACTGTGGACTTCAACATGGAGCAGCCCATCACGGAGCATTTTTACCAGCAGAAAACCAAATCCGAGCTGCCTGGTAGCCAGGGAGGCTGACTTTATCCAACCATGCCAAACGATGGGAAAGCGCTTGAAGGGAGGACTGTTGATGCCAAAGAAGGCTCCAGGGAGAAGGTGAAGGGAGCCCGGCAAAAGGAAAGAAATTCCAATCAGAAGTGGAGAGGAGTGCGGAGGGCCTTGAAAGGGGTAAGCAGTATTCAGGGGTGGGGGGTAGGCAGTGTGGCTCAGATGTACGGAGCAGGGGCAAGGACCTCATTTGCATCATATGCAGATTATCATGATCCATCAAGAGCAGCAGAGAGCACTGGAGAGTTTTAATAGCGAGGGCGGGCGGGGTAGAGATTAAAAAGATTCATTGTTAAAAGACCACACCACAGCTGTGTGACAAAGCAGAACTTGCAGACTGTGGGCCTCCTCAGACCCTCAGACCCGGAGAGAGCTGGGGGGGGGGCTGGCTCCTAGAGGTGAAACAGGCTCTTGGAAGCTGCTCTGGCTGGGAGACACGGGCCCTTCACTGGGCACACCAGGAACAAGGCAGGATGACAGCCTGGCACCTCTGCCTTCAGTGTGCGTTGTCTCCTTTACTTCTTGAACCTGCCATCACCCTGGACTTCAGAAGAACAAACCATGGGGGAAGAGTCCACCCCAAATGAGGGTGGTTACCCATCACCCTGGAAACGCTTGTGTCCCAACTGTTCCTTGTGTCTTCACATCACAGTAAGGATGGATTTGGCCCAGTGTTTAGGAACTGAGCTAAAACAGTGTTGAGCCAGACACCAACTGCAACGAGGCTTGACCCTTGCTCCCTTATTCCTCTGTTTCATCCTAAAGCACAGGTCCGTTCTCCAGGAGACAGACTCGGGCCACAGGACCCCTTTAAGTGGCCACACTGAAGACATCTCTCTCTGTCACCCTCACCTGTCTCTCTAATGGGACAAAAGGCCTATCCTAGCTTGTTGCGGCTGCTGGAGGCTTTGGTCCAAAAATGTCTGGTTCCACGACTGGAGAAACAACTCAGTGCTTAAGAGCACTTGCTGCTCTTGCAGGAGAGCTGGGTTTGGTTGTGAGCACCCATATGGTGCTCATATCTGTACCCATATCTGTAACACCAGTTTTAGGGGATCTAATGCCCTCTTCTGGCCTCTCTGGGTACCAGGCAACACATTATATACAGATATTACACACAAACGAAGCACTCAAATACTTAAAATGAAAATAAATAATCTTAAAAAAGATTTCTGGTTATACCTGGATATAAATAAATACCCTTCAGTGATATTAGCATGTGGTAGAGGTAGGGGTCCAAGTGGCCACTCTGGAAACGCCCCTGAGGCTTATGAAGAAGGTACTTGGAGTTCAAAAGAAAAGCTAAGGTAGAAATGCAAACTTAGAAGTTTTTGACCTGCGGGTAACATTACCTATATACACATCAATAAGGACAGAAGACAGTGTCCCCAGGGCAGAGAGGAGGGGAAGCCAAAGGGCTAGGGAGAGAACTCTGCAAGAAGAAAGAACCATGAACACATGAGGTCACTAGGGAAATTGGCCAGGAGGATTCTAGAAAGGTGGGTACTTAAGAGACAGAACTGTGGCTGACTCTGTGTGTGTGTGTGTGTGTGTGTGTGTGTGTGTGTGTGTGTGTGTGTGTGTGTTTCCCCAAGCCACATCAGGATAAACAGAAGTTACACACAGAAAGCCTATTCATAAATCTGTCCCCATGGCAACAAATCAGGGTTCCGAGGCTCCCCATTCCCCCACTCTAGTTGCCCAAGGCTATAAGGTGAGAGGTGACCCTGGCTGCAGGCTAGGGAGCAGCTGCTCTGAGGAACTGGAAAGTCCTGACTCCAGGTAAGCCTCCCTTACGGCTGTTAACTGTACCTTTTTTCTTTGAACAGGTGGAGGCGAAGTCCTTATCTTCCACCTTTACTGACGGCCTGTTGCACTTCATCCTACAGAAGAAAGAGCGGCGAGCTCCAGAGCACAGTCGGGAGGGCCCAGGGGTTATATCCGTTTTAACCGGAAGTCCAGCTGCAAATCAACACAAAACTGTCTGTCAGGAGGGGCAGTGTGACCTCAACGCAGCACTCACTGCCTCACTGTTCTTGGGGGCCCCATGCTCATGTGGGACCGGTTACAGCGGGTAAGAAGGGCAGTAGCACAGGTGTCATGGGTCATCTAGGAGATGAAAAGAAACAGCAAAAATGTTCCTGCCCATAGGAGCGGAGGAAGTGAGGGAAATGGAGGTATACCAAGAGAAGTTGATAACAGGGAAACTTACTGATCAGTGCCAAGTGGCAGACACTTGCTTCCCAGCTAAAGGTTTGGGGTCCTACCCAAAGGATGCACAGGATTGAGATACTGGCATGGGGGTGGGGGGCGGGGACACAGGATTGCCTTGAAATTTCAGCTGAACTGGAGTCAGAGTCCCTTGGGGGCCCTGATCAGTCGACCCCATTCTGGATGTGTGCTCCCTGTGACAGCCACTAGCTTCATGCTGCTACTAAACATGGGATATGGCTTTTCTGAACTGAAAAGGGTTGAGTAAAGTACACACAGGATTTCAGAGACAGCACCAAAGAAATGTTAAAGAACTTTAAATCTTTAGTAATAATTACATCACCACAGTATTTTAGATCGGTTGTGTTAGGTGTAATGTTATAATTAGCTTTGCATTTAGTCTTGCTTTTGAATCATGGGGCTACCCAAAACCCCACACTAGACAGGCTTGTGTTCAGACTTGTGGTTTTACCCATGGCACTATGGATGGAGTCTTTGGCACATTTGGTAAGCACTATATCAAGATGCCATTCTGTTCTGCTGGGCTGGGCTGTGACTTTACTCTCTGCAGGTAGAGCAGGTCTACTGAAAGCTCCCGGGTGACTCTGACACAGATGGCTCTTACACTTCTCAGCCCTGAGGTGGCTGGGACTATAGACACCACTGGGGGAGCACCGCAGCCATGCCAAGCAGTGGCCACTGCCCAGAGATCCTCTCCCTACTGACTTTCTCAAACTGGCTCTGTTAACTTCTCTAGAATGCCAGTCCAAGCCTGACACATCGGCTCAGTGCCCTTCACTGTATCTCTCTCCCTACACATTTTGCTGGAAAGGCAGCAAACAGGCTCTGGGACTCCACATGGGCTCCTCTCCGCAGGCCGTTTCCCCTGCTCATCCCCTCCCCTTCCTGACACACACTAACTCATCTTTTCAAGCACCTCTGATGCAGGCTCAGAGGTGACTGTCCTCATGCCATGTGAGGTTTACTCACGCCCCCATGCCTGGCACTACTGTTGTAGCTGCAACTATCTGGCCTGTGTCACTGACTCCTGACATGTGGGAAGAGCCTCAGGGACAAAAATGTCATCCATCCATTTCTCCTTCGGTCACTAGAAGGTGCTGAAGCCAACCTACAGAGGGCAACAGGCATCAGGGCCAATGCTTTTATGGAGAAGCACAATTTCCTGAGAGGTGCCCTGAGGGGAGTTCTCTGACACCATCTCCATCACCAGTCAACATGGAGAACTGAGCCACAAAAAAAACCATTATGCCAACTGCCCTTAGCTCAAGCGGATCCAACACCAGTGCCACACTTGCCCCGTGCTGGGAACCCTCTGCATTCTGTCTAGCAAGTCAACATCGTGAAACTTTTCAACAACCCAATGACATACGTATGTTTTACACGCAAGGAAACCGGGGCACAGACAGGTGAACAACTTCCTCATAGCCACACACCCAGTGAATGGCGGAAGCAGGATGTGCACGTAGCCAACCACAGGGCCAGCTCCTGGGTCTTGGCCTGGGAATGGCTGTGGGGGACAAGGGCTGGGGCCAGAGAAATGCTGATCCTAGGCTGCAGGAAGTGAAGAGTTTTGTAAGGAGCCAAGAAACACTGGCAGAAGTGCCACTCGGAGGGAGGGAGCAGGGGTGAGAACAGGATAGTGTGAGCCTTTCCAACTTAAGAACATGCTATTAGAAAGGTATAGATTCTGGGGAAACAATTAACCAGAAATCAGACAGAATCTAGTCAAAGTGGCTCCTCCTGGCACTAAGTTTGGCCATTGAAACCTCACTTCCTTAGGTAGTTTACAATGTTAACAAACCCACGTGAGCATAAGTAAGTCCAGTTAGCCACAGCCAGCAGCTGTAATGGAGAAATATGGCAGAGAGGTAAGAATGGAGAGGCTGGGCCCCAGGAACCTGTCTCTGTCCTGGCGCAGTGGTAGGCAGCATCATCGTGAAGGGTGAGAAGAAAACACATAGCGTCCCCTGCACTCACTCTTTGCGTCAATGAGTCGCTCCCGGGGCGCAGTGTCCGAGGAAGATAGCTGTTCCTTAACTTTGGCAATATCTTTTGGATGCAGGTAGTCAAACAAACTCTGGCCAATAAGGTCATTCTGCGGGGATGACATATGAATGGAGTCAGCACGGCTGAGATACACAAGATACGGGAGCACTCGCAGTCTGTACAGCCCTGCCTTCTGAACCCTGACCATCTCAAGCATTTATGGAACCCTGAACACACATCCAGACTTTTGCCTGAATAGACACTTGGAAGAAACATTGGTCCAACATCCTTGAATGTCCAGTAAACATTAAAAGAAAAAGCTATAGAGAATGGGCTATCTCCAACTCTGACATTACACCCCTCTGTTCATTTTTGAGGGGATATTATTTATTTGACATAGAATTTCCCTGGATGGCCCCACCTTGCCTATGTCTCTACTCAGGTCATGACCTTCCTATCTCAGCTACCTGAGTACTAGGGTAAGTGTTCAACTCTCCAAGTCCTATCTTTGTGTGCCTTCACCACCTTTGTCTGCTAACAGAGATAACAGACTTCCCTTTATGAGTGCCCTGAGAAGAAAAATTAAAAAGCAAAACATCTTGGAAAAGCTAAATTTACATGAATTCTCATTTATAGAAATGGCATTTTGACTAAAAACTTCTGCCTACCAGGCTTCCATGCAATTACCAAGATGTAATTGAGTGAATGAATTAACACATATCTGAAGATACAATAGGTGAAATGGTTATTCTAGAAGCTTTCACACGCTCCTCTTATTTAATCCTACAGGCAATTCAAAACAAAACAAAAACTGTACATGACCGTTAATGCCGGGGCACATCTGAGCGTGCTGGGGCATGGGGGTGATATTGATTGTGAATTGATGTGGGAAGATCCAACCACTGTGCCATGTGGACTGAGATCCTGGACTTACCCCATTGGGGTAAGTTCCCAAGATTCCTATTCTTGGGTATTGAACTACCTGCCTACCTTCCTCTCCCTTTCAGACAGCTTCACTTCCCATCCTAGTCCACAGGTGTGTGATCTTCATTTCGTAGCAAGAAGAAAACTTAAGCTGTCGATTGGGTCAGAGTCAGACATTCCAGTTGGGGGAAATACAGGACGTGTTAAAATTCTTCCTAAGTTTAAATTCATTTCTGTGTTAAGAAGTTAAGAATTTTTGGAAGAAGGATTTCACATGTGACCCATATACTTTAATTCTTCTGAAAAACTAGCTGCTATTTCTGACTACCACGAGGATGCCCACCACTGACAGGAGCTCAGCATTACCTGGCTATAATTGAGGATCTTGAAGACAGACTCGGAGACAAAGAGGATCTTCCCTCGGTCACATCCTACGACAAACAAAAATCCATCTGCTGCCTAATCAGGAGAAATGGATAATCAATTTATCACAGGTCAGGACACATGATCTGAAAGCAAAGCAGGGGATTCATTTTCTAAGTCTCCAGCGTATGGGGTAATGCACTGACACCTTCACTAGTGTTAGAAGAGGAGGGTGCTTACAGCCAATACTATGTGAGACCAGCCAGATTCCCTCTCGTGTGACTATGTATGCCTGGTCATCTAAAGATCAGAGGGAGAATGCCACGTAAAGAAAGCTCTGTTTCAGAATGAATTCAGCTTAGGTTTAATCTTCTGGTTCTATGACAGGCCAAACAAACTACACTCCACTGCTCCAATTACAGTTCCTCTGTGCTGGGTAACTTCCGCTCTCAACCTGACACAGCCTAGAATCACCCAGGAAGAGAGTCTTAAGGAGGAATTTTCTAGATCAGAAATGTAGGCATTTCTGTGGTGTACTGTCTTGATTCTTAATTGATGCAGTAGGACTCAGTCCACTGTGAGCAGCACCATTCCCTAGGTGTGTGTGTGGGGGGGGGGGGCGGTCCTCACTAGTGTGAGAGTGAACCAGCAGGCAAGGACTCATGTGTTTATTCTCATTGTTCCTGACTACAACCTGTGAGAGTGGATCCTTAACTCTCACTGCTCTTAACCACAGATGTGGTGCTTTAAGTGCCTGCCCTGACTTCCCTGTAATAATAGACCGGGTGAGTTGCAAGTGTGAGCCAAATAAGCCCTTTCTCACATTATGTTGCTGTTTGCCAGGGTATTTTAACACTGGTGTCCTGAGAGATTCTGAAAGCCAGGCATGGTGGCTCAGATCTGGGATCCCGGCACCTAGGAGTCTGAGGCCTAAGAGGACTGCAAGAATTTGAGGTCATCCTGGGCTACATAGCGAGTTCTAGGGCAACCTGGGCTAGAATAAGACTCTTAGTAAAGGCACATAGGAAAGACAGCTTGCACTGGTCACAAGAGGAACGAGGACCTGCTGCTAATTACTGTAACATTTCTGAGTTTAACAAATCCTAAGTAAAAAAAAAAAAGAAAGACTTTTGGAATATAGTTTAATTCTAAAAACTGGGGCATGAATTCAAGTGCCAGAAAGAAAAAGGCCAGCACGGGCAGCTGTCCTAGGATATAAAAGGCCAGTGCAGGTGACTGTCCCACGAGGTAAAAAGTGAGAAGAGGGGCAGATATTCACTGTGAGAATCTGTCAAGCCACCAGCCACGGGAAGCTTGAGTCCCTAGGCTGGGCCGGGGTGAGGGATGACAGTGAGGGGGAAGTAATTTTCCTAGCACCATCTGCTGGAAGCCTCATTATGTCAAAAAAATGGATATTAATAACTTCCTCATTTGCCTTGCAGACAGTCACATCTCACAGGAGAAGTGTGTTCAGGGTTTTTGCTAAGGTGGAAATGTGACATGAAAGGTGCAGGGGAAGACAGTGACTGACAGCCTGAGGGATGCTGGGCAGAGTCAGGCTTGACCGGGAGATCTGAGCAGAGCGTCTCTAAGGAGGGCAGGAAGGTGGCAGAGTCAACATGGAAACGTCGGCACTGCAGGCTCCAAACGGTGCTAGTGTCTGTAAAGCAGACAGCCAAACAGAGGAGCTGGGCCTGGGGGAAGCTGGGAGCAGAGCTTTGTGAGAACACTGTCATCACCGAGGGACGCGAGATAGCCAGGAGCTGGCTCCCTCTCAGGGGAGAAGGCTGCTAGTGAGTGACTGGGCAGAGTCGGTCTAGGGTTCAAAATGCAGGAAGGTAGAGTAACTGAACTCCAGTTCATCGAGAAATGCATGGAATGTGTAAAGGGGAAAAATTGTGTGTGTGTGTGTGTGTGTGTTGTAATAAAATCTTTTATTCAGCTGCAAAGAGACTAAAAATAGGTCATTAGTAGGATCATGGGTAGGATTGGAGATCATGTTATGTGTGTATATGGCCTGAACGTGAAAGGAGGAGAATGGATCTAGGGAGAAATGGGGGAATGAAGAACCTGTAACCCCACCCACTAAAAACTAAAATAACATAAATATCATGTGATTGAACATAAATATCATGTGATTGAACCTGCCTTCTGTTGGTGCAAGTTCTTACGCAGCATGTGGACACTTAAGGGATTGGTAAGGGTTCACAGTCTCCAACATACCAGAGAACCAGGACAAGTTAACATGGAAGTTACTGACTACTCAGACCTGGCATAGCCCCTGCTATATGGGACAAACCAGCCAGTGTGTTCACTTAGCCAGTTGTGTGAGTAGCGAGGAAGAGAATGGGCTTTTGAAGCCTTTCAGAGCCACCCCAGCAACTGCACAGGGTCACTCAGAACCAGTCCCATGAGAACTGAAACCCTATCTACCTATCAGATCTGTTCACTGCAGATGAAACCGTCTGACTCGGAGCAGCTCATCCTGCACTGACAGGCCAGTACAACATGGCTGGGACCACACGGAGCAGAAAAGAGGTGGGAGCCGTCCTGGGCATTGCAAACTTCTGCTGAAGGACATGATGGCTACAGTGCTGTATGTAGGCAGGCAAGGTCGACCCTGGGTGTGTGGGCATTCTACCTCTTAGTTTTCTATTCTTCCTGTTTACACTATGCCAGAGGGCATGCTTCTGGACGCTGGTTCTCCCCGTTTCAGTTTCTTGGTTCTCTTTCTGCCCGGTAGCATGGCTGGAGCCTGGAGCAGGCCTCCTCTGTGGAAGCTATACATTCCCATGGTACCAGCTTAGCTGTCTCTTTGCAGAGATACGCAAGACAGAGAGAACATGAAGGCCAAGAGGTGAGAGCACATCCTTTCAGGCCCCCTCTTTGGCAATTCTGGACGGACTAAGGTGTGAAGATTTAAATAGAGTTTTTGTTAGGTTAGAAGAGAAGGTCACTCACCCATTGCCAGAATCAACCCTCTCTAAATGTTCCATGAAGGAATCTGATTAACTCACTCGCTCCCTTTTAAAATTTTACTTATTTTATTTCATATGTTTGAATGTTTTGCCTGCCTGTATTCATGTGCACCACGTGTGCCTGGTGTCTGGGAAGGCCAGAAAAGGGCATCAGAACCTTCAGAGTTACAGATGGTTATGAGCCATCTGGTGCACCACGTGGGTGCTAGGAAGCAAACCAGGGTCTTCTGCAAGAACAACAATGCTCTAAACCACTGAGCCATTTTTCTGGCCTCTCCCTCCCCTCTCTAACAAAATCCTTTTCTGGCTGACAGGCACACTACCATAGACTTCCCCTCTGCTGCCTAAGTAAGGTAATATGAGAGGCAGGTGACTGGTTTTGTGGAAGGATAAACCAAGATAAAGTGGGAGAACCAAGAGAAATGGGCCCAGGAAATTCAGTGTTCAGATGGCAGACCCCTCAAGCCATACTTACTCTGAAGCTTAGTAAGAAACCAATGCAGTGTAAAGGAATCCCCTGCCACATACCCTGAGAATTAGGTGTTTCAGTTCGTCATCGGATAGAAATGTTGGCTTGTAGTTTGCTTCTGTGTATGGGTTGGTGGCACCTTAGGGAGAAGAAGAAAGAGTGGGTAGGTTTTTCTATTTGGATAGCATTACACCCTCCCCTGCCTGCAACCTGAGCTGAACCCACCTCTGGGATCAATCTCTCTCTTTCTGCCTGCATGCACTCCTCTCTCTCCCTCTCTCTCCCTCTCTCTCCCTCCCTCCCCCCCCTCCCCAAAACTTGGTGGATCTGGCTTGAGACAGAATCCTATCATGTCAAAGAAGAATCTCATTGAAAAGAGAACATTGCTGCCCACGAGTTATCGGAAAACAGGCATGGTGGTTCACACCTTCAACCCCAGCACTAGGGAGACAGAGGTAGGCAGATCTCTGAGATTGATGTGAGTCTGGTCTATACAGTGAGTTTCAGGCTAGCCAGAGCTATATAGTGATATGCTGTTCAAAAAACAGAAGCAAAAACCCACAAAAGACCACAGCTCTTTAGTCTCCTGGGCAGGCTCTGAGGTCCAGAGTGAACATGCTGTCCCTCAATCTGTCAAGTCACCACTTCACAGCTTCTAGAGAAGTCATCCAAGCTGCCAGGCCCTGGATCCACTTCCCTGGGCAATTAATAAGCATGGCAGCCTGGGGAACATGTTATTCTCATCTACATAGTTCAACCCCAGGACTGAGGGCACCAGACTTTTGTTTATAAGGCTTTTGATCTGAAATTCTCAAGAGCAATAGCTTAGCAACACCAAGTGACAGCTGCAAATGACAAGTGACATGCAGAGTGCCCCAAGAAGGCCTTGGATAAAGCCCACCTTTAATCCAGGGTAACGTGGGTAAAGATGCTCTTCACATCAGCTAACACATGTCTTAATCTACATCCCTTGGAATTTTCTGACCAACTTGCTAACAATTAATTAATTATAACCTATCGCTTCATCACTAAAATCACATTTTCAGTATCACTCTTCAAGCATGAGATTCTATGTTTCTATATTTCTGAATAGTTATCAAAAGTCAGAACAAAAGCAACTTCCTGTTTCTAGTGACCTTATACAGACACAGAGGTATGCCTCTCTCACCATGTAACAGGTCATATTGAGCCAAGCACCCTTCCCAATTTTGCCCCAAAGCAAGTTAGCCTAAGACTAACTGGAAAATTCCAGGAACAACATTCACCAAAATGGGTGATGTATTTCAGATTCCTCCTGCAGTGTGATAAAGTTGCTTCCAGTTTCCTGCCTCTGTTTTCTCACCCTCCCCACACTTAGCAAAGAAGAAAAATACTGCCTCCCTCACAGAGAGTCAATCTAGTTCGGGAAAATTCCAAGAAGAAGAAAATATCATCAATGTTCATTTCTGATGATAAAACTCTCTACCTGTGACTCATTCATCAGAGGAACCAGCGTAAGTTTTTCTCTTAAAAGTTGGAGGTTCTTTCCTGCCTCCCTGTGTGTGCCTACATTTCTTGTTTTGATTCTTGTAAGGTGTGGGATCCAGGCACAGGCAAGAGGCGACATGAGAGGTATCTGTCCTCTTTGGTAGACAGGAATATGGCAATGGTCATATGCTATGTACATAGAGAAGTATCTGAGCTCATACGCTTATATGCTCTTGGGAGGTATAAATGCAAATTATATCTTAATACCAACATCAGCTCATAATAACCTGATTTGGCCCCTTATCTGCTACTGAGATGTTAAGGCATACCACTTAGGGTTACATGTTGAAAGAAATCAACATTTGTGTCCAGGACAGTGCGGGCAAGAATGGTCATATTTGTAGGCAAGGGCATAAAGGTAAGAAAACCCGAGATCTTACCTCTCAACGTTTTCATGTGCTGAACAGCCATCCGTAGCACGGTGAGTTTATCTAACTTCCTCGACATTGCATTGCATGTTGGTACCAAAGAAGCCAATTCATCAATGAAACTGTTCATTTTGTCCCGGCGCCTCTTTTCAATCTGACTGTGGGCCTCCCTGAGCATGGGAAAGAGAATGGCTTCATTTGAGATGTACACCAGCATCAAGACAACATTGACAAAAATAACTGAGTTGTGACTGTGTCCAATATTCTATGACATGGGAAATTTAGACTTTTATACTAAAAATCACCCCTAAATGGTCTCATTGATAATTCAGCATTAGGTAGCTGATTTGTTTTTTTCATTTATTTGTTTTTGATGCTTACCCCATCTTTTAAGGAAAAAAAATATGACAATTGTCCTGTCACAAGAAACCGAATTGTTTATTTTTCCTGATTGTTCTTCAGATTCTAAACAACCAGGTTTGGGGGATATGGATAGGAGGGGGAAGAAGGGAGGTAGAAGGTTTGAATACCCCAACACCCAAAACAGCCATATAGTACTCAAGTCCCACAGCAAGTGCCTCTGCAGCCTGTGAACAGTCATGGTGTGGCCTGTTGAGGCCATCACTTCTGTCTGGTGAAGGTAAGCAGTACTAACACATTCTTGGATCAACCAGGGCCTAGCTAGATCAAACAGATTTTTGTCCTGTCCCTGGGCTTCCTTTGAGAGATGTCATACCATACTCCACCCCTGGACCAGCTGCCTATTTAGGTAGGAGGACACTTCCCTATAGTTCTCTCCCTGACAGATGTGCACTTGATGTGTTTTGACCATCTTCTCTGATAGGGCACCATCACCAATGGAGAAATAGGCACAGAACCACAAGCCACCTGCATAGGCTTGTCTGCAAGGGAGAAGCTAGAAGTCTTAGGTCAGCCAGTGTCTGCAGCTTGCTGGGTCTGTGTGCCATAAGACAACCTTAACTACCCCTAGCTGTGATGGCAGGGGGCATGAAGACCCGACAGAATGGTATCAGTAAGTGTGACAGACAAGGACCAAGTTAGGAGATCTCTAGGGAGTGGGAATGCCGAAGACCTGGCCTTCAGATGCTACGTGCAGCACAGTAAAGGTTCCTGTCAGAGGTGAGGCTCTGTTTGGGAATGGCATCTCAGCCATATGTCTTCTGGAGAGCCAATGAGTAAGAAGCCATCTGGGAAGGGTGGAGAGAATGCCAGTTCAGAATGACTTTCTCCCTCCAAATCTCCTCCAGGTTAAATGTGCATAGACAGCAACAAGTGAAGGCCAGCTCAATATAGGGGAGCATGGGGGGGTCAAAGGTCAGATGCTTAAATGAGTTGGAACCTGCCACCACCCCCTCATTTTCCTGAGGTGCCTGAGAGGACTCCACAGACATGAAGCAAACACACTGACCCTCCTCAGCTGCTCCCTAGGCAACTGAAAGTTCCACACTTTGTTGACGGAGTCAGAGGTTGAACTTACCTTGCATTCTTGATTCTTCCCTGGTGTTCTGCATATTCTAACCTGCAGGGGAAGGCAAGAGATAAAATTCAATCCCCTAGATAGGACCAGCAGAGTTAACAGATTTCGGTTTTCTCCCCGCCTGACCCCTGATGCCTCTCCACAGACACACAAGGACACTTGGTTATTAGCCACACTAGAGACAGGGGATAAAGGGACAGTCTTGAGCTCACATTCATTGTGCCAAGAGAATGGCCACAAGATAACTGAAGTTCAAAAGTTACTAGGTACCTTCCATGAGGGTCATCTTTGTCTGTGTCCATACTTTCTCTGTAAAAGCAAGAAGAGATGACCATGTCAATATAGATGTGCGACATAACTTATCATCATATAGAAGGTTCTCACTTATCCAGAAAGCTCAAATAACCGTGATATAGAAGTGAATGTATAATAGTAATGAGAGCAAGCACAATCGAGTGGACACTACTATAAAGCCTAGAATGGCACCCCACATTACCAAACAAAACTTATTAATAGTCTCCATAGGGTGTGGATGTTAAATAAACTAGTTTATATTATGACTGTTTGAGAATTGGGAATCTACAACGTTTATGGAGACTCTTAGCCAGAGTAGCCAGACATCTGTACCACCTCATTCCTTGGCTGTTCTGGATAAATGATAGACGAATCTTACTCTATTTCAAAGCATACCAAACACCACAGATACTACTGATGAGTCTATTTGTGGGTGTGGGTGGGGAGGAGGGGCAGATGAAAGCACTGACAGTCAGTCAAGAACAGAGCAAGGGCCCCGGCGAGCATCTCAAAGGTGCTGCCACCGCAGGCTGCTCCCGGGCCAAGTGGACAGCCCCAGGTTCAAGAAATTAAGATGAGGAGGAGTAGGAGGCTGAGAGCTACAGAAGGCCTGGGGGTCATAGCAGGGCCCACCTCCCTTTCACAGACCCGAGAAACCCTGAGCTCATGACATTTCATGGTTCAGTAAACACAGGTGGAAATCCCCAGAGGAGAAAGTTCCAGTCTCTCCCCAGGGTCAGCCTACTCCCTTGTCCAGCTCAAACACTCATCAAGAAGGTAGTGACTGCCTCCTGGACATCTCTCCCGTCTCCCATTTCTCCTCAGGGAAGGACTGTGGTTCTTTAAATAATATAGACTGCTTTCTGGAATGCTGGATTCATTAAGGGCATTCTAAAACAGCAGCTCCAACTAGATACCCTGGGTATCTTCATAGGCCATTTCTCCTGCTAGTCCTGGGACTTGGGGGAAACTAAAAAGGTTATAAGGCAAACATGCCCTTTGTACCTGGATTGTGTCTACTGTTGTGGTCAAGCTCAGCCCCAGGTGAGAGGAAGCTGATGATCTTAACATAGGAAAAGTACAGGAGGGTAGAACTATGAATTCTAGAAGGTAATTGGCAAAAATTTGCAAAACTGGGGTATACGAGGGAAGCTTTAAGGTTACTGGGTGGCAACAAGGCTGGAAATCACAGGTCTAATAGAAATCTTAGACGATGTTGGCTCTGTCAGCATCTGCACAAGACAATGCTTTACAAAAAATGCCCTTGTCTGTGTTGGGGAAGGAGCGCTATGGCAGAAGCTCCGCGGCCCTCATGCCCACTCTCCATCCCCTGGCAGTAACTCTCTCAATCATCTGGGATGACTTACACATTAATCATAGCATCTCCTAGGGGGTTCTGAGCTCCAGCCTCCGTGTTCCCCAAATCCGACCTGTGGACTTCAGCAGAAAGGACATCTGCTACGGGGTCTACCTCCTCAGAGATTGGTTTTTTCCACTCAATTCAATAAAAGAAAAGCTCTTCGACCCCACAGAGCTGCCTCAGCGAAACAAAACTGTCTCTGACCATTCTACCCTGCCTCCCTCTCTAGCCGACTACGGGGCAGGGGAGCGGGTAGTGACTAGGAAAATGTACTTACTCAAAAGCAAAGCCATCAAGTCTAAAGAGAAACAGAAAGACTAAACAATGTAGGTACACGCTAATTTAAACAGTGTCAATGTCGGTAAGCTGTTGACGCGCTGACTTCTACTCCTGCCTTAAGAAGCTGAGTGGGAGCTCTCCCTGATGATAAGGACGATTTTCCAGATTAAATTCTCCTACTCAAAGGAGCAAAGGAAAGCCAGGACCCAGCTTTAAGGCTATGGTTTTTCCCCATGACATAACATAGTCTGGGAACAGTAGGTGACATAAACACCTCAGCAGTGCTGCTGGCCTTTGCTGGCCATTTAGGAGCAGATGAAGATAAAATCAAATGTGCAGCACTTGGAGAGGACCTCAGCTGCCCACCCCTTCCTCCGGGAACAATGGCAGCTGTGGGTAGGTGCTCCATGCCCACGCACTGGTAGAAGCTGACGGTCCCAAGGGTCTTACTGGTAGTCAGTGGCACTGCCTTTCCTCTTGCGATTGCAGTCCACACCACTGGTGCCCAGGGAACCAGAAAGCAGGTCTGTGGGGCCCGGAGACATGAAGTCACTGATTGTTGAGGAAATGTCCATTCTCTGGTCCGCCATTGGAAAGAAGGTGCTAAAAGGATTACAAGAGAAAACACTTACTTCTTTTTAAATACTTTGTTTCTTAAAATTTGTTTTATTTTCAATTATGTGTATGTGTGTGGACATGCATACATGAATATGGTGCCCGTGGAAGCATGAGGTTTCCATTCCCTTTAGAGCCAGAGTTGCAAGCAGTCATGAACTGCCTGATGTGTGTTGGGAACTGAACTTGGTCCTCTGGGAAGGCAGCATGAGCCGTCTCACAAGCCCTGGGAGAGTTATTTCAATGTGCTCGTCTGTGGTAGTGCAGGGCTGGGTGGCACTGAGGGCATGAGTCTGGCTTACTGCAATAGCATCCCCCACCGGGCAGCCCGGAAGAGGCAGACAGGGCAGGGGAGTGGGAAAAGCATCACACTCATCTTGAGAGTTTTAATTTGTAATCTGTGAAGACACTACACCTTTGTGCAGGAGTCTCTGTGCCCAGAGAAGTTTAGTGACTTCTAGGACCTATACTGGGGGAAGAATAAGCCAGGCAGAGACTTGGGGAGGTGACCCAATGTCCCACATGTACTCAGACACAGGCAATTTCATTTCCTTCTGATTAACAAATATATATCCAGTGAAACAAACATGAATCATAAGGATTGTTGGTATCAAGACCTCTGAAACCAGTGACATCACATAGGGACAGTGTGACCCACACACCTGTTGCCAAGGTAACAGCCACCATGTTCCCAGAATCCACTTGGCTCACCTCCCACCTTGACCTCTGGTCATGTCCCCATCCATATATAAAAGGAACGCCCCTCTGCTCTCTCTCTCTTCTACCCCTTCTCTTTCTGCCTCCACCTCGCTCTTGCCTCTCTCAATAAACCTCGAGTGGAACTGTGTGGCCTGGTGTGGTCTTTCTGGAGCCGCCCGACTATCTCAACAAGGATGTTTGTGCTTTTGTTATGATTTTTCTTTTTAAAAAGTTGTGAAAAAGCACAAAACACAAGAGGTATATAGCTGGGCATGGTAGCACACACATAGTTCTTGGGGGGAGTGGAAGCAGGAGGATCATGAGTTCAAGACCACCCTGGGCTACATTAGTAAAGCCCAGACTCAACTGCCATTCCTCTCCAAAAGAAAGCATAAGTCTTACTAAGGAGTTAAGATAATATGGTTCCTCTCTCTTCCTGATCAAGCAAGACTGGCCCAGTCTTCACTACCCCACCCTGCCCCCACCCCATCCAACCCCGCCCCCCCTTTAATCCCAACATCAGCTTGCATAATTAAACAAAGACATGACAAATGAAAGTACAAGTCACTTTCCGAGTTCATATTTTACAAGCATAGTGTTCAAAAAAAAAAAAAAAACGGCCATAAGTACCTTGTAAGAGACTCTAACTTCAAACCCTGGTGAAAATGGGCTGCCCAGTGGGCCTCAAAGGGCTCCAAGGTCCACAGGATTTGACTGGGGCTCTCACTCCCACCCTCTGGGCCCAAATTCCCACATCTGCAAAACAAGAGGGTAAGGGTGAGAACTGTTTTCCAAAGTCACTGTTTTGCCCTCAGGCTGGTAACCAGCCCCTCCAAGCAGGCCGAAGCCAACTTTTACACACACACCTCTGGAATCCGCATCTCTACTATGCATGTGTCTCCATTTGTTACCTCTCAGACATAATTTCTAAAAGCAGGAGAGCTAGTGGGCAGATCTGGTATTTTCTATTCTTAAAAGAGCCCCTGCCAGTCTCAAAGGGAGACCTCACTGCTTTTCCACTGCTTTCCTCATCACTGATGTTCGCTCGTCCCTCTGTAGGCATTTGCCCCCCCCCATGTCTGTACCGGTCCCCATCTCTCCACCACATGCCTTCTGCCTGGTGTTCAACCGTGCACTTGAGAAAAAGTATGCTTCAGAGGCCTGCAGGGCTGCCAGCCTTCCTTCACATTCCTGGCCAGTGTATCGCCCTCGTCCTCACTTTAAGTGATAATTTTTCTCCTTTTTCTCTCTCTCCTTCCCACCCCACCCCCACCCCAGTTCTGGGGTCTGAAGCTAAGACCTCATGCATGCTGCCAAATGCCCTACCACTGAGCCACACTCCAGCCCTGCCAGCTAGGTTTCTGTAAGTTAATCGTGGCCGACAAAGACATCTCTCTATCAGCCTGCGGGTACTGCTGCTGAGGACCACAGCCTCAGGCCTGACTGAACTCTACTGCTCTCATCTGATCAAGAGCATTGCAGGGCCCCTCCTCCTGGCCAATCCTACATCATCCACGTTCCTCACACAACTGGATCATTCTCGTCGGGATAAACATCAGTCACATAACTAAATCTTGGAGGAAAAAACCCAACACATTATTTTTTTTCCACAATGCAGGGTATGGAACCCAGGGCCTTTGCTTGCTAGGCAAGTGCTCTAACTTAGTACTGTGTCATCCCCTAGTCCCAAGTAAACTGTTTGAGACACTGTCTTCCTACTGTCCCATTTTCTGTCTCTAGGTTTTTCTTGGTTTCTCCATATAATCTAACTCAGGTCAGGATTTTCTAAAATTTAATTTAATTTAATTTTACTTTATGTAGGTGAGTGTTTTGCTCGCATGTATGTGTCTATACACCCACTTATGTACCTAGTGCCCACTGATGCCAGAAAGAGGCATTAGATTCCTTGGATCTGGAGTCACAGTGGGTTGAAAGCCACTGTGTGGGTGTTGGGAATTGAACTCGAGTCCTCTGGAAGAACAGCTAGTACTCTGAACTTCTGAGCTATCTCTCCAGCCCCCAGGTCAAGCATTACCCCTTCCTGACGTCATTACAATACTGCAGCTGCCCTTGCTAGTTCAATAGGAACATCCTTTCCCAGATCAAATGGTCCCCCAGTGGCATCAGCACAGCTGACCTCTCCCTGGATGCTCTCTCTGGCTTGGAGATGTTAGTTTCCCATAATTCTTCTGTTTGGGGATTTGCTCCTTTTTTGTTCTCAACCTGGCTTTTCATCTTCTTTGCCTCTAGACTAACAACCCGATGGGTACTTTGGGACCCTGATCTGTCCGTATTCAGTCCCTAGAAGCTCCTACTTTGACTGTCTCAAATGCCACCCATACTATGACAACCTCAAGCTTCTATCTCCAGTCTGGCTGTCCCCAGAATTCTAGACTTGTACAACCACCCTTCCCCCCATATTTCTACCTGAGTATATGACAGAGACTCTATTTTGGCACATTCATGTTCCCTCCAAGCAAGCCTTTGAGGCTTCCCTATATAGTCAAGTGGCCTCTATCCTTCTGGCTTTCCAGGCTCTGAGCCAAGAATCCATCTGACCTCTCCATTTGTCTTCTTATTGGCACAGAATTAAAAATACAGAACAGTGCACTGCTAAATGTCACTTCCTTAGTGACACTTCTTTGAAGGACCATACAGCATGAACCCTGCCAACACTCTTACTCTATACCCCTATTTAAGATTTTCTGATCCACATTTCCCCTACAACAATCTCCTTTCTGTCCTCCCTAAGAAGTGGTCAGCACTGACGAACAGGAGCTCTACTCTACTGACTGCCCACAGCTTAGCGTGCAGAACTCTTTCTGGCACACAGTTCCACCAGGAGACTGGGCATGAATGAAATTATCTGCATATGACAAAGAGCAGTTCTTTGATTATCACAGATGTTGTAAATGCTTTTCTTTCCATTGTCCATTATCTTTTGATTTTATACATAGTGTTAAAACATAAAAATAATAATATAAAAATTCCTCTTTATACCAATATTTTATATCTTTTATTTTATTTAGATGTGGTTTTTGTTTTGTTTTTGAAAAGAATCTTGCTGTGTAACACAGGCTGACCTGGAACTCATTGTATAGCCCAGGCTGGCCTCAACTTCCTAGTGGTAGAATTATATGTGTAAGTGACCATGCCGGCTTAAACTTTAATTTTACTCGTGTGTATGTGTGTGTGTGTGTGTGTGTGTGTGTACATGTTCATGTGTAAGCCTGTGTAAAGACGTGTATGGTCATGCAAGCACATGTGTAGAGGTAGGGGTTGACATTGGATGGCTTCTCCAATCATGCTTCTCATTTCTTAAGACACGGTCTCTTACTGAACTTGGAGCTCAGAAACTGGACTAGACTGACTGCTGGGAAGTCCTACATATCCACCTGTGTCTATTCCCCGCCCTCCTCTGCACTGGGTTATAGTGTGTCCATTTCCCAGCACTGGGTTACAGTATATCCACTTCTCCAGCACTGGGTTACAGTGTATCCACTTCTCCAGCACTGGGTTACAGTATATCCACTTCTCCAGCACTGGGTTACAGTATATCCACTTCTCCAGCACTGGGTTATAGTGTATCCACTTCTCCAGCACTGAGTTACAGTGTATCCACTTCTCCAGCACTGAGTTACAGTGTATCCACTTCTCCAGCACTGAGTTACAGTGTGCCCATTCCCCTAGCACTGGGTTACAGTGTGTCCATTCCCCTAGTACTGGGTTAAGTGTGTCCATTCCCCTAGTACTGGGTTACAGTATATCCACTTCTCCAGCACTGGGTTATAGTGTGTCCACTTCCCCAGCACCAGTTTAGAGTGTGTCCATTCCCCTAGCACTGGGTCACAGTGTGTCCATTCCCCCAGCACTGGGTGTGTCCATTCCCCTAGCACTAGGTTACAGTGTGCCCATCCCCCCAGCATTGGGTTACAGGTGCATGCCTCTGTACTCAGCTCTACATTTTGCATTTTTAAAAACTTTTTTATTTTTATGTATTTGGACGCTTTTGCCTGTATGTACATATGTATATATATGCACCATGGGTAGCTGGTACCCTCGGAGGTCAGAGAAGGCACTGGATCCCCTTGAACTGGAGTTACACACGTTGTGAGCTGCCATGTGAGGGGTAGGAACTGAACCCAGGTCCTCTGGAAGAACATCCAGTGTTCTTAAACCACCGAATCATTGCTCCACACCCTTTTTAACATTTTAAATTATATGTATGTGTATGTCTGTCTACAGGAGAACATGTGCCCACAGAGGCCAAATATATTGAATCCTCTTAAGCTAGAGTCAGAAACAGTCATGAGACACCTAATGTAGGTTCTGGGAATCTAACTCAGGTCTTATACAAAAGTAGTATATGTTCTTAACTTCTGAGTCATCTCTCTAGCCTCTATACCCAAATTTGTACATGGGTCCTGAGATCAAACTGTCCTCATGCTCGCCTGACAAGCATGTTGTCAACTGAGCCTTCTCTCTAGCCTCTACTTTTATCTTTTTTACTTACAAATCTAATCCTTCTGGCAATTGCTCTGATACATCATTTATAGTTAGACATTTCTGTATTACTGTCCCAGAACTTCTTCTAAGGCCATGCTTCCTGTTTCCAAACACCTAACGTGGCACCTCTGCGGACTCTCCATGTTCATGTGTCCTATTTTGTCCCCTAATCTTGTTCTTTTAATTCTACTGTCACACTCTTCTTACAATGAGGATTCAGTACACATCTTAATGCACGGCAGGACACACTAGTTCCCTTCATTACTCTCAATTTTCAGAACTGTCTTGGCTAGTCTGACTTGTTCTCTGGGGAACATCTTATAAAAGTCATGGTAGGTGGCCACTGCTGACATTCACACCAACCTTCAGAGAAGCAGGGAAAGGCCTGAATACACACCCCTGTCCTCCAGGCCTTGGTGGTTTATAGATGCTTGGCCCCTTGCACATGTCAATCTGGGGTGCCAACAGTATCTGCCACTCATTTTTTTTTAACATTTCAACATCTGAAGGTCCCCAACAACCACCAGCTGCCAGGGGCCGAGGGTGAAGGACTTTATTACCTGAAGTTACAGTTCTCAAGCTTCGATCCAGTGTGGGAGGTGCAAGAGGCCACTGTACTTGGCTGGTCACCTCAAAGCGACTTTCATGTTTTATAACTTCCTTCCAGGCAGTCAACTTCTTCCAAAATCCTACAGTAGAGACCCAAGAAAAGAAACCCTGAGGGTCACACAGGGATAAATAAATCTAAGAGTCTCTTCTAAGCTAAGGAGGGTGAGGGAGCTAGCCCATGACTCCTGCAGGAGGGAGCTAGCCCATGACTCCTGCAGGAGGGAGCTAGCCCATGACTCCTGCAGGACGGGTTCCCAGCCCATCAATTGCCACACTCACTGGCTCAGCACTGGCCAGTTTTTACATCCCTGTGACATCTGAGCTGCAAAAACATGAAGGGATCTGGCAGATGCTTCCTGTGAAAACCATGTCTTCTAAGTAGAAATTCTTGGACATATAGAAAGGTAGGCATGTTTTATTACTTCTTTTACTGGGTTACATAATGACTGTGAATGTCCGGTTGTTATTTTACATCAGACACTTACTGACTTTCATGGGTTAATGTCTTTAAACTCGACCGTCACTCTAGGAGGCAGATACACTGCTGTATGCATTTTACAAAGGGAAGACCCAAGTACCTGAAAGGGTGAATAACTAGCCAAAGCCACACTGAGAGTGTCGGGCCACCAGAAGCAACTGAGACAGCATTAAAAAAAAATTCCTGTGAACACCAAGATATCTAGACATACCCAAAGCTACGAGAGATGCAACATCTACAAGGGTTCTTGTCAGCCAAGTGGCTACAATACCACCTCCTTCTGCCTGCACTCTACCCTTCTGATCTCCATGGCAGCCTCCTATATTCAAGAAGAGCCAATGTGGAGGAAACATAAAGGGGCCTTCCACATCTTCGTCCATGCTGCTCTGACAGCAGTAAGCGAGACTGCAATTGCGAGCGCTCTGCTGATCTTCTGAAGCAAAAGATCTGCTGTTATACTGGCTGACCCTTGCGGTCTTCAGAAAATGCTGTCTGCCTCGATGGTCCTAAGATCTTGGAATGACTGACTATCCTTGGAATGACTCCCCCCTCTCCACCATGCATGCCACCTGGCTCGGATCCTTCATGGTCCAGCTCTGCTAACTCTAGGCCAGGCACATGCAAATGTTATATCTGGAAATCTGGCTCCTCCAGCCCCCAAACCACAGTTGGTAAAGAAACAGCAAGTAGTGATGCCATCTCCAGGCTTAACATATGCAGTTCCAGCTCCACTTGATTCCTTGTACAGCTGCACACTGTCTTCTCAACTCCCAAGTCAGCAAGGCCTGCTCCATTCTCATTCATTCTCTCTGTCTGTCTCTCTGTCTGTCTCTGTCTCTGTCTGTCTCTCTCTCTCCTTCCCTCCCTCCACACACGTACCCTACCCCGTCCCCCCCCCCCACACACACACAGCCCCAGAGCTCCTCTGGGGATGGATCTAGCTCCTTCCCAGCATGCCCTGCCAATGCTCTGTCAGATCCTCTCCAGATCCACCCCCTCCCACTATGGCCAGTGAGAGAATGCCCTCCTCACATATAGCACTCGAAGCCTCATTTTTCCTTAAGCCAGAAAAATTCCAAAGTCTCTAGCAGGATGTACTAGATCTCACTCAGTGCCAGTCCATCCTTGCCACACACTGCCCAGGGCCAAGGCCAAGAGGGAACATTGGGGAATCCAGGAGCTGGGTGGTTAGGGAGACTCCCTAATGTGGAACCCACTCTGTTCCCTGGTAAGGTCTTCATGCTTTATCTTTCCTGCTCTACTAGAACCCTGCAGATGGTGCCTCAATTATGGGCAGTTATAACTGTCCCATGACTTACTGTAAGTGGCCCATGACCAGACAAGCCCGGGTCCTTTCTCCCTTCTGTCCCTGATCAACAAGGCTTCACTAGATTTACAGATCCTTGGTCCACAAGAAACACCTCATGTTGATGGACTTTTATAATATTAAATTTTATTTTATAGAAATTATAACAACTACTAACTTAGATGATGCTGTTATCCCCATAAAACAAAACTGCGAAGGTGTTTCTTACTTGTTAGACAAGGTGAGGAGGCTGAGGCAGATGTGACGACATTATTTTTGGAAGACTTTTCTTTCCAAGGAGGTGTTCTTAGATAGAAGAACGACAATTGAAAGTGGCGGGTGGGGAGAGAAACCACAACAAAGACGAAAGCCCCAGCTTTCTGTGTTACTTTCTTCTGAAAGGGGCTTGAGGCAAGGCAGAGAGGAAGCTCCAAGAGACCTTAGGTGCCTGTGAAAGGGACCTTTGCTAGCAGAGGGTTCAAAGGACCTGCCCTGGTACAAGCATGCAAATGGCACATGAAGGTCACTCTTGGAGCCTGACCTGTGTCTTGCAGTCCAGGGCCACATGTATACCCACTTCTGAGCTAGAAAGTCCTAAAGGTAGAGAGAGGATCTCACCGAAGAGCCAGAGAAAGCAGGTATGGGGAAACCTGTGCAGGGCACCTGGAAAAAAAACATCAGGCACAGTCTCTCCAGCTCCTTCCCTCAGAGCACAGGGACCTGCGAGTTCCATCTAAAGAAGCAGAAGGCAGAAGGAATCCTCACAGCCCAGGCTGCCCTGCCAGAATGGTTCTAGCAGCTGAGAAGGGCAAGGCAGGAGTGTGCTAGCCACTAGCAGGTACCCAAAGGAGACAGTGCTTTTCTGAGCAAGGCAAGACAATGCTAAACTCCAATTGCCCATCCTACCATCTGTAGGAGAGACAGCCACATCCAAGCCCTCAATCCAGACCACAGGTCCCTGTTCCTTTGTTCCTGTCCTTGCCCCAGGATCCCAGAAGGCCACCTGCAGATAGGATTTATGTTCCAACAGTTAGCTGCCTCATGCTAATGAGACAAGAAGATGTCTCACCTCTCTCTCTGGGATCACATCACTTTTAAAAATCACTAGTAACGGGGTTGTAGAGACGGTTCAGTAATACAGCATTTGCCTAGCATGCCTGAGCACTGGGTGGGGGTGGGGGGTGGGGGAGCACTACCAGTGTTAGTGATAAGTTCTTCCCATCGTCGGCACTCCTGGGGTTCGTTTTCCTGTAAATAAGCAAAGAATCTGGGACATTGGGCAAAGCTCCCTAATTGACAGCTTTTAGATATTCTCAAGCTTCACTGGCTACTCTGAGTAAACGGGCAGCAAATATGGCCGAACAGCAGGCCGGGTGGCTGTACGCCAGCAATGGCCCTCTGGGACACTCCCAGCATACTTTGAGGAAACTGTGTGATGGTCTCGGTTAATTGCTCAGGATTCTGAAGGCACAGCTCCAGCCAGGACAGCTCCAAACAATTTGTGGCAGACATTTTTTTGCTACTACAAGCCTCAGTGAACTCTAGGTGAACCTACAACCATTTCTGTCTAAGTCTAGGAAAGAGCACTTCCGTGGTGGCATTGTGACAATGCAAACAGGAGCTTTCCCTTGAATGTAGAGTTTACTGTGATCGGTACAGACACCCTTCTCCAGCCACATAAGACTGACTTACTTGTGAGCTAAGTGAGCACTCTGCACTGTCTCTCCTGGTGGTACATTAGGCCTGATACAAAGCTTCTCTTCAGAGGTTGCTTCCTACCAACTTTTAGTAGAGTGACTGGGCTGGTACCATGAGCAGCAGCAATGACAGTGGAGCGGTGGCAACAGCAAAGGCAGCAGAATGGAAGCTGGCACGCCAAACCAAAGAGCAGTGCAGTGGCCTGTCCGGCAGGTGAGTGAGAGCCACGTAGCTGAGCAGTCAGCAGGCCATGCGGCAAAAGCAGCACTGGAGCTGACTGCACAGATAGCTGCAAACAAGGCAGGGCCTCAGTCTCAGCCGTCAACAGCAGCAGAAGCAGCAGCAAGAGTGGTCAAAGCTGCAGCCTACAACCAGGACCTGTCATAGCAGGGAAGGGGAGGCAGTGTAAGGAGAGGGAAGGTAGAGAGCTAACTGCAATGACCAATCCATCTGTTTGCCTTGGAACTTTCCATCTGAGTGCCGAAATTCCTGCATCCCAGTAGACCCTTCTGTCCCAGAAAATCCGTTAGAGTTGGCCTCATTGTTAGTGTAACTACTGAGGTCTTAGAGCTACAGGGCAGCCAGGCCTGGACAAGACTGACCTTTACAACAACTGACTCATTCACTACGGTCATGACCCAACTCTCCAAGGAAGCAATAAAGAACTGATAAAAAGAGTTATGCTGTTCAGTATGTATAGCCAGAAGGTGGGGACTGAAGGCCGGGGTAGGCCTCCCGCTTTACTGCTTGCTGGTCCTTCTGCTAAGATCCATTCCCAAAAGCAAAACTCAAAGACAAAGCAAACACAGAAACAAGCAGACCTGGGGATGGGATGGAGGGAGCTCACACCAGAGCAAACCTTAGTTCAGAAAAGCCATAGGAAAAGAACAAACATGTTCACTCCAAGCTTGCTGCCAGCCTGGGCAAAGAGGGAAACAGCCTTCAGTGGAGAACAGCAGAAGTCTATGAACCAGCACATCAGGACAGGCCCAAGCACGGAAGTGTCTTCTGAGACCAGGCTGGTGTGATGTAGGACTTCTGAGGAGTGATACAGCACTGTAGAAGGGTGCTTCTGAGGAAACAGGCTTTGTAGAAGAGGTATCTCTCTTTAAATGGAGCCTAGTGAAGGACTAACTTCCTCTTTTCCCTCAGTGTCACCCACAGAGTGATTGCTAGATGGGGCTCTGCTAAGAGATGTATGAAGCAACTTTTGATGATGTGGTATAATGATAGGGTAGGATGAGAGCCGTGACTACCCCATCCCATAGCCCAGAGCTCCTGAGAAGGGCCTCGTTCACATGGTTACCTCTGCATACCTATACTACAAGGAGCCTACCCCAGGGATAATGTGCTCCAGAGGGCAGCCTTCCCTCCCTAGCTGGAGAGCCTACTCTCTACCACATGAGGTCTGCCTGCCTTGGTACTTGTTCAGTTGCTCTGATGTGTTCGGAGGATGGGGGCTTTGAATGGAGGCCAGAGGCTGATGTGGCCTTATCCCCTCTGCCAGTCCTTCATCATGTGCCCCGCCCCATAGCCCCTGACACTGACAGGCTCTGAAGAATTCAGAAACCTTGCTTAGCAACCTCTCAGTTCAGAGAACATTCACCAATTGAAGTCAATCCCCTGAACCTAAGGCAACCAACACTTCTACTAGGGTCATTCAACAAGCTATCTGCCGCCTCTGACAGAAGCCAGGTCAGTAGAGCCGCACTGGAAATCCAAAGTCATTACGTTCAGGTGGCAGCTGCCCAACAGCACACTACCCAGCTCTGGGAGGGGCTGGTGCACTTTGGTTCCATTACAACAAAGTTCCAGCAGGTGGCAGCCAAGTGTCTCAGTTCCTCATGAGAAGCATGGAGGAGAAAATAATTAGCTTATTGGTGTGTGTGGGTGTGGCAGGTTATTGAAGGTGAAAGGGTGGGGCCTAGGAGCAGGTGTTACAGGTGCTCGGTGGGTGCTAAGGAGTATCGAGCACTCTGAAAAGCACTGGCTCTGTGGGTCCTGGGGACAGATCATTTCTGGCACTTGTTTGAGCAGTCCCACCAGTAGCACAAAGTGCTCAGAAACCCTGAGGTTGAACATAAATGAGATCATACTTGGAGCTATGGGGCTGGACTTGTGAATACAGGGTTCTGTGTGAAGAAAGACAAGGCCTCCCATTGTCAAAAAAGCCCACTGATATATTGGACGCAGGAAAGTTCACAGAATTCCACTTTTGGATGGTGCTGAGGGCTAATCCAGAATGCCAGGGCTCTAGGGAGAAGCCACAGGCTAGACTTTGTGGCTATAATTTCCTGCAAGGCATGCTCCAACACATGTACCTGTCACCTTTGCCTTATTTCTCCCTGACGAGTAAAATGAGAGTGAGCTATAGTTTCCCTGCCCACCCGAGCCCCCTACCCATCCCACGCACCCCACCCCACCATACCCCACCCCTAACCACCCCACACCATCCACCCCCACCCTACCCCACTCCATCCCACCACCAGGCATTTAGAAAGAACTCCTGGTCTTGGCGTGGACATACAGCCTTCCAGTGGCATGGGTGTGGGGATCTACCTGAACCCCACAGACAGCTGAGCAGCTGCCCAAACTCAAGCAGCCCAGGATGAAGGTGGAGCAGACAGAATGTCACATGACAAGCAGCCACAGAGGTGATCATTTCCTGGGTATGAGAAAAGGGGCCATAGTAACCTGAGTCTTAGGAACACCAGTTCCCCTTCAAGTATCCAGGAGCCATCCAAAGGGCACTGCCTTCTTTAATAGGCTCTATAAAAGAGGGACTTACAGTACACCTTCAGATGGGAGATGGTAGTCAGGTCAAAACACAAGCCCATCAGGCATTTCAGCCACGGGCCCAACACACACCAGCAACATAACACTGGGCACAGGGCCTGGCCTTTGTGCCCCAGGGGCTCCTGGACTGCATGCCAGCAGTCCCTGCCTCTTCAGTGAGCTGTATAAAGTGCTTAGCGTGGCACCTGCCATGTAACAAGCCCTTTGTGTGAACTATTTATTATTTCCTCCATGGCTATCACAAGAGCTGATGTTCTGTCCCATGTTACAGAAGAAACTAAGTCAAAGGGAGTAACTTGACAAAGGCTGGGGTTTTACAAGATAGTCAGTCCTGTCTGCCACATGGAAGAAGAACTGGGTACTAAACAAGAAACTGTGCATCGGGTGCAGAGATGGCTCAGTCAGGCAAGTGTATACCGCACAAACACAAGGGCCTAGGTTTGGATCCCCAGCGCATGTGTAAAAGGTCAAGCGTAGTCACACAGTAGCTGGCGAGATAGTGAGAGGGTCAAACTTAGTCACACAGTGATAGTGAGGGGTGAGTGAGGACAGGTAGACCCCGGGAGCTTGCCAGCCAGTCAGCCAGGACAATCAGTGAACTCCAGGCTAATGAAGAGATCCTGCCTCTGTGGAAAACAATCAAGGAAGATATCTAACACCAACCTCTTACTTCCACATGTACATCATACGCACATGCACACGCACACTTTTTTTTTAAATGAAAGTGTACACAAACTTCTCCAAAACAGCCCTGTGGAAAGGTCTGCCACGGAACATCTATTCTGTGGGCCACTAGTGGGGTTCTTGGACTTTCAGGGTATCCCCCCCTTTAATGTAGCCCCTCTTTAACCTGTTCCCCTCCAGAGTGTGAAGTCCAGGGACAGCGGAGTTTCTACTACTGCAGATATACGTATGCATCCACAAACTGCTTTGGTTTGGGTTTTATTGTTGCTGCTGCTGTTTTTGAGACAGGGTTTCTCTGTGTATGAGAGCCCTGGCTATCCTGGACTTAATTTGTAGTCTAGTCTAGCCTCAAACTCAGAAAGATCTGCCTGTTTCTGCTTCCTGGGTGCTGGGATTAAAGGCAGCATCCGATGCCCTGCAAACCAAGTTGTTTGGTTGGTTTGTTGAGTTTTTTGTTTTTTCTTTTTGGACAGCCAAGGGTTTGACAGTAGACACGGAAAGAAACTGCTCTATAAACCACTTGGACTGGAGTCCCCTCCCAGGAAATACTACCTGTCAGCCTTGTGGCCGCTCTACTATCACCCAGGCTTTGGAGTTCTGGTACCATTCATTCACTTGAGAGGTCTCTGGCCTCCCACTCTGGCAATACGCCTCTGGACCAAGGTATTCCTTGGCCTCTGGGTATTCATACACTCGGCCTAATCCCTGAGCATCTGGAACCAGGACTCTGCCCCACAGCCTTTTCTACCAGCCTGAACCCCAGAGTCGGTCTGTGCTCCCTGGAGAATAACAATGGCATGAAGATGAGAAGATGGAGCTCCTTGGTGCCCTTCTCTATATCCCAGAGCCTGGTGTGAGGAGATGCCCATGTGTGTGCTCTGTCAGCTGCACCCCTCCATCCCTGCCACCTCCTTTCTGGGAAGAAGCTACCCTAACCCAGCCTCACCATGCCTCTGCCTCTGCATTCAAAAGAGGCACTAGGAAGGAGTCCCAGGGTATATGGTGGATACATGAGTCACCTTCCAGGCCTGCTGACTGAAGACCTGTCACCTGACCCCTGCTTTCTTTCTACTGTGGTCTATCTGTTGCTTCGTTTTTGAGTACTGCAGAGGGAAGAGAGCCTGGTTCTAAAGACTCCAGGGAAAAAAGACTCTTCACCAAAAAACTTACTGCCTGAGGTTGAAGAAAATTCTGGAAAACATCTGCATCTTGTTCTAAGGAAACAAAAGAATACACTGTTGTTATTGGGCAGCAAAGGAGAGATGCTAGCATAAGGGAGAGCAGATGGACAAACCTGAGGTCCTCTGTGTCTCAGACTGGTGGCTGCTGACCAGCAGGTGGGCAGGGATGGGTCTATCAAATGGTGAGACTTAGACAAGACAAGGCACATGCCTCCTGTGAGGACCACATCAGAGGGGCACTCAGCAGAGCAGGCTTCCCTGGCACAACCTGGGCTTTCCGCCACACACGAAGTGTGTAAGGGGGTTCTGAGGACAGACTGACGAGGGTTTGGGGAGGACTGCAAAGCAGAAAGCCCCCTTGGGACAGCAGGATGCAAGCATGCATCCAGGGCTGGCCCCTCTTCCAACTCCTCAGCAAGGGGGAGAACAGTGGACCCCTTGTGAACTAGACCACTGTAGGAGGGGAAGAGTAGGGTCACAAGATGCTGAGTGAGTTGGGACGGGAACGACAGGATGGTGGGCAGTGTGGACCTCCTGCATCAAACCTCACCTCTGCCTGTCAAGCATGGTGGCACACACCTTTAATCCCAGCGATCGGGAGGCAGAGGCTGGAAGAACTCTGAGTTCAAAGGCAGAGGAGTCCAGGTCAGCCAGGCCTACACAGAGAAAGACTGTCTCAAAAAATAAATATAAATATAAAAATCTCACATCTGCCACTTGAGGGCTGAGTGGTCACTAAGGGTGTGGTTCCTCCTCTGGGGGTGCTCCCTCTCTGTGGCTGGCTGGGGCACTGGGCACATCTGGCTACCTACTTCAGCAGAAGGGGAGGAGCTGGGGCTGAGTAACAGGAGCACAGAGGCAGGGACACTTGCCATAATGCGAACCCACATTGGAGACATCAGGAAGAGGCTCAGAGGTGAGGATGGAAAGATAGGGGACATGTGGCTCTCAAAGCAGAAGAGATTAGGGACAATGATGTTAAGAAACCAGGCAGGCCGGGCGGTGGTGGCGCACGCCTTTAATCCTAGCACTTGGGAGGCAGAGGCAGGCGGATTTCTGAGTTCGAGGCCAGCCTGGTCTACAGAGCGAGTTCCAGGACAGCCAGGGCTACACAGAGAAACCCTGTCTCAAAAAACAAACAAACAAAAAAGAAACCAGGCAGGAGCAGGTGGGGGCAACTGTGGGAAGACTGGAGGCAGGAACCTGGAGCAGATCAGCTCTTTACAACAGTATTCCAAACATGGGGCACACCTAGAAACACACGCAGACTATTCAAACTCCCCTGAGTTTGTCTGAAGCACGGACAGGGGGCCCTGATGGGAAGCCAGGACCAGGAAAATCAGGAAGCCCATCAGTGGGTGGCAGCTCACGGAATGCTGTAATTGCACAGGGAGAGGAGCTGGAGACAGCAAGAGTGGTGGTTCCCTGGAGAAGACGGGCCAACAGGAAGGAAGGAAGGAAGGAAGGAAGGAAGGAAGGAAGGAAGGAAGGAAGGAAGGAAGGCTTCCAGGAGATTAATCCAGGAGACTAATGGCTGCTGTGAGGTGGGCTGGACCCCCACAGTGGGAGGGGGCTCTGGGCGATGCAGCAACGCCATGCTCAGGAAGTACAAGTTACCTCATATTCCATCCAAGCACCCCTGAAACCTTCCAGCAACCCACCCGAGCACCTGCATGAACCAGGTGACTTCTGTGGTGACAGGTTTGTTAAAGGAAGCAAGTTTCCCCATAAGTACTGCATGTGGCCACCAAACTTCACTTTGGGGTGACTCTGTAACAGTGAAGACACTGTTCACAGGCTGGACCATGATCAGTCATTCAACTTTCAACAAATATTTGCTGAAAGCGTCCAAGTGCCAGGAACTGTCCTTCACAGCGGTGCTGATATGGAGCGGGGACACCACCCCTGATCCTCATTCTGTGCACAGGCTGGCCAGGACAGCACACGAAGGAAGTGCGCAATTAAGTTATATTAGATGTTGGGCTGGGGTTTGGGGTGGTATAGGGGAGAAGAGCAAGGCACCCTGGGGAGGCAAGGCAGACAGGAAGTGAGAGGGTGGCTAGGGCATTATAGAGAGAGGACAGCAGCCCAAGGTACACAAATGTTAGGACATCATCAGGGTGCGAGCGACAGCCAAGCTTGACTCTGAGAAGCATATAGTTCCACTTAGGTTTGGGGGCTGCGTGGGAGCTTGTTTTGACAGGGTCTCATTCTATACCTTAGTCTGGCCTGGAACTTACTCTATAGCTCAGGCTGTCCTCCTGCCTCCGTCTCCTGAATGCTGGGATCGAAGGTATGTGCTACCATGTCCAGCAACCCCACTCACATTTTTAAGTCAGGTTGGAGTGGTGAGTGAGAAAGGATCCTTTTTATTTGTTTTGTTTTTGTTTGGGGGTGTTAAGGTATAACGGGGTGGTGAGTTTGAGGAAGAGGTAGTAAGCTGGGGGAAGGGGTTGAGGGGAGGAGGAAGGAAAGGCTGGTTTTATGTACATTCCCATGCTGGTGCTTCTGACAGGCCACATGTGGGAAGTTCCAGAACCAGGGGCTGAGTACATGATGGGCTAGTGACTTCCATTCTGTGAGTATTCTGGAGAAATGAGGAATATTATTTCCTGAATGCCTAGACCTGGGACAGGGAGACACCCAGTCTTTGACCTGTACTGAGGCCTACAGCCAAGGGGGATCCTGGGAGTAAAATCCACCCTGAACTCCATTTGCCAGGAACACACCTACATGAAGGCTGGAGCAAGGGAGACCTTGTCCCCCACCATGCAGGATTAGAGCCAGTGGTTCAAGCTGTATTAGAAGCCTATGTGTCTGAGCTGTACCAAGAGCTCACCGTGCTGTGTGGAGGTGAAACACAGGACACAGATCTCCCGCCATTCTGAATGGTCACCACCTCCCATCAGTAACAACAAGCAGGTACCTTGGTCACGGCCAGCCCTGACATCTCACTGGGCCCTTAGATGACCTGGAGGTGGTAGCGTTTATCAACAGCATAGAAAGACAGCACTTTAACAGAGAGGTTACAACCGCTCTGTTGTGCAATTTGCACAAAAAAGGGACGGACCAGGAGCAGGAGCCCAGACATGCCCAGCAGCACGGCCAGGACCACACAGGCTTTGCTGCTCCAGTGACTCAGCAAATCCAAGCTGATCGAGAGTTTTGTCCCAAGTGGTAGAAGAGGGCAGGGCAGGCTCACCCCCACCTCTGCCAGGCTGTCAGGCTGCCAAACCCAGGAATTAACCAGGGCACTGGGAAGGGAACAGACCTGTCTGAAGGAGTTAACCAAAGGTTAACCAGATTAGCTTTCCATCTCTACATGAATGGAACTTTCCAACATGTACTTGGCCTCTTGCCTGTTCTGTGAGCACAAAGTGCGTGACCGATCTAACCAAGACTCCAGGGGTCTCCTCTACCAACAGGTAGGTCCGAATGAATCCTGACCCTGCTGAGTTCTCAAGGAAACAGAAGCAGCCTGCTTTCCTTCCTTCTTTCCTTTGAAAGAAATGGGGGCAAAGGGGACTACACAAAAACAGCTCTTGCAATTTTAGGATTTTTTTTGTTTGTTTGTTTGTTTTGAGAGTTGGTAACAGCAGGAGACTATTCTGGGCCTAGAGCTCTGTCTGGGTTGTAATTCCAGAGTATTTTTCTGAGACTGTTGAACACAGGATCACAATGCTGGGCTTTTATTCTGTGCCCTGGAGGAAGCTTCCTCCTCTACCTTAGAGTAAGTTCAGTAACTGCCACCCTCCCCTGCTCACCCAGGGTGAGCCAGGCCTGTGTGCTCTTTGCTAGGAAAGTGAAAGGAAAAAGTTAAAGAGTCTCCCACAAAGCTACAAAAAGGCAAAAGAAAAAAAAACCAAAACCTCTGATGGGAAAATAAGCAACGGATCGGAACAGGAAATTACAGATGATAAAATGCAAAGAAAAAACAGGAAAACACCTCCACCTCCTCAGGTCAAAGAGAGTGAGAGGCCACTGTCTCTGCTTTTCATTTGTTTTGCCTTTGTTTTTGGAGACAGGGTTCCTCTGTGTAGCCCTGGATGTCCCAGAACTCACTCTGTAGACCAGGCTGGCCTCGAACTCAGAATCTGCCTGCCTCTGCCTCCCAAGTGCTGGGATTAAAGGCGTGTGCCACCACCACCTGGCCCCTTTCTCTGATTTTATTAGCAAAGGCTACATTTTAAAAATAAAACTGATTATCAGTGAAGATAAGATCAAAAAGCAGGTCAAGGGCTGGAGGGAAGGCCCAGCAGTTAGGAGCAGGTGCCGCTCTCGCAGCGCATCTGAGTTCAGTTCCTGCAGCTTACAACTGTCCGTAACTCCGATTTCAAGGGATCCAAACCTCTTCTAACTTCTACAGCCAGGCACTACATGGAAACAGTACATATAGTATAAAAATAAATACTGTTTTGAAAAGCAAGTGAATCCACCTTCAGACAGTGTGTGAATTGGTGTGGACAGTTGGAAAGAAATTTGACACTACATGTATGTACCAACCTTTGAAAAGGGTTATCCCAAGCTAGGTGTGGTGGCACACACTTTAATGCCAGCACTTGGAAACAGAGGCAGGTGGAACTTCTGAGTTTGCGGTCAGCGTGATTTACACAGTAACCTCCAGGACAGCCAGGGCAACAGAGAGTCTATTTCAAAAACAATAAAAATTGGGCAGGGATGGTAGTAGTGGAGGTGGTGGTTATGGTAGTGGTGGTGGTGATGGTGGTGATGGTAGTGGTGGTGGTGGTGGCAGTGGTGACAGTAGTGGCAGTGGTGTGTCATCTGTTTGCCCAAATAATTTCTTTTCTTCTCAGACAAGATCTCACTATGTAGTTCCATAATAGTTCTTAGATTGGCCTAAGATTCACAGATAGGCCTGCCTCATTCCCTAAGTACTGGGATGAAAGACATGTGTCACCCTACCACACCTAGCTCAGCCCAGGTGATTTCTTGCTTAAATTAGCTGTTCTGTCTAAAGATATCACATGGCACATAATATTCACTTGGTGAACACACATCAATGATGTACAGGGATTTTCTTATATCCTTATAAGAAATGATCAAAAACATCTAAATAGCTATAAAGAAGTTAAGCTTTGGGTTACATGTGTTGGAGAGATGGCTCCCATAACTGGCAGCTTACAACTCTGATGCCCTCTTCTGGCCTCTGTGGGTACTACATACACATAGACAATATTTTTTAAATAAAATTATGGGTATATTTAAGAAAAGATATTACAATAACTATTTAAATTATTCTTAAGAGTGTAACAACTTGGGAAATACTCCTGTAAATGTCAAGGCTAAAGGGACACAAGATTACATATACACTATTCCTAACCTCATTACATAGCTAAAGAAGAGGCAGTGAGCGTTACCAGAATAGTGACCCAACGGGTGAGACGAGGGAAGTTTTATGACGAAGAGTTGCTCTTCCATCGCTCTCTGTGCGTGTTAAACATGGATTATCTACGTAGTAACATTTAGTAAAATGTTGACAGGGACTGTCTCTGGGACTGAGACAATGAGTAGTGGTTTCATCTTTTGGTTGTCTGTCCATTTTGAACCTTTCTCATATGTCTGACTGTTAGGCTGGGGATCAGCTGCAAGCCTGTTGCTCTCTCCAGTGTGAAGAGGAAGATGCGAGAGAGAACAACAAGGGACAGAAAACCCTCACGACCAGCTCCACCAGATGAAGGCCTTGTAGAAAGTTCAGTGCAATAAATACCAGACCTCAGGCTTCCTGACTATGCAGGTTGTGTGGCCAGAGTTCGTCCTTATCACAAAGACTTTAGGTTTACGGACCGGGTCAGCCGTCGCCACTGTGCCGGGATAGGCCGGGAGCCCGCTTTCCCCTGCACAGGCCTGCATGCAGCTCTGAGTCTGTGCTGGAATGCAAGTAGAAAGAGGACAGGCCATCCAAACAAACCAGGGAAAGAGGAGAGCAGGCGAGCTTCCTTCCTGGGAGGGAAAAAGCAAAGCAAAACAAAACAAACAAAACCAAGAAGCCCCCTGTGTGGATGTTAGAACTCGAATTTGTAACAGACATGGCAGAGATGACCAGAGATGATCTGGGCTGCTCCAGGCTCTGAAACCACATGATTGTAAGGGTCAGAGGATATCAGAATATCTTCTCTGATAAACAATGGGCACCACTAGGTATTCAGAATCTCCTGCATATCCTCTGTAAAAGGATATTTCCCAGAGAAATCAGAACATTTCTTTTGATTTCAAGTCTGACCTAAGTCTTCCTCCGTTACTTCATAAACTATGGTGTACTATGAAAATATACACACATATGCTCATCCCTTTCCTGCTTTCAAAGAAGCCATACACAATTTGCTTGTGTGCATGTGTGTGCGCGACGCGAGCACTTTTGCTTGCTTATTTACTTTTTTTTTTTAGACCTTCCAATGCTTTGTTTTTAAAATCTTATTAATAATATAGACCCTGGTGTCTTCAGGCAGCTGCATCTGGTGACATCACCTTGTCTTGGTTTATTTACTCTTTGATTGAGACAGAGTCTAACTATGTAGTCCAGGCTGTCCTTGAACTTGTGATGACCTGTCTTTGCCTTCCAAGTGCTAGGACTGACCACACCCAACATTTGCACAAATACTTCCCACATGTCTTTCACTCTCTTGAAACAAAATCTGTCAATAATATAACCAAGAGAAACTTATTTATATTCAGTAATATTCCCTGTCTGTAATGCAAGTGAAAAATGAATTAAAGTTGGTTAACAAAATGCCTAAGTTAATATGTAAACACATCTACATAGGAGACATTATTAATGTTCAGCATAATGAGACACAGGAACTTTTCATAAACCACCACTACTCATACATTTGGCAGTGGTCTTCTTGAAAATTTGGCATAAATTAAAAACATGCAGAAATGGTTCACTTTTGGGTAAATGAAGTCCGGCTCCGAGCTCAGATCACAGACAGGAATGCCCACTACACATTTGGCAGCTGTATGGATGGACAATCCCGCCTTCTGGAAGGATTCTCCTTCCCACAGAAGCCCTTGTCTGATCACTGTACCTACCAGCCTCCCCTGCCCCTCCCCCCAATTTCCAAAAGGCCCTCCAGGGGGCATGTAGGCCACTCAGAGCTTCATACTACAGCCCTCTCTTTATCGACTGACAGGAAAGGCCTAGAAATTCAGATATTTACCCAAAACCAAATGGAAAAATCAGTAGCTGACAGGATTAGAGGAGAAGGAGGGAGAGGAGGAGGAATAAGAGGAAGGTCTGGTGGAGGAAGAAGGAAGTCACCAAGCAAATATTTACTCTCAGAAGCACCAGGCATTGTGTCAGGCATTTTCCATTTACGCAGTCAGCTTTCTGCTGCAGGGTAGCGCCCCATCTACCACATCCTTTCAGGTAAAGACAGCGTTTTAGGGAAGTGACTCCTCTCTCTCCCCTGGGATCCACTGTGGGGCCTGCCAGGCAGACCTTACCCAGCCCTTAGTGACTGCTTCAAGCTGCTTCCTATGCAGGTCTCAGGTCCCTTATGGAGGCTGCTGTCTCTATAAATCTGACTGGAACACACGAAAAGCAGCTCACCAAGAGAGAGATGACCAGATGCTGTCCTGTCAGTCTCTGATCCTGAGCACAGGGAACAAAGCTCCCTGCAAAGTAACAAACCAACTTTACCTACACTCCGGCAGAGCCCGAGTGAGTGGACGAGTCACTGCAGGAAGTGCCCATTGAACACCTGCCTCCCAAGTTAAGGAACTTACGGGGCTGGTGACCATCAAATCCCCCTGCCCGGACAAAACCAGGTTGCTCCGTGGGACAGAACACTGTGTTAGAGGTTTGTAGACACTGTTCTCTGCTGTCCGACATCAGACACTAAAGCTATGAGTAGCCACTTTAACAAGAGTCCCGCTGTACATCCCACACAGCCCATGTCTGTCACCTTGACCTAATCCTACTACCTCAGGAGTCTTGTGAGACCTGGCTGAGCCCATTGCTGCTGACAGCAGAGGCCTCGGCCTTTGCAGCCTTTCTATCAAAACAAACTCTGAAGAGGTTTCATGGAAAAGGGCTAAACTCTGACTCCTGCCAAATGGCTGCTTGCAAAAGAAGTCAAGCAAGGCCATCCCAAGGCTATTTATGGACTTATTTTTAGCACGATAGACAGAAGGCTATGGGTTACTGGAGCACCAGAGCTCATAGCATAGGCTCAGAAGTCACTGCCAAGGGTCCAAGTCCACTCTACCACTTAGGTACATGGCTCTGGACAAGCTCTGATCCTGTCCATGCACCTCCAGTTCCTCCCTAGTGAGATGAGGCTCCTGAGAGCGTGTACTCAAGTACAAGAACCTGAGGAGGACGCTCAGAACATTGATCATACAAGGCAAGTGCACACTTACTTACCATCTCCTTGTTAATATCAGACTGATTGCAAGTCACCTGAAGAATGGCTAGAGGCCTGTACCCATATACAGGCATATATATGAAATATGTATATGTATATATATTTTCCCCCCAAAGGGATCAGAGAGATGACTCAGCAGTTAAGAGTGCTGTCATGATTTGAATATGCTTGGCCCAGGGAGTGGCACTATTTGGAGGTGTGGCCTTGTTGGAGTAGGTGTGTCACTGTGGGCCTGGGCTTTAAGACCCTCATCCTAGCTGCCTGGAAGTCAGTCTTCCGCTAGCAGCCGTGCGAAGATGTAGAACTCTCAGCTCCTCCAGCATCATGCCTGTCTGGACGCTGCCATGTTTCCCACCATGATGATAATGGACTGAACCTCTGAACCTGTAAGCCACCCTCAATTAAATGTTGTCTTTATGAGAGCTGCCTTGGTCATGGAATCTCTTCACAGCAGTAAATCCCTGACTAAGGCAAGTGCATACTACTGTTTTGCAGAGGACCCAAGCTTGGTTCCCAAGCCCCACACTAAGTGACTCACAGTTACCTCTAACTCCAGTTCCTGAGGACCCAATACCCTCTTCTGTTCACTGCTGGCATCTGCGCTCACACGCTCATACCCACACAGAGAGACACACATATGCACGTAGTTTAAGATAACTCGTGATGGAATGGTTGGAGAGAGACACAAGAAGAGAGAAGGGGCATGAGACTAGGGGCCGTGCTTTCCTGCTTGTGAAGTGGAACCATGCAGTGCCTACAGATCTTTATTCTGTGAGGCTACAAGGGGCAAAAGTTGGTCACGGAGGGAACACTGGCAGAGCAGATCTGAGATCAGAAGAAAGAAGAAACTTCTGCGTGCCAGAGGTGTCCGGGAGAGGGAGGGGATGTCTGGTAGCTAGGTGCCTGAGGCCAGAAGATGGCCATCATGTGCCACACAGGCAGGCCTGCCCGTCCTCGTCCTGGGCCAGAGAAAGTGACCTAGGATGCCCCTTCCACTGAAGCACCTATAGCAAATGTACTGAAGGCCAAGGGTGCAGCTGGGAGGCCTAAGGAAAATAGGTAGACTTTGGCCCAGCAGCGGCACACATGGCCCTCGGGGCTTTCACTTTCTGCAATCACAGCACTGACTGGGGGTAACGGAGGTGGCACCAGTGGCCAGCTATGGTTCAAAGAGCCAAACACATTTCTTAAATCACCACTGGGGTGCTGGGGCAGCATCAGAGTGAGGCCTGGGCTAGGACATCATTCTGTTGACTTTCTACTTTGGGGGTCTTGAAGTCAGCATCATTTACTACCGCTGGCTGATGGTGGAGGGGGCTCAAGTACAAAGCAGGGGACCAGCCCCCCTCACAGGCTCCGATGGGCCCTGGAAGCCAGGAACCTGTCTTCACTCTTGACATCCTCTCTACAAAGGGTCCAGGGTTCTTCATCTCCTGCTTTTCACCACTGCTTCACCACACAACCACAGGCACACACCCCGGGTCTTACCAGTGGATACCTTCTGGGCCCACATGCACGATGCGAGTTCCTACAACAGAGAAAAGACCAGGAGCAAGAGGGGGGCAGGGGAGAAGAGAGTCCTACTCCAACAGTGGGCACCTAGGGAGCACTGCTGCCTTTATAAACTATAAAACTTAAAATAAATTTAGAACTAGGGACTGTTTGCCAACAAATGTTGTTTGTATTGAAACAATACAAGTCAAGAAAAAAATATATTTCCTGAAGTATAACTCTTGGGCCATTACCAAGTATTTCCTGTGTACTTGCTTCTGGTCATTCACATAGTCTCAGCTCAGTCACTTGAGAGTGGCTTTGGGTGTCAGACACGGAGAGAGAAAAAGAAGGCACAGAGATGACTCTGGAAGCACCGGGGTACTTCGTTTGCCATCTGGCAACATCTGGTGACAGTAGGAGAACCTCTGGCTAGGCTAAAATTCCACTGAGTGAGACTGTATTCAGTAAGTTAGGCTGCTGGATCTGCCCACAGCTGGATCTGCCCAAGCCCTGGCAGGGGCAGTTCAAGGCCCTCCACATTTCTATCCTTTTCTCCATTCGAATGTAACCAAATCCCACAGTTTTGGTGACAACCCCCCACATTCACCAAAAACCACTCCTCGCCTTGCTGTTCTTCTTTGGCTGATTGCTACCACCTTCACTTAGGCACCTCCTCCCGTGTGGCCTGCTTCCCTTCTCTAAGCCACTGGCCTGCGGCATTGTCCACTGGTGTCTCCAACAGTCACCTCCTGTGGAAAGGTTTCTGGAGGGCGCCTGTCCCTCTCAGCCTCAGGGCCCACTCTGCCCAGGGCAAGAAAGAGATACAGGTTTCACATACCAAGTCCAGTTCACTGGCATTGGTGACCAGAAAAAAATTATCCTTCTGTCTGGGGCGGGGTTGGCAGGACTGGGGTCATGCTACCCACAAGCTATCTAACCAAAGGGCATTCCATCGGACCCAGGGTGCCTGGCCCTGGCCTAGGTATCAGTTGTTTGTTCTTGTCTATAGCCCTATGAAATTCCCTCAGGCACCTCTCGAGTCTCAGGGTCCACCTCCTGTGCCTACTGACGTCTGTGCCATGCGTGCCTCCTCCACGTACTCAGCAAATGTGCAGCACCCGCTCCCAGGAGGAAACTCTGCAGCATCCATGAAGCTTCTCTGTGGGAGGGGACATCAAGGGGCAGCTGAATTCCCCTTTGTCAGAATTCCCATCTTGTCGTCCCTAGCACGTGTCTAATTGTGTAGACTGTAATTCACTCTACTTACCCATTGTGACTGTTCAACTACCTTAGTGTCTGTGTCTTCTAGGATTGTGACCCCCAGAGGGGCAAAACTTAAATCAGTTTAATCACTGATCCCGAGTGTCACACAGAAGGGTACTGTTGGGAGCTTAGAAAGCTTGGAGTCCAAGTACCCCTTCTGCTATGACTTACTTTAAGGCTCTGGGCAGCATTCCCTCTGGAACAGTGGTTAGAGTGTGGTGGGACTGAACCTGAGGGTCTTTGCAGATCCTCCTAGCTCTAACTACAAGACCACAGCCAAAATTGCACAGGCTTTGGGCTTCCTGAGACTACGGGGGTAACATTCACCCAGGGCTAGGCTCAGAGGACAACACAACACCAGCAGCTCCTCAGGGTGGCACAGATCTGCAGTGAACCAAACTCCTGAAATGGGTAGTTAGAATACTGGGATCTGTGTGTGTGCGCGCAGCTAAGTATAAGGGACAATGAAGAATGATTTTATCTCCCTCTGAGGACGCAGAAGTACACCACTCTATATTTATCCCCTCTGTCTCCTGATTTAGACCAGAACTTTTTTTCTGATCAGCCCTCACTTGCCAATACTTTCGCTCTATGTCTAAATGAAGAAATGAAGTCATGTAAGTTCGCAGACTCAATGGACAGCTGATTTACAAAGCCCTTCGAGTGTGGCTGCAGGCCCATGCTGGCAAACCCATAATTAGATTCTGCATGCTTTGCAGTGAATTTTTTAATGTTTTTTTTTAATAACTCAGTCTTCCTTCTGGGATGAAGGGAAAGATAGAATTTGTTAAAAATAAATTGAGATTTAGTGGCTTTTCAGCCTTCTGCTGCTTGGTGCTCTAAATATTCTATAAATAAGAGAAGCCCTGCCCTATAGTGCACTGTAAACACCCACAGACACTCAGAGCCAAATTCTTCCAATTATGACCCTGTGCCTGTTGCCAAGCTACTGCAAGGACCTACTTGAAAGGCAGCCATCTAGGCCATTTCCTGATTAAGCTGCCCTGTAGCAAGGAATCCGGGCCTGCTGCTCTGGCCTCACAGCCAGTCCCAAATAACAGTTCTGTGTTCCTGAATTAAGCCTTTTCCTTGTGATAGAATTACAATTCAAAGGTTACTGCAAAACTCACTATGCGCCCAACCATCCTTTGGCCTGGGCTGGGTGTCCATTTAAGATGGAGGGCTGTCACACTGAGACTTTTAAAATCAGGCAGCAGAACTGCAGTCCCAGCAGCACTTCTAATTGTGTTCAACAAATCAAGGTCAAACAAAAAGTAGGTCAGCTGTCAACATGACAGGTGAGTCAGATGCTGCAGGCCCTGCGGCATAGCTGCTTGGTGAACAGCAGGGGGCACCACTGCCCAGTGCAGATGCTCAAATGGTCCTTCAACAGGTCCTCACCACACCCCAAGCAGGGAGGCATGGGGGGCATAGGGTACTGGGCTTACTGATCAGCAGTTTAAACAGCAGTGCTTCCTGGCATTCACCAGACTGCAGAGCCCTTAAAGGAAGGCCTGAGAAGCAGTCTGCGAGCACCATGTGTTACTGAGATTACTTCCAGCTCCTTAGAAACCAGGATGCTCCAAGCAGTGTGGAGCAAAATGAGCTCAGGCTAGAATAGAAGCAATCTGCCTCCCAACAGGAGGCTCCCTGCTTGCTGGTGGTTCACTTGGGCACGGACTCAAAGGGCATCATCTGAGGCCAGTGAGAAGCTCTAGGAGCCGGTTCCTAACCCAGAAGGTTAGGATCCACTCTGAATGGCAGCCTCTTAGTGAACTGGCACCTCTCATTAGAGAACTGGGGTGTGCATGTGGTCCGGCTCCCAAAACTCATAGTGTGGCCAATATAGTTATAGGGACAGGTTTTTTAAAGTGGACATCCAGAAATGCTGGGAAGTAGGGGGTCACAAAGTATCGAACCTCTTCAGAGGGGCCTCAAACCGACAGTGCCCCCCCCCGCTGTCACGTGTTGCAGGGTTCTATTATCTATTAACTGTTAACATGCACATACTAGTGTTTGCTCTTAGTGCCTGAGCATTAGGTCAGAGGAACTCTCTCTGCCTTGCTTGGTTCCCTTGGCAGAGTCATGGAAACATCGCTGGCCTTCAGTGAGTACTCTGTACATACCCACAGCAGGAATGAGCATGTATACAGACCTCCGCAAGGGTCTGGAACAGGAGAGTCCCCATGCAATGCTAGGAAACTGGTCTTTGTGCACAATGGGATAAAGCAAGGCTCAGGGAGGGTGCCCGACTGCTCAGGGGTACATATTTAGTAGGCAATGGAGATGAATTTCAAAGCCAGGTATGCAACATTCCAACCCTGCTTTTGCAGTGAGCACCCACTGCTTTCAGAATCTAGAAGCAGCAAAGAGTAACAACTTTTGAGGGGGAACCCACCCATCAGGAAGAACTTTTCCATCAACCACCTAATTAATATACGGCAGGCTCAGCTCCTGCAACCCAAATCCAAGTCCTGTTCCCATCTTCAGAGAGCACTGACAACCACAGCCGGAGCAGGGTGGAGAATTCTGGGCCTTCTCTCTTGCAGTGACAGTCATCATAGCCCGTCGCTGTTAGCAACAGCAGGCTACTCCACGGTTCTCTGGAACAGTTCCAAAGAAAGGCCCGCAGGCAAGTCTATGCCTGGCAGTGGTATGGTAAGGTCCTTGGAATTTGTCTTTTCCCAAACCAAGACTCAGACACTTGAATAAATCAGAAGGAGAGGGGGGGAGCACAATTTTTAAAACTGAAATCTCCCAAGTCTTTAAGTTGACAAGTGGCAACTGGTGTCGACCTGAATTGAGAACATTAATCTCTGCAGAAGCTAAGTTTATCCCCATTATAATCTATACACCACAACAACACTCCAATCCGTCTGATATTTCGGGCCGAGCACCCCCACGCACACCAGGCTGTCTGCTAGTTGCCGGCTCTGCCATGAATTCATGTGCAAATCAGCAGGTGCATCTCATCAAAACGGCCAGGCTAGCTCTAGTGCGCAAATCCATTTCCCAATTACGAGAAATAAATGCAAGTACAAATGTCATCAGACAGGTATTTCCAAATGCTACCAGGAGGCTCTATGGCCCTTAGACACAAGCATCCTTTAGATGCGCTAAGTCCTCCACAGTTACCAAGGAGCAAAACCATGGAGACAGAAGAGTACACAGCCTGACCCTGGGTATGGAGGTGCGGCTGGAAATGGTGGACTTGAGGGCAGTCCCTGATGAAAGAGCCAGGCGTGTGGGGTAGTTTTTTCTTATTTTGGGGACACAGGTTTACAAACACCACCAGATTCACAAGGTAATCACACACACACACACACACACACACACACACACACACTCCCTGCAAAGATAAGAAGTACCATACTTTCTTCTGTCACTTCTGTGACACTTAAGTCAACCCTACAACATAAATGACCTCCCAGGAAGTATGGGCTTCTCATAGCACATGGATTGACAATGACTAGTATGGGAAATTGTACAAGCTCCTACAAGGACATCCAACCATGGAGGATTGTTTAGTCAGTGGCAATACACAATGAAGATGCTACCCAGATTTAGCTTGAACTCACTCCTATGATAGGGACAAATGGCGCACCAGAAAAAGAACAGGAATGCCAACATGGGGGACCAAAAGGTCCCAGACAAGATGAACTTGGGAGCAGCAGTGTGGGACAGGGAAAAAGGCAGGCAGGGTACTACCTGCATCCTAGCTGTGTAGTCCCCCAGGACATTAATGGTGATGATAATAATTGTATCTGCAATGTGCCATTAGTGACTGACAGAGCAATATTTAACTCACAGCAAGCAGTACGTGTATGCTATTTCTTTTCTTTCTTTTTGTTTTGTTTTTGGTGGAGGGAGCGAGGCAGTACCTTGTATAGCCTAGGCTGGCCTCAGACTCTACAGCCAAGGATGACCCTAAGCTCCTGCTCTTGCTGCCTCCACCTGCCAAGCACTGAGTAGGTATGCAACCACCACACCTGGGACATGTTATTTCATTTCATTTTCACAGTAAGTCTATGGACCCTCTCTATGTTACATCCATTTTCCAGATATGGAAAGAGAAAGTTGAAAAGACTCGAGTCACATTCCCAAGGGCTACAGTGAGTTGAAGTTCAATCAGAATCTATCCGGTTCTGAGTCCACGCTCTTAAGGATGGCAGAACACACATGATCTGTTTCACACCACAGTTAGCACCCTGGAAGCCCTCAGATGTAGCTGCTAATGTTATCTCTATGCCACGAAATGGCAGAGGCGAGAGGTGGCCTCTAGAGACAGAGGCATTTTACTTCATGGGGCTCAGACTTTGGAGCAAGGCCTAAGAAACTAGGATGCAGCCAGACTCAGAGGTGCAGCCTGTCAATCCAGCTACTCAAGAGGCTAAGACAGGAATACCCTGAGTTCAAGACCCGCACCACTATTAAGTGAATTTAATTAAGGGTAAGACTGGACTTCCTCAGAGATTCATCAGAACTTCCTTCTCTTCCTCAGAGAGTTCATCAGAACTGGAGAGGACTGGGTTCTTAGAAAAAAAAATTAGCTCTCATCTGTAGAGGTGCTTCCCTGAGTGCCCCTCAGAGCACTCTGCAGTTCTACCCAATGCTCCTCAGAGAGATGCTCAGAGAGCCAATAACCTTACATAAAACATCCACAGTGCACGTTTTCAAAACATCCACAGTGCACGTTTTCACGGTGAGTAAAACAGTGGGGAGAGTTAGTTACCTGCCTCTCTCCATACCAGCTCATTCCACCACACTAATCCAATACAAATCACAGATCCTCAGAGAGTCTCTGAGTCCTGTCATCTGTACCCTCAGCATAGACTCAGCATCGATTTCCTGGACCATTCTACCAGCCTTTGAAGACTTGCTGCCACCTCCCTCCCACAGTCCAGCCCCCACACTGCCACCAGCTGGCTTTCTAAAATAAAAGGGCTGACCAACATCACTCACCTCCTGAAAAATGTCTGCTGGAACTGCAATACCGGAACAGACGCCATGCCGGTATATACTAATTCAGCCACAGACTCATCACAGCTCATCTTTAAAGCCCCAGAGGAGTGAGAATAATAAACAAGGACCCTCCTTGTGGATTTCTATTCTAGAGAAATACAACACACAGTATACAAGCAGACAAAGTAGTGATGACTGGTAATGGAAATTAACAGAGTGTAAGGACGGGACAATGGCTGGGAAGACTAAGGAGAGGGAACAGGTTTTTGTTTTGTTTTAAGTATTTTTAAAGACAAGTGAGAAATTACTTGAATGGAAACCAGACCGGAAAAGCCTGAGTTGTGTAACAGTTTCCTCTGAGACTGAAGCATTGTATCCTACAGGGAAGCTCCTTAAGCAGGAAGATAAACAACTCAAAATAGTGGCAGGAAGTCCCTGAAACTAACCAGATTGATTAAGTACCTCCCCACCAGAGTAAACAATAAAGGCTGAGTGTTCCTTTCAGAAGAGAAGCAAAGCCAGCTGCAAGGAAGACTCAAAACAAGCAAAGCTGCAAAGAGGAGATGAGACAGGCTGGCTGGAAGAAGCTCAAACCAGCCAAGCTGCCTGGAAGAAGTTTGGACCAACTGAAGGACCTGGAAGGGATGCTCTCCAACCTGTGGAACTGTCAGCAGGCTATGCCTTGTGTTCCAGGTTCCCAGCTTTGTGAGCTGTCACCAATGCTGGGGTGGACTTTGGTAATGCAGCTGTCTTTGAGTCATTTCTGCTCCTGTAAGTAAATCCAATAAAACTCATTGGTTCACCAAGCTAGACTTTAATGGTATCTGTACTTCGGCCAGTTCTGGGTTCCCAGGAGGAGTTTTGCCACACAATATTTAGACAGGCACAAATGTGGGAGAATGGCAAGTGAGACCGAGCTGAGTTGAGTGCAAAGGCCCGAGGCAAGTAAGAGGACCAAGAGGAAGATGCAGAGGCTGTCGAAAAGTCAGCTAAGCAGAGAGAGCCAAGGGGAAAAACGAAGGGACGGCAGGCAGGGGCAAGATGTTTAGTTTCTAATTCCAAGCATGCCAGAGGCCACTGGAAAATGGAAGAGGAAAGGGGCATGAAGGCCTTGCTTGCCCTTGCCTATCTGAGGAACACTAACAGCAGTAGGACCAGTGCGGCCAGTGTACTAGCTAAGACAAAGAAGGACTGGATGAGGGCAGAAAGGGCCAGTACCTTTCAGGTGTACTCGGAAGGAAAATCTCTTTAAGAATTACTGTCAGGCAAAGTAAGGATGGGGAGAAGATACAGAATCAATGCTGGCATCCACATTTGGGGCTTGAATGGTTTCAGAAAAGATGGGTGGTCTGTGGAAGAGCAGGGCTGTCTTCCCAGACAGTCTTACCTTTCTAAAAGAACAAATTGGGACGTCTGCTTAGCTATACTGGTCTGGGATGGCCAGAACATTGTATCACATGGCTCAGTATAAGTGTATGAGATGAGGGCCCAGGGGCAAGGTGCAGGCTGGCACCAAGACTCAGGGTGGGGTGTGTTTACCATGACACAGCAACTTGGAATCGCCACTGCTGACCCCAGCCCCAGACACGTACCCTATGTCTCACCATCAAGCAGGTCCCTATCTCTGCCTGAAACCCTTCTGCTCAGGATATAGCTGGCACACTGGCACTCATCTTTTTAGACTCAATCTAAAGTAATCTGAGAGGCCCTCACAGCCACCCTGCACGGGTCCTCGAGCCCCTGCAGTCTCCCTCTGGGTTCCATCACCTAACCTGAAGCCTGAGCACAGAGGACATTTGGATGAATGGAGTCCTCATTGCTGAGGGGCCTAGAAGAACCAGCCCACAGGTAGCAGTGACTTGCAGCCCTGCTGCTGTCTGCCTTGGGAAAGGCTGCAAAATGAGGCGCTGTGACTGAAGCACTAATAATGCTCAATGGGGTGGAATGCTTTCTTCCCTTGGGGACTTTCTAGCAACAAAGAGATTCAAGAAATCCAAACACTGAGCATCTCAGGGGGTGGCGAAGTGTAATGAACGTGGTGCCTGGCGATGGTGTTTAGGTTCCAGCTGCAGAAGCCCAACGTGCTGACTAGTTTTATGTCAACTTGACACAGGCTAGAGTTATCAGCTAGGAAAGAACCTCAATTAAGAATATGCCTCCATAACGTCGGGCTGTAGGCAAGTCTGTAGCGCATTTTCTTAACTAGTGATTGATGGGGAAGGGCCCAGCCCATTGTGGGTGGGGCCATCCCTAAGCTGGTGGTCCTGGGAAATACAAGAAAGCAGGCTGAGTAAGCCAGGAAGGACAAACTATTACTAGCACCCCTCCATGACCTCTGCATCAGCTCCTGCCCTGTTTTGAGTTCCTGTCCTGACTTCCTTTAATGATGGACTAGGATGTGGAAGTCAAAGAACCCTTTCCTCCCCAAGTTGCTTTTGGTCATGGTGTCTCATCACAACAATGATAATGCTACGATAACGCTACCTGGGATACCCAGTATGGGTGCCCACACTCACTGGGGGGCCACTGGTGTCAAGAGCTCACACCCGTTACCTACAGCTACCTTAGAGAAGACGCGAGTGGGAGGGGAGAGCGTGCCATCACGTGTGACTGTGAAGCAGAACAAACACTTTTAGATGATTCTGGACCCATGACAAGGAAGACCGCAGGACAGCAGCCTGCACCAAGCAGGCTGAACGGGCAGCCACTCAAATCCAACCCAAGGCATGGATGCTCTGGTGTGGGGGACTGGGTGGGGGCAGCACCGGGGCAAAGAACCCTGGGTCTGGACTGCAGCCCCCTGTGCATGCCCGCTATACTAACCTTTCTAAGCCTCAGTTTTCTTACCCACAGGGAACAAGGGACAGTCTGTTTCCCAAAGCTGCCTGATGTTCTGGGGACTGTAGGGCAGGTGCATGTGGCTGGCATAGAGCAAACATGGGAGGTGGGGGTGGGGTGGAGTGGTGGCAGTTTCTTCATTGCTAAGGCACAGTAAGCAGAGAAAAGGGGTGGAGCGAGAGAACCATGGGAAAGCACAGGTGAAACCCAAGGATAATAAATAGGACCTTTGAAGGCTTACCACAGCATAAAGAAACTACTCGGGAAAGAGGTGGGGATGGGGGGAACTGGGGATCAAAGCTAACCTTGGCTTCACAGCAAGTCTGAGGCTAGCTAGATGGCACAAGAATTTGTTGAAAATGGTGGGGTGGAGCCGGGCGGTGGTGGCGCACACCTTTAATCCCAGCACTTGGGAGGCAGAGGCAGGAGGATTTCTGAGTTCGAGGCCAGCCTGGTCTACAAAGTGAGTTCCAGGACAGCCAGGGCTACACAGAGAAACCCTGTCTCGAAAAACAAAACAAAACAAAACAAAAAAACCCCAACAACAACAACAAAAAAGAAAATGGTGGGGTGGGCGTGCAGCTGGGAGAAGAGAGAGAAAAGAAAATTTCTTATGAAATTCTAAGTCTGTTTTGTGTTTGTGTGGGGGTTTTTTGTTCTGTTTTGTTTTTTAGGATGGGATGGAAAAGAAAGCATAATGAAAGAAAACAGGAAGAGAAAAGAGATGCATTAACTTCGAATATATCAACATATTGGCAGAGATCAAAGGAAGTTGACATGTATACACAAAGAACTATGCTGTTTTAATGAACAGCACTGCCTATGAATTATTCGTGGGTTTAATCTCTAACTCCAATTCAATCTTCAATACCCTACTTGTTTGAAAACTTTTTCTCATATACCCAACCTCCACGCAGACAGACATTTTCTTGATCCTGTTGTCCTAGGCAGGGTATAGCTGTGTAGACCTGACTGGTCTGGAACTTGCTACATACGCCAGACCTCAACCTTGTAGTGATTCCTACTGCCTCTCTTCCCATGCCTGATAGAAGGAAAGGGGGAAAGACAGATCCTTCCTAACATGGAAGATGACAGCAGCTATCAATGTCAGACTCTGATCTATGTACAGTTACTCACATAAAATAGACACACAGCTAGGGAATTTTGTTTGATTTTTATTTTTATTTTACTTTTATTTATTTATTTTTTTTTACCATTCATAGTACCTAACTTTCTTCTAGTCCCCAGACTGAAGTCCACACATCTGTCTAGCAGCAAGTGAAAGGATGGGCAAAGGCGTGGCCATCTGAGAGCAGGCCTTCTTAAGGATCATGCACCACCAGGGTTCACGGTCAGTGAACCCAGAACTTACTGTAGGGTGTTAAATGTTTATCATTTTAAGAAAATCATTCGATAATAGCAGCAGCCGTGGACTTGCTTCACTCTGCCAGGTGCTGTCCAGGCACTTGGCACCCAGGCTGGCCAATGTGGGTCACACAGCCACTGGGCATGGGGCCAGGAAGGGCCTGTCTGACAGAGCTGCCTCAGAGAGAGGAATGAAGAGCTTAGACTCAACGTTGCAGAACTGTGCTCAGTCATTTTTGTCATTGTCAAAACAACATTTGCTCTGACAATGCTACGGAGGTGTAGCCGGCGATTCTCGGTGTGTTTCTGTGTCACCTCACTCACGCCACAGCCTTCTCAGGCTTTCAGTCTCCACCAGGTGTCCCACGGCTACTGCTAACAAGGGTACTTCTGGAAACAATGCTTATGATAGCAGATACTAGATGGTGTTTTCTACATGTGAGAATCATACAAAGGGTACATCCCTTGTTACGGTGCCACCTTCAAAATAGGAGCAGCCTGATGGTTTGTCTCAGGTCAGGGCACAGCTGACATCCCAAAGCAGGCCTGTCTCCAGAGCCTATGGCCAGGGTGACAAGTGTCCTTTGAAGGAGACTTGGAGGCTATCTGCACTTTCAGGGCATCTCAGTCTGCAGCCAATAATGGTGCCCAATCCTTGCTATCATCCCTACTCCCAGCCCCCACTGTCCCCTTTCCCTACCTAGTCAAATGCCATTTCTGTTTTTGTTTTTCTCACTAAGTAGCAGTGTTGAGTCATTTGGACTTGAGCCATGCTGGCCTTAGAAAGCCCTAACAGCCTGGTAAGGTGCCCTGGGGAACCCAGCTTCCTCTGCAGCCCAGCCCCTGACCAGCTGCTTGGAGTCCACATCACTCTGGGAGGAGGGTCCTAATGATATGCCAGTGGTCATAGACTGTGAAAGCAGGGAGGGGAGTGTCTTCAGATTAGGCAAGGAGAGAGTATTTCTTTAGCCAAGAACAATGATATATTATTCAAAGTGGCACACCAGTCCCCTGAGAAGAGGAGGTGTAGTTGAGTGATAAATTATGCAAGGGAAACACACACACTACACACACACACACACAACACACTCACATACACACACACACACACCAGTAGTAGCAGCAGCAGCAGCAACAGCATGTGCATCTGCACCATGAAGCAGCTCCTCTTAAGGAAGTAACTTCAGCTTCTCCCTCGCCCTTTCTGCAGAACCTAAGACCATAGACACTACCTCCAGGGCTACCCTGGGTCCTGATGAAGTCCAGAAGGACAAGGGTGGCAGGCACACAGATCATTATGACCCGAGTGGTCAGTTATCCTTGGGAGTGTATGCTGGTCCACATACCAGCCTCTGTCCTAGGAGGCCAGTGACTCCTTTCATAACACAAAGAAAAAAAATAAAAAAAAGACAACGGGACAAGTGGGATCCAGGTAGACAAGGCCACATGCAGGGCCAGACTCCACCAAGCCTCCATGTTTCCTTAGCAGATGGCTCCATTGCAGACCCCAGGAAGTAAGGCTTGGGCTAATGCCATGGCATAGCAAAAGGAAGTTCCACAGAGCGGAGCGTCTGCGAGGATCTTTCACAGTCAGCACCCAGACAAGGGGAAGGGATACTCCAGGGATGAGTGGATGGTCCCTTAAGCTGTCAGTCAGCGCAGGGTGGGACACCTACTTACAAGTTTTAGTTACTGTTGCCATCCTGGGGCTCCCAGGGGTTGCCCAACATGGGAACAAATAGCCATCTGCCATAAGGACACAAATAAATGTGAGATGACGTCTGTGATGAACGCTGGCCAGGAAGAGAAGGATGGGTTGCTGGCACGCATGACTCAGGACATACAAGAATAGGCACAAGCACACACTGGAAGCCTGGAACATGGGACTAGTCTCCCCACTGCCAGAGTCAGTCAGGCCTTGGTATCCTGCATGGTGTCTTCTGGGTAGTCACAATAGTACTTCGGTTGACGTGTCTGAGCCCCTACCTGCAGCAGCTTCCCACCAAGCACTTTGGCACTGCTTGACACACACGCAGCTGTCAATCAGGGGTAGACAATGATATGTAAAAATCAATGGTTAGACCTAGGCTTCTGAGCTGAGGAGGTGGCTCGAGCTGGAGAGCTTGCCTAGCATGAGAAGGCCTTAGGCTCAGTCCCCAATACCAAAACCAGATTCTGTTTCCCCCCAAGGAAGGACCTAGCTTTCTTATCAAGGAAGGCTTTCCACTTTATCTGATGAAATGCAAGGACCTCACAGGCGTGGGATGGGCAAGGCAGGGGAAAATGCCTTCCGTGCAGAGTGGGCAGCTGTGGAAAGTCCCTGCACAGGGAGGCAGTCTGATAGGAAGGAAGGCAGCTGAGAAGCCCGTTCAGGCACCCTGGTCAGCAAGACACCTCTGGGCCTAGAACAACTCTTCTGGGAAGCCTTCCTAGCTTGCAGATAAGAGCTGCATTCTTGGCACAGCATCTCAGTTCTACACAGAATAAGGAAGTGAAGGAGGCAAGCATGGAGCCCAAGGTCCCCCACAAAACATGTACACTGATATGCTGTAAACTCAGTCACTATGTTAGCTGCTGGATGGAATGCACACACTTATCTGGGACACCTAAGAACCTTGCATGTTCATGTCACTTCTCAGTACACACTCTCTGGTGGCATCACAAGAGTCTATATGCGGTAGAGGGTGACTAGGGATCCACACCCACCAGCCAGACCAGGGGAAAGGCTACCAGACAGGAGCTGGCAAGAATCAGTGCTGGGCTAATTTAGGATATTTGAGATTCATCCAAGACCAAGCAGGGTGGACTTCATTCCTAAGAATTCCGTGATGGATTATTTTTCATTTTGAATTGCAAGTATTATTCCATCAACAACAGCAAAATATAGTTGAAAGTTAGAGGCAAAGAACATAGGGAATAAATGCTCCCGAAATCCTAGGATGTCAAGAAGCACAACAGCCAAAAACTCCAGCCTGGAACAGTCTGTTTGGCACCTGAAGCTAAGAAGGGATCTGACCCAATCAAATCCAACCACCAATGAACTTCCAACTCCAGGTACACCTGATCACATTACAAATCTGTTGTTTAGCTGTGCAAACAGACTCTGCTATCCACACTCTTTCAACAAACACTTCCTGAGCCAGGTGCACTGTACTGGCTGGGAACGAAGAGGGAGGGTGTTTCTGTGTGTGTGTGTGTGTGTGTGTGTGTGTGTCTGTGTGTGTGTGAGAGACTGTGTCTGTGTGTGTTGTCTGTGTCTATGTAAAGAGTGGAGGGGGAATTGTGTGTATCCATGTATGTCCATGTTTGTGTGTGTGTGTGTGTGTGTGTGTGTGTGTGTGTGTTCTGCACCCTTAAGAAGCTCAGAGCTCAGTTTACTGAGCATTATAGATAAGTCAACAGCTCTCCTGTAAGTGCCTTATGCACCAGAGAACCATGCAATGTATTATGGGAGTCAGGAGGAAGATCAGCTCCAGGTCCAGGGAGGAAATGAAGGGGTATCTAGTAGAAGAAGAGAAATTGGAACTGAGTCCCTAGGTGGGGAGTAGTGGCTAGCTCATTCTCAGATGAGAACCCAGAGCTTGAAAAGGAACTAAAAGTAGAGGCCATTGGTGGGCTGGGCTGAGGTTGGAATTTGTGACACTATAGCAAGTGGCTAAATACCAGGTAATGGAAGACTACAGGCTCTGAAAGGGCTGTAATGCCCTTTACTCTAAAACCACTGAGGATCCCAGGGAGAGGTTTAAGTAGATGAAAGCCATGAGATGTGCGAGTCAGAAACACAGTTTTGACCGGAGTATGAACTAGAATGAGAGAGGAGAAAGATGGGTAGGAGAGCCAATTAATAGGAGGGGGTGTGGCTTTCTCCCATAAATGATGAGTCCCAAACAATGGGGGAAGAGAAGAAAAATAATTGACAAGGGTCAGTGAGGCGGCTCAGCAGGTAAAGGGAACTGCCACACAGACCTGACAATCAGAGTTGAATCCTTAAACCCATGGTGGAAGGAAAGAACAGATTCTTGCACGTTATCCTCAAACCTCCACACATGTATGCACTCTAGCGCGCACACACACACACACACACACACACACACACAAGGGTGGGTGGAGGTTTAGGGGGAGAGAGAGGAGGCTAAATAAAATAGTTTGCAAATTATCGGAACATGGGAGCCACTGGATATGACAGATGAGGGAAAGGCAAGGCAAGGCAAGGATGAGTCAAGATGAGGAGAGGGAGGCAGACCAGGGGCACTTGGGGGAGGACACTGTTGGGAGACTTGGTGAAGTCTGGCTGTGAGGCAGCTCTACAGGTCTCTGGAACAAGAGTACAGAGGAGCTCATCCGGGAGGACAGCACGAAGAGGAAGAGGGGTCAGGCAGAACCTGACTCTAAAGATGGGAAAGGGCGGGAGACAAGCAGGCTGAGGAGGGTAAAGGAGAACCCTGGGATGACCCAGGGCCAGAGCACTGAGCACAGCCAGAGAGCCCTCAGGAGGGTGCCTTGCCTGAGGGGGCCAGGGCGATGCAGTCCTAAGCAAAAGACCAAGAGGAAGTGTGGAGAGCTTAGCTGACAAACCTGCACTTACTCCTAAAACTTCCATGTTTCCCCAGAGATTCCCACTCTACTTGTAAGAGAGGCCTTCCCTGACTACCCTACCTGACCATCCGCCCCTCATTCTCTACTCTACCTCACTTTACAATTTACCATGAGCATTTCCAGTGTTCTAGACATGCTGTTGCCTGCCTTGTGATGACACAGACCACCTGCCCCACCCTCCCCCTCCCATCCTGTGTCATCACTGTAACTATAGTACTGAGAGCAGGGTCTGTCACTGTGTCTCTGGTGGTTTGAATGAGAATGGACCCCATAAGCTCATATATTTAAAAACGTGGTCCCCAGTTGCCCAGTTGGTGGGACTGTCTGGGAAGGATTAGGAGGTGTGGCTTTGGTGGAGGAGGTATGTCACTTAGGGTGGGCTTTGAGGTTTCAAAAGTCAATGCTATTCCCCATTAGCTCTCTTGGCCTGGTGGTTGTGTCTCTAGACATAGGTTCTCAGCTACTGCTCCAGTGCATTACCTGCTACCACATTCCCTGCCTCTGAAACATAAGCCCCAAATTAAACACTTCCTTTTACAAGTCTCTTGGTCGTGGTGTTTTATCATAGCAATTGAAAAGTAACAAAGTCAGTAATCAATATTACCTGACCCTCTAGAAGCAGCAAATAATTAAGTGAGCACGTGACATACTTCACACTTGACTGTGCTAAATGCTGGGGACATAGTGAGAAAACAAAATTTCGTAGCTTGATGTTGGAGATGAGCAGAGACTAACACCTTCAAGCATTGGCAAAAAACAAAAACAAAAACAACAACAGCAACAAAAAAAACCCCTGCAGCATGATCACAGGGACTTCATTCCATTCTCATGTCTTTTGTAGAGCCACCACCTTCTCCAACTGAAGGACCATCTTCCTGGGAAGCTATTAACACTTGAGGTTTGATTGTCATTTCTTCCGGATTTTCAAATGTGTTTCTCACCCTTTTCACAGGTTCCTGAGAAGTGGGAACACCTGCCCTCTGTTCTCAAGTGTTAACCTGACTCCATTTATATCTATGTAAGTGGGAAAAGAAATCCCAGACTTAGATAAGAGAAAGCAAACGGCACACGGGTCATGCAGAACTGGGTTCCAATCCCTTGGTACTTTGGACGGGCTATTCAAAGTCTTAGTGGCTGGGTTTCCTTAGAGCTGAAACTGGAATACTAACTCTCCCATCAGAGCTCATGTAAAATTAAAATGGGATGATGCACTCGGGGAACTCAGTTCTCTACTTGATACAGGATGAGGGCTCCGCCAACGGTGGCTCCATAGATAACCCACTGCTTCTGCTGTTTGATCTCTAACTGCTACCTTCACGCAAACCAAGCCAAAAGGTGAAAAGTCCTAGATTTCCATCCACAGGAGTGTATGTCAAGATGCACAAAACAAGAACTGGTCAGCAACCTCAGAAACAATCTCACATCCCACACACTTGTCCAGACTCCCCCACAGTAAGTCTGACTTCAGTTTTGGCTATTCTATTTCTCTCCTTCATTTTATGCAAACACAACTATTTCCTCCTGCAGATCACATCTCATCTCACGGCAAGACTCCAAACCCAAGCTGGATTCCATGGTGCAAGTTGTGGCAGAGTTGGGAACACCACGCCTCAAAGCTAGCCTAAGAACACTGTTGGAAGCCCAGTGTGCACACAAGCGCCAACACACTCAGCTCCAAGAAAGGAAAGGAGGACTGGTCACGACATGTTTGACCTGCCCCAAAGCTACAGGATAGGCTCCTCGGGCCCTATCTTCTGTTTCAGCTATAAGAAAACCCGTTTCCTTGGCCTCTGGGTATCTCTTACCTCTACTTCCCACCCTGAGTTATGCATGTTTTCTAAAACTCAGCCCTCCACTTACTTGAAACTACTGTGTGGGGCTGGAGAGATGGCTCAGTTGTTAAAGGCTAAAGCTCACAACCCAAACTAAGATGTCTATTCTACATCTTCAGACATAACTATCTTGGCCCAGCTTCAGTCCCGTATCACCAACTGTAAACTGGACATTTTCCTATGAATGAGCCAATGTCATCTCATTCAATGTCATTTAATTTAAAACAGTGTCACAAGAGTAGATGAAATTCAGTGTTGAGGACTTGTCAAACATGCATGAAGGCCTGGGTTCAGTCCTCAACATGGCAGCCAATCAATTGGTAGCAACATTAACTATCTTTCCAGCTCCAGGGCCTACACTCCTGTTGATGAGACTGCCGTGAAACACCAAATTTCAACTTTCGTCTTTGACTCCTGTCTTTACAGTCAAGACAGCAAATGAGATGGGCTCTTCCCTTGCAACCCGCACTGACTGTATCTGCCACTGGCCACATGACAGCACTGTGCATTTCCTCTATAACCTCCTCTCTAGCCATCACCTAAGTGTTCCTAAAATGTCACTTCAGTCAGTTCTCCACTCAATGTAAACTTAAACAGATTCCTACTGTCTTGAAAGTAGCTGGCACCAGGGTCTAGAAAAGGAGTTGACAAACAACAGACCACAGGTTTTGTAGACAAGGTTTTACAAAAGCACAGCCATTCCCCCGCCCCTTCATTTATATAGCAGCCTGGCTGCTTTCAGGTTACCCAAGCAGAGCTGAGTAGCTCTAACAGACCACATCGGTCTATAAGGCAAAAATATTTAGCCTCTGGTCCTTCGCTGAACAAGTGTGCTGACCTGGGCTGTAATAGTCAGATGGCAAAGATCTATGCTGCCTCAAACACAGCTTTTGTTCCTGTTGGTCTGTAGATAGGCCCACTTTCTTTACACCCTATATCTGTGTTCCATGTACAGAAAATCTCGTGATCCCTAGACTCTTTCCCATCTACCTTTTCTTCTTAGAGAATGCCAAAGTGCCATTTGTCTGTGAGGTCCATCCCTGAAGTCCAGGGGTTCTCCTCCTCTTACCTCTGTCTACACCAGTGGTTCCTAATGCTGTGACACTATAATACAATGCCTAATGTTGTGGTGATCCCTGCAACCAAAAAGTTATTTTTGTTGCTACTGTTATGAATTATAATAAAAATATCTGATATGCAGGATATCTGATGTGCAACCCCTGTGAAAGGGTCATTCAACCTTCCAAAGTGGTTGCAACACACAGGTTTAGAACAACTGATCTACACCAATCATATAAACCTAGAGAGAGATTTCTCTATCCTTTCTGCCTATGATACAGACTTCTATGGGACTCAGGCTTCACAACATCCACTGAGCACCTGCAGTAATGACAACTTTGCTCCCCATCCCAAACACAACCTTAACTGCATCATTTGGTAAAAAGGCATCAAACAAACTTACCAGTGAAGGCCTAGGGTTCCACATTTGAAAACTTAAGTTTGGTTCCAAAAGCATTCACCGCAGCCAACACCACCTGAAAGCAAGGAAATAAAAGTTCAGCTCTGGAAGAGAATGTTACATGTCGTCTTCCAACTGGTGCTATGCATTAAGTTTTGACTAACCATTCTCCTAGGATCCAGCTCTGCTCTGTCTAGAAAACCCCAGCGTACTCTGCCTACCTGATAGCCCAGGTACCCACCCTCTCAGCTTCCATGAAACACTTGTGACATGTCTGTAGTAACACATGACACACTGATATGACAGGATTTCTTACTTATTTGGGAGTGGGAGGGTTCTCGACTACAGGTTTTTAGAGGGATTTGTAGAATTCACCCTCCCCCTTGAATCTGCTGTCTAGAATACCACATGCATTTAGACAGTCCTCAGTAAATGTATAAAGTGGATGGGAAAAAACACCCATTCAATTCATTACCACATGTGTGTTCTAGAAGAACCTGGTTTTCACCAAAGGAATGCATGCCCCAGTGCCATTGCTTTGAATAGGGAATAGTTTGCCAGAAGAATTAATGAGATTAATCTAAAGGCACCTTGGCAATGACACGCCCCTGGGCAGAAACCTTCAGAGGCTCCCAGAATCAAAGCCAGGATGTCAGGCCTGTACCAACTGGTCCAGCCTCACGTGGCAGCCTCAGCTCACCTGGATTCCTCAAATGGACCCTACTTGTCCAGAGAGACAAGACAGACAGTGAATTCCCAAACACAGAGCCCTTCTTCCCCCAAGCATCCCCTCCAGTTGGATGTCTTCTTCCACTGCGTTGACCACCTACTGATGCTATCCATTACAACACTGTAGCCCATGCCGGGTTCATAATGCCCTCTGAGGTGGGACTCTTCCTTAGGCTGTGGTGAAATGCATATAAGATAAAGTTCATAATCTCAGCCATTTGGCAATAGAGAGCTTGGCGGTGCTCACTGTGCTCCTTTGAGCAGCCACTGCCAGCAGTGAGTCTCAGTAAAACACGCATTCATGCATGCATGAATGAATGAATGAATGAAAGAATGAATGAATGAATGAATGGAGTGAATACACTGCTGAGCTCTACCATGGTACTATATTCACGTGTTTTCTGGATTAATTTCAACCCATCTTAAATGTCTGTCTCTGTCTCTCTTACACACACACACACCCTTGGAGCAGAAACTCAAGCCTATTTGTAAGATTTAGCTAATTTAGCTGTGATTTGTCCGTCAAGCCACTAGACCCACCGTCATGTCCTAATCCCCCCTTATAGACACTGCCACTTTAGCTGGCTGCTCTCCTGCCACGGCTAGCATGCCTTCTTGGTTTTCCAGTCACCTCACTGGCTCCTTCACTTTGTTTCTTTTTCCTTATCTTCTCTCGGTGGCCTCGGGGCCTACTTCTCTCTCTGCTGTCACTCCCTGGTGGTCCTATCTAGTCTGATTCAATATCACCTCCGCACCTGATGCACACCCACATTTTTTTCTCCCAGCCTGCGCCTCTCCTTTGACCAACAGTTAATTGCTGGGGTCAAGTCAGGGGCACATTGCTCTATGTTGACTAGTGGGGGTCTCAAGCTCAGCACATCTAACACAGACTCCATCTTCCCAAGACTTGCTCCTGGCAGTGTCAGTGCTGCAGTGTAAGGTAACTTGTCCAGCTGCATTCTCAGGCCTTACCTTTCCCTCCATATCCGACGCTCACCCAAACTTGTTCTCACATCCACATAGTATTAGCATGGCCATTTCTCATCGTCTCCTCTGCTGTCACTGTTCTAGATTGTTACAACCACTTCCTAATGGGGTCCTTACTTCTGACTGCAGGGCCGTTCACACCTCTAGCCATAGCTGATTCTCATTAGAGGAAGAAGTCTGTTACTACATGAGTCATATCAGGTAACATTGCTTGAATTCTTCAGTCTTCCTGGCAAGGATGCCAGGGGGATAAGCATTTCTAAATCTACAGGCTCTGGGGCAGGTGGCAGGGCAAGCAGGGTTTCTAGGCCAATGCCACCATCCCCCACCAATTTATCATCCCTGTCTTGCCCGGCAGTCCTGATGCTCTCATATTCTCTGCCTTCTTGAAGAAAGGGAATATTTTGAAGGGAGTGAGAGACAGACAGTCAGTGTTCCTTTCCAGCTATGGTACCAATAAGAAGTCAGCAAAGGAGGCGGAAGACACCCAGGCTACCCCTGCCTCACAACACAGAGCAGCTGGCCGACACCACTATGATGAACAAACAACAACAACAAACAACGGAGCAGTGTGTGTACTGTGGAGAGGTGTAGCTGGAGATGGCAGTGACACTGAAAAAGACGGATGGGGTCAACATGCTGTCATTGTAGGGTCAGTGGGATGGTGTGCAGCCTGGAGCTTGGGCAGATGCAGACTCAGTCCCCTGAACATGCTGCCCAGCAGTGGGTGGGTGGTCCTGGCTCTGGGCAATGACAGGCAGGAGAAAGGTTCACGTTCTAGACTGGACCTCCTTGAAGGCCACATGGTTTGTGATGCCACCAGAGGCCATGCTGGTATCTGTCATCCATGCTACAGCCCCAGGCTTCAATAAAGTCTGAGGTTCGTGACAATGTATGCAATCTGTGTTGCTGACTGATTCCCCTAGGTGAGATCCTGGGTGGGACTTTACTGCCTAGCAGAGCTGGGGAGATTGCCATGGTGGGGTCTGTGCAGCCACTGTGGGCCATGAGTGGGTTGGTGGTCCTGATAAGGCCAGGGAATGTGTTGATGTCTGAGGTCCATGTTACCATCAAAGTTCATGCAGATGTCCAAAGTCTGCGCTGCTGCATGAAACCATGTTGATGTCCCTGGGTGAGGGAGAGCTGGCCTTGCTCTTCTCTGGCTACCACAAGGCTCTCCTCAGTTGATGGCTTCTGGTGCAGGTGCAGGAGGAGAAATACTCAACATCCTTTGGAGGGGGCAAGCCACTAGGAATCTGACCATACTCCAGTGAGTATGTAGACAACACAAAATGGACTTGTTTGTTTCCTCCTCCTCCTCCTCCTCCTCCTCCTCCTCCTCCTCCTCTTCTTCTTCTTCTTCTTCTCCTTCTTCTTCTTTTTCTTCTTCCTCTTCTCTTCTTCCTCCTTCTCCTTTTCTTTCTCTTTTTTCTTTCTTCTTTTTTGGGGGGAGAATTGGGCATAGGTGGCCTGGGAGATGAGCATGATGGGGTGCATGATAATTCCCAAATAACCAATTAAAAAAAACCGACTATGTTTCTTTTTCCTTTTGCTTTTAGATAATTTTTTGAAGTAGATTAAACAAATATTCATTCAAATAAGTGATTATTGAATTCTTGCTATGAAAAATATTGCTCTCCGAAAATTCATAATCTTGTTGAACCAGCAAAAGAAAAGCAAAACCAGAGCAATGAAGAAAAACAAAAAGTTACTGTCAAAAAAAAAGTGCCTAAGTCACAGCCTCAAGAAGCATGAGGTAAGTAAAGTCGGTCAGCACTCACAGACTTCCAGCAAACATGTTTGCCTCCCGGAGCATGAGACCTTACTCCCCTGACCCCCAGGGGATGCAAGCCCTTCTTAAACCTCTCTGTTTCGCCTAGCTGGTCGGCTAGTCAGTTGCTAAGTCTTGTTTACTTATTTGTATACCCACACCCATCTTCTCTTCCACCTCCTGGTACCATAACTAGAGGGAAAATTCAACTGATCACTCAGGAGCCATAGCTAGGGTCCCAGCAGCCCTGCAAACTAAGCTAATCAGAGCCTTGTTCTAGAACTGATGGCCAGATGCAGAGATAGGAACCCATACACACACTCGAGTTGTCAACAGGCTGCCAGTGGCTGTGTCCTCAGAGAAGGGCAGCTCATCCCCAGGTGCCAACAAAGCAACAGGGAACAGGAGCCCGAGGAGCCGCAGGCAACATCAACCCCCACTCAGAGTTGAGCTGCTTTGGTGAATGCCCACACCCCTTTTCCCAATTATGGACCCAGTAAGTTCCCACCTACACCTGTGCTAGAAGTGGGATTTTTGTCTCCCTCCCCTTCTCTTCCTTTGCCATCCTCCTTAGGTCAAGAACAGTTCCTAGAATGTTGTACTTAATCATTTATTAAGTGAATGTAGCAAGTACATTGGCTCCAGGACAGAAAGACTGGTGAAGCCCAACTGTTGTCTCCTAGCTATGTGATCTCAGGCAAGGCTGTCCAGCCTTGGGTGGCATTTGAATAGGTATAGCCCCCACAGACCCACTTGTTTAAATGCTTGGCCCACAGAGAGTGGTACTATTAGGAGGTGTGGCCTTGTTGGAGGAAGGATGTCACTGTGGGGGCAGGCTTTGAGATCTCCTATGATCAAGCTTCACCCACTGTGGCACAGTCTCCTTCTGCCTTTGAATCAGGATGTAGAACCCTCAGCTCCTTCTCCAGCACCATGTCAACCTGCATGCCACCATGCTCCCCACCATGTTAATAATGGACTGAACCTCTGAAACTGTAACGCAGCCTCAATGAAATGTTTTCCTTTATAAGAGTGGCCTTGGTCATGGTGTCTCTTCACAGCAATAAAACCCTAAGGAACCTTGTATGCACCTGTGTTTGTATGTTTGTGTATGCAAAAGCCCAAATATGTGCAAGTGCATATCTACACATATTTATGGAAGCCAGAGAACGACAATCTTGGTTGTCATTCTTCTGTTTCTCATGCCATCTTGTTTCTTGAGGCAGGATCAACTTACCAATTAAGCTAAATTGGCCAGTCCACCAACCTCAAGGAGCTGCCTATCTCCAACTCTGCAGCACTAAGATTAGAGCTGTAAGTCACCGTCTCTGTCTTTTCTACATGGGATCTGTGGTTCTAACTCAGCTCTTCAAGCACTTTCTCCTGAGCCATCTCCCTGGCCTTCTCTATTCTTTTTATTATTATTAAATTATTATTATTTATTCTCTATTCTTCTTATGACTCGATTTCTCTGCAAAAGAAGAGAAGCCACAGTACCTACTCAGAGGGTTTGGGAACTAACTAAAATGAGTTGAAATTCATTCCTTGGAAACAGCTCAGGCTCCCCAAATGCTAATTGCTCTTGTTAGCAACTCAAAGCCAGAGGCCCAGCGTGGGCTTCAGACACTCATAGGTCATTTGGAGGGTGGTGTAAGAAAGGAAAGAGCTGACTGGGTATTTACAAGCACAAACTCTTCTGGGAGCAATAAGCCAGCATTTAGTGAGATCTGAGAGTTGCCCAGGGCTCTCAGTAAATTGCCAGAGGTCAGAGACCCAAGTGGTGGCAGAGACGCATGGGTGGCTGCGGGGGAAAGCACTGCCACAGTGGCACCAGCCAGGCGATGAGACGCTCTGTGCCTTCCGAGAGCCAATTTTCACAGCAAAGCTTAGAGAGAGAAGCTTCTTACATTGTCTGGACAAGGTAACAAGGCTATAAAAATGGAACCACACAGAACCCATGGGCCCAATTTTCGAGGAAAAACAGCAATTGCCACAGCTTTTGGGGTGGGGGAGGAGTCAGACTTGGGTCTCAGCACGAAAACAGCTCTCAAATGGACATAATGAGGCTGCAGAAAAGCTCCTGGGTCTGCCAAATGGGTGGGGCTGGCTCTCCTCTGTCCCCCTTGTCCTGCTCCTTGCTTTCTACGGATATCAGGATGGGACAGCACAGTCCAGTGGCTCTGCTCCAAAAGTGCACAGTACAGAAGGACCCTGCTGACCATCCTCCACACCCACCCAGAGGCCTTCTTCTCCCTTCTGTCCAGACTACGGTTGACTCTCCTCTTGCATTACCCCTGGACCTCTCAGCATAGAGAGAGCATCTGACTCTTTCCAGCTTTTGTGCCTACTCCCCACCCCCCACCCCCATCCCTGCATCAGAGCAGGGCCGCTTAGTGGTTAGCAACACAGAGCCTCGGGGTGTAAGGGCGGGGTCTCCTCTGATAGAACTGTGTGATTCTAGATAGTTAACTCAAGGCTCCGAGTCTTAGCTTCGAAGCCTTTGTGAAATGGAGACGCAAACATGGCTCATGTGAGACCCCGTGTGGATTAAACGAACCAGTTAGTTCATCTAAAGCTTGACAATCACACCGAGAACCAGCTGCACCCAAAGAGTCACCCCAAAGTGCGAGCTGTGAGCATGGGGCACACGCCCAATACTTCAACAGAACCTCAACAGGGCTCTTGTCCTTACACCTCCTTCTCTGTCAGGGCCTTTTCCATCTGCTGGAAATGCTCACCCTGCACTTTAGCCCTACAAAGTGTAGACAAACTCAGCCACCTTCACAAACCTTCCTCGACTCCGCTCGAGTGACAGACGAGTGACAGACTCTCTCCTGCCCTAGGAGGTGGGCCCACCCTTTAATCTCTTGAGTAAGCATCAGCTCTAAGTCTGCTGTGTATGTCCCACTCCCAGGTCACACACTTCTCAGAAACAAGGGGTTCTGGGATCTCTCTTCCCCAGTGTTTACTCCCTGTAACCTTAGACATATGTAGACTTAGTAAACATTTGCTGGATTAAAACGATGCCTAGAGCCAGGGTCCACAGAAACAGGAACAAGTGGCTGAGGGTGTGTAGCACGTTCGAGGCTGTGGGTTCCAAACTCAGTACTGGAAGAAAAAAAAAAACTTAACAAACTCAGCAATCAGCCGATGTTGGACTCTCCCCAGCACCCCCAAAGCCAGTGCGGACCTCAGACTCAACCCCGTACTCGGGGCCAAGTCACGGTGCCTGCTTGTTGGTTTCACCCTAGTCACTTCCTGATGGCCAACAGAAAGCCTAAGCCAAAGCCTCTGCGCATGTGCATTGCCTCCCACCTGATCACTGGGGGCAGTCCTTCCTTCCCTCTGAAGTGCTATGTGCAGCTGGGCATGGAGTTGCACAGCTGCAATCCCAGCACTGGGGATGCAGATGCAGGAGGATCACAAGGCCAACATCAAGAATTCTCCATTTACTTCTTTGTCTTGGGGCATTTCTTACAGCACCCTTAAGGGAATCCGGGTTTTATTTCATGATTATTTTAATCAAAGCATCAGGTGTCGGGAGACAAACGTCCTCGATTTTCACAGGCTGATGGCTCCTTAAGAGGATTTATTGATTCACCTCCCTACACAGGCAAATAAATTATGGCCACCTTTTGCTTATACCTCCTTTCTCATTAGTTACCCAGCTTCTTCACTCATGAAAAATACAACAAAGGCTGTCTCCAGCATGAAGTACATTTTTAATACGTTATCACAGCGTTCTTTTTGAAAAAAGAAAATCTGACTCTCTGTCGACTCTTGGGCCGTTGCCACTAGCTAGATAAATGCCGACTTAATGAAATGATTCTGTAATACACAAAGATGGCTTAATGCAGCATTAGCTGAAAGAGCAAAAAATGAGAAGCAATCTAAAACCTGCTCCATTACATGGTCCCAGCTCACGGAAGGCATTCCCTGGATGGACAGAATAGTATGCAGCCACCTTTAACAAGCATGGGGGAACTGAAGGTATAAGGATGAGAGTGCAGGACACAGGACAGTTCCTGCAAAATTCAAGAAAAATGAGAGTTGGGAGGAAATGTGGCTTGAGAGGCAACAGCAGGCAGTCCGGTGGGTACTGGTGTGGCAGTGGGAGAGACTCTGGCCAGCCCTCACAGCCTAGCTCCTGTTCCATGGACTGTGCTTCTCGTCTTCCTAGAATGTTCTATGTACGTCCCAATCCTGCCAGCTCGGCCCTGCCCAGTGGATTTGGGCAAGAAGCTAAACTGTTTCTGAGCTTCACTCTCTTCGTCTGGCTTCAGTGTCATTACTCCAGGCCACAGTGCCTGCCCTGAGCCTGTTCCCCTGTCCCACTCTTGTCTGGGAGCTAGAAAGATGGGTCGGCAGGAAGACTGGTGACTGCTCTTCAGAGGACCCAAGTTCAGTTCCCAGCATGCATATAGGGCAGCTCACAACTCCCTATAGCTTCAGGTCCAGGAGAGCTGAACCCCACTTCTAGCCTTCACAGGGACCCAACCACACACACATACACCCACATACAGAGAGACACACATAGAGAGACAGAGACAGTGAGAGACAGAGAGACAGAGGCTCAGGCTTATCTTGGAGCAAACTGGATTCACTTTGTCACATGTTGACCCCATAAAGGGAGGTCTGGAGGTGTGCCTGGGCTATAAAGAATGTGAATGGACCCTTCCAAACTGGAGCAAGAATACCCGGAAGCTAAGTAACACCTATGTCCCCCAAACCAGGCAACATTCTCACAATTACAAAAATGGGGCCCCAGGGCCCCAGGCAGGAGGCAGCAGGAAGCAAAAGGCTTCATTGACAAGTCTGCAAGTTGAGCCCCAAAGTCACCCTGAGAACCAGAAGGATCTATGAAAGACAATCTGAAACAAAACCTAACACATCTGGGCTAACACATCTGGGCTAGTGAACATTTGAGGAGAAAAAAGTCCATTTGTTGATGGATTGTTCCTTCCCCCAGGTCTTCTGTGGGCCTCTTTTCTACATACAGGGTGAGTGCAGATGCCTTTTTACCAGAAGACAGGGATGGCTAAATAGAAATGGCAACAAGATCCCTTCTTCACCAAGAAAGTCAACTGTGTTCTGTAGTTGAGACTTCCAGCCCGACAGAGGACTAACGCATCCCTGCGGAAATGATTTCTAGCTAGAAGTCACAGAAGATAGCAGAAGGGGGTAAGGACGTTTAGATAGTTAGGCGATTCCTCCTTGGACCTCTTTCAGAGATGAATAACTTAAAATGTTCCTCACCGCATCAAACAGGGATGAGACAAGTTTCAAAGGCTTTTTATTCTTTGGCCAGTAAAGAACCATCACTGAGTCTGTGGGAGGAAGACTATTCTATCTCCTTAAAGCTAAGGGCCCAAGGGTTTTCTAAGAAAAGCAAATCCAAAGAGCAGGACAAAGGGCCAAACCCCAAGATTTGTCAGGAAGGTCTAGAGGGTTTCATGAGGACACTCTGTGTGCGTTCACTCACCTGGGCCTGCCATATAAGCTTGTCTGGGTCACCTAAAGCTCTGTACACAGTGATTTCTGAACACCGGTGACCAGAATTTCTGAAATAACAATAAAAATAGTATTGTCTCAGTCTGTTTGAAGACCTGAGTCTGAGCTACAAGGAGAGGAACTGGGGATAATGAGGAAGTGCTGAGGAGTTCATTAAAAATAGTTCCCTGAAGGTACCAGCCAAAATCTTCGCTGAACCTTAGATGCTGAAAATAATGGGCGACAATACACAAGCCTGCCTCAGACAAAACTTCTGTTTGCCCTACTCTGGACTCTTAACATCAATGCTGGCTAATCGGTCTTCAGAAAAGCTGGCTACTTACTTGGGCAGCTCAGAGATAGTCACTTGGAAAGGCCAAACTAGCCTGGCCAGGCTGTTGAAGTACCTTAGTCCACCTGAGAGGTCTTTTGATCTCTACACCAGCAGTTATCAACCTGTGGGTCAGGACCCCCCTTGGGGTGGTCATATTACCCTTTCCCAGGGGTCACACATCAGATACCCTGCATATCATATGTTTATATCACGATTCACAACAGTAGAAGATTTATAATTATGAAGGCAATGAAAATAATTTGTATGGTTGTGGGTGACCACAACATAAGGAACTGTATTAAAGGGTTGTAGCATTAGGAAGGTTGAGACTCACTGCTCCACACCAAGAAGCCCAGGGGAAATGGGAGGAGCGAGGGCCTTGGGATTAAAGTCCTAGGTTCCCATGCAAACTCTGGCCCTCCAGTGCCACTATTAACACATTTTACCTCCTCTGGGGCCAGTCGCACAGCCTGTAATTATCTTTTTCCTTGAGCTCCTAGTAAGCTGCCTCTCTCTCCCCAAAGCTCCTCTCAGTTAAGGTGAGGTCAGTACCATATGGAACAGAGGCTGCCACACTCACTACAGGGTCTTAGTAGATGAATGACAACTTGGGAACTGTCTGGCTTCAGACACCAGCCAGACACATTTGAGAGCCACAGGTGAGCTTGCTATGCTGCATATGGGCCAAGTCCCAGAGGAATGGGCAGCCCAGTGTCCTCTTGAAGGTCCGTGGCTACCTCAGTGCCTCCAGTCAGTGCCTCCAAATCTCCTCTAATCCAGCACAGCTCAGCTCACTCTCCTGAGCGACAGCAAAGAGGGAAACTGTAGGGAGCTGAGGACCACAGTGAGTTCTCTTGAGAAGCCACCATCAGAAAAATCAAACCTGAGCATGAATAGAGAGATTAGGTATAAAAAGAGCCTGGGAAAGCCAGGGGCACCCAGCCCTTAATGCTGGATAGAGTCAGGGTGCTGTGGCACAGAAGAAAGGGTTACATAACTCTCAAAAAAAATCATAAATACATACATACTGGGATAAAACCTGGCCAAATCACAGGGGTGTTGCTGGATATCCTTCCTAACGTGGGAGGAACACCTGTCACTATACATGTTCCTTATTGCCTTTGGTCAGGAAGGAGTCTGGATCAGTCTGCGAGCATTTGAGAGTTCATAGCCCAGGATAGGTGCCAAAATCAATCAATCAATCAATCAATCAATCAATCAACCAATCAATCAATCAACCAATCAATCAATCTCAGTTTTGGCTTTGAGTATGAACTTATTTATTTATAGGGCTATTATTATTATTATTATTATTATTATTATTATTATTATTATCATTATTTGCCCTTTTATGATCAAGAAAGTGATACACACAGGGTTGAGCCAAGGAAACCACATAGTAAGAATGGGAATAAAATCACCTCTAATCCCACAAGATGTAAAGCACTGTTAATATTCTGCTCCCCTTCCCTCCTTTCCTTAATGAGAATTTAAAAGAGATGGGTGCATACTGTGAAGAAATATCAGTAATGTATGTTCTTGCAGTAAAACCCATATACAACCACTCCACACAGTTCCCAGCAAGGTGCTCACCTGTAGTGAATAAATAAATAATAAAATAAATACAAGAATAAAGTTTGAAAAAAAGCAACAAAATGATTTAATCTAATGAATCCCAATCTCTTTACCAGCAGAAAAAAAAAATCACCACTAAATCTAGGATGAAAGTTCTCATCACATAAAAACATGAAGCCCATTTTTACATCTTCCTGTCTAGATTATCTCTTCAAGACCATAGTTTGAATAAGCCATGTTTTTCAAATCGAAGGAATTTTATAATAATCAGACTGCATCTGATTATTTTGAAGCAGGAAATCAAGTCTGGGTGGCCTTTGGAAGGTCAGCGGGTTGGCCAAGTCATTTTAAAGGCTGGTTCACACCCATGGAGTCTATCTTCAGTTATGTTATACTGGTCACCCACACAGTGAGACTTGTGCCACCCAACTGAGAGATGCTCGAATATCTGCCCTGATACTTGATGGCTAGCTACTGGGTTTTATACACGGGTTCCAGTGCTTGGCCAGCAGAGTCTTGAATCCTTTTTCATGGAGAGGATTGCAGGACAGAGAGATCCTTTCATATGCCCCTTTCCGCCTCTTGTAATATCCACACTCCATTCAGGAATGGATCCATGCCAGGCACTAGGTGGAGTACTGGGATACAACAGTGAACAGACAGATGTCCCACCCATTGTCATGGAGCTGCAGGTGATGAGGGGTCCTCATCCATTAGCTTCGCACTGCTCCAACAGTAAAGGCCATCAATCACAGCTATCCCTCTTTTATAGATGATATAATATTTACTAGACTGTTCTACTCAGGTCATAGATGAAAGGCTAGTTTCAAACACAGGTCTCTGACTCCTCAACAAGGGTTCTTTCTACTGTGCCACTCACATTGGTGGACTTGCTTCTTCTTGCTGACAACTTAAGACTTTTTGGATTAAGAGACCTTTCTGATGCCCCGGCACAAGCTGGCTGCTGACTGTGAGCAGTATAGTGCTCCAGATGTACCTGCCCTGGCTTCAATGGTTGTGAGCGTGAAGTGCTCCAGATGTACCTGCCCTGGCTTCAATGGTTGTGAGCAGTGAAGTCCTCCAGATGTACCTGCCCTGGCTTCAATGGTTGTGAGCGGTGAAGTGCTCCAGATGTACCTGCCCTGGCTTCAATGGTTACTGAGCTTCTGGCTCCTGCTTTAGGCATTATCCTGGGTCTCAGCCCCTCGAACTCCAGATCATCTAACCACTTGCCATTGGCACCACAATGGCTGGCTACCATCTTCCCCAATGTCCCATTTCCTCTCCACCACCAAGCTATCTGGACACATGACCTCCCAATTAAAGATATTTCCTAGTCTCCTTTGCAGCTATAGGTGTTCATAGCACTAAGATCTGACCTCAGGGGAAAAAGAATTACTGATTCAAGGTCTTCCCCATAAAGTGATATGACCCCTTGTACTCTGACTCTTCCCACTGAGGAAAGTGAACCTCAGCCACCGAGTGTAAGTCACTTGTTGATGACACCAGGCCTAGACCCCCTTCACTCTGGACTGGCACATCAGAAGCCGCCCTCCACCTGGACTCTGCTATTGTGGGGGTGTGAGGTCTGTGAGTCACCTTAATAGAACTACCCCAGTCCCACACATCCCCAGTAAAGCTATTAAACACTTAGAAGGGGGTGTCTAGACCTGTGTATGAAAGTGTTCACTCCATGTTACTATCTCATGGGAAAACTGCGAATAAAGGACACCACCTGGACTGCAAAGGGAAATTCTATTCAGTCAGAAGAAAACTGAGGAATCCAAAAAAAGGAAATCAGCTTCCTTCAGACATAGTAGGCGATCTCAAGAGAGGCAAGGCCTGCAACCAGTCCTTGGTCTCCTATAGCAGCCCTCGCCACTCCCAGCAAAGGCACTGCAAGCTGAACTGAGGGCCAAGGCTACTGTCTCCATGGAAACAGCTATCACAGGAGTTGTGTTCCTGACCAAGAACTCAATAGTCAACTTTTAGGAGAAATTATATAAACTTCCTGATTTGTCAGTTGTAAAAGCCGTGTGTGTGTGTGTGTGTGTTGTTGTTGTTGTTGTTGTTTTGTCATTGTTGTGGTGCTGTTGTTTTCCAGATAAGAGGGCTGCTGGTGGCCCAGGAATCTCCTGTAAAGGACATATGCATAGTGTATATCATCTGGGGGAGGTATGTATTGGCTGAATCCAAGACAAGAAGCTGTTGTGTGATCTTTTTATTTACTGGTTCCGAAACAGTACGGAGCACAAAACACATTAAATTAATCATTCCTGCAGACAAAGGCTTCTAAATACAGTATACAGAACACTTAAGAAGAACTTTAGCAAAGCACAGGAAAGGAGAAACCTGGGTAATGCTAGTGCAGCTTGGAAACCTGGTTCTGGCACTGACCAGTTGTGTGCCCTGGGCAGTGACTCACACCCCCAGACTAATTCCCAGTCTGCACATGCAGATTCCTAACACCTGTCTCCCAGGCTCATGACAGACACCAAACAAGGCACTGCCTATAAGAACAGCTCAGCAAACTGGTTGGGAATGTGAGACGGCACTTTTAGAAAGGGCTTTTAAGAGAAGATGCTGACGCTCACCCACCCAGAAGCCCTAGCAGATTAGATGCTGTCTATGAGACCTAGAGAAATCTCTCATCCGATCGCTCCTTATGGACTAGGGGGCAGAGCTGGCAAGAGTCTGGGGTATGAACTCGGCAGAGACAACCGAGTTCATAACTGACATGCATTTGCTGGACGGTCCCCGAGCAGCCTGAAGGACATCCATCATGGGCTCTGAGGAAAAGAGAGCTGCAGTGAGCTGGGGCCACTGCATGGTGAGACGGCTGTCAACCAAAAAAGGAGCTCGTGGGCCCCATGGTGCTGTGAGAAGCCCTCAGACTAAGACAGGAAGCATTCTGCAGTTCAAGAAATAAGAAAAAATGCTGTTTTTTTTTCTAAAGCAGTCTCTTGAGATTGTGGTTTTGATCCCAGCTTTTCCACACAGCATACATCATCTGAGGTACTCCTTAAGTTTCGGACTCCCTAACAAGAGAATGAGACCTATGTCACCCACCCCATAAGTGGAAAAGGCAAGACAGCACTTAGCATGATGCTTAGCATATGTCAACAGACAGAGGTTAGACACTGCTCTTAATACGTATAAAATACTGATGAATCAAGAGCTGGCAGAACTCAAGCAAGGTTCTGCTCCGCCATAGCAGCTACGGGCTTTTGCAACTGGCTATTACCTGGACAGCGTTGCTGGCTCATTTATTAATCCCAGGCTAATAGAGGTTCTTCTGGATCTCTGCCTAATGCCTGAGGATAGGCAAACCATCCGAGGGTGCCTGGCCAGCCAGTTGGCTAGATTCTGACACTTGTTTTTCTGGTTCGGAGCTGCTCATCACTATGCTGCGAGATATTCTCAAGAGAAGAAGACATTCGCATGACGATCTGTATCTAACTTTTGCTCTCCATCTCTGGGTACGAAATGAGTAACTGTCTTTAAAGCATGGCCCCAGGGCTGGAGACAGGGGTCAGTTGGCATGTACAAAACCCTCGGTTCAATCCTCAGCACTACATAAACGGGGTGCTGGCACAAGCCTGTAATCTCAGCACTTGGAAGCTGAAAGCAGGAGGATCAGGAGTTCAAGGTCATCCTCGGCTACACAGAAAACCCGAAGCCATCCTACACACACGAGACCCTGTCTCGGAACAAAAAATAAAACAACAACAAAATTGTTTCTAGCCAGCAAAGTCGTATGAGTCAGCACCCATATGGTGGACAGCGCCGCATCCTCCAGTTCGCTCAAGAGGTGGCCCTGCCCCGCCAGGACACCTGCAAGGGCCAGCACAATCCCACCAGGAAAACTGCACCTTTACAGCTTCGAGGCCGGTTTCTTCCGTTGTCTCTCTCAAGCATCAGATCCACCCACTCTGTGAAGGGTTGGACGAGAATTATTTTACCAGCCGAACAATCAGATTCAGTCGGAGACATCAGTGATATGCTTAAGGGATGGAGGTAAGTAGCAGGAATAGCCCAGACTGCCGGTTATTCAATTTCTAATCTAGTGCTCCTTACAAACAAAACACCTTTATTTTTTAACACTTGTCTTCCAACATGACGCATTACCTCCTAAGAACTCATGACTGAGATATCTGGCCACAGTACAGTATAGATTCACACACTTAAAAGCTATTTGCACTGGTAGATGTTTGCACGATCCAGAACTCCAAAGAGCAACTGATAACAGTCGTGCCGACTAACACAGCTGTCAATTAACTTGGACTTGTAGCTCCATATCTCTCTCCATCTGGCCTATCCAGTTCCTTCCAGTCAGACCTCTGCCGCACTTAGCCTTCTATGCTCCAACCTAACTGCAATATTCACACAAGACTCATGTGAGTACATAGGGAGTATTACCATGTTATAACAAAGTAATTTCAGGGGATCTCCACTGCCCCCACCCCATCTCTACCACTTTGATAGGTAGGTGTCTCTTTACTTTTCCTGTTGCTGATTTAAGAAGGGGGAAAAAACCCCAAGGGGCCAGTGAGATGGCTCCATGGGAAAAAGCACTTGCTGGCCAATGACAAAAGCCTGGTCACCTAAGTTCAATCCTGGGATGCCGTTAAAGGTGGAAGTAGAGAGACCTGATTCTGCAAAGTTGTCCTCTTCTACATGTGCGCCATGGCATGTGCAAGCAAACACGCACCTTATGATAATGGTGGTGATGATGCTGTTGAGAATACTGACAAAAGCAACTGAAAGGAGAAAGGGGTTATTCCGGCTCGAAATTCCAGGGCAGTCCATCACGACAGGGCACTTGAGAGGCACCTGGTTACATGGCATCTACAGTCAGAAGCAGAGAGAGATGAATACTTAGCCTCAGCATCCTTTCTCCCCTGTATCCCATGAGGAATGCCAGCCCATAGAATGGTACCACCCTCTGTGAGTGGGCCTTCCTCCCAGATGCTGATAACCCCTCACAAGTGTGCCTGTTTCCTAGGAGATTTTAGATCCTTTCCAGCTGACAATCTATATTAACTACCACACTAGGTGTTTCTAGTTTTGTCCTATTGCTATGATAAACCCCTCTGACCAAAAGCAACCAGGAAAGGAAAGAGTTTATTTCATCTTACACTTCCAGCTCATAATCGTTCATTGAAAGAAGTCTGTGCAGGAACTCAGGGCAGGAGCCTGCAGGCAGAAGCCATGGACCAATGTGCTCTGGATCACGCTTCCACTTTCTTATGTGTAGGGATCGTTCTCCAAGATCAGTCAATCCCTCACAGACACAGCCATAAGTCAATGTGATCTCAGCAAGCCATCAACAGAGATTCTCCTTTTGAATGACTCTAGCTGGATCTAAATGGTCACTAGGTAAACTTTGACTTGTCATTGATGTCCCATTTTCCCATCAAAATGTGTGTTAAACACAGCTACTTCAGAACCTTCCATTCTAGGTTAGCCTATCTCTGAATATGATCTCGTCACTCCCACCTCCATCCACCTCTGAACTATGAGTTCCACCCTCCTCTCTAAGTCTAAATCCTAGATAAGGAGCTGGTATCTGAACTGAGGACCTTACACTTGCTCATCGTACACTTTACAAATGAACCATTTCCCCAGCCCATGGAATGCTCTTTAAGGAAATAAAACTACAGGCTCTTTCCTGGGTCACAAAAATGAATCAGCTCTGCCCCTGGGTCTAGCCTGGTGTTTGGCATGCAGCCCTTCAAACATCTGTTGACTAAATAATAAATGTGTCATTATGCCCAAATAAATGTGCAGTAAGTTTCCTTTGAGTTGATGTGGCTCAGCCACTGCTAAGCTGTGCTCTGGAGCCAAGTAAAGACAACGCAAAGAGGAAGGTCAGCTGAAGAGTTAACTCTTCATCAGTAAAAGGCTCGGATCTCTGCCAACATACAGAACAGGGAGACACACAGATGCCCAAAGGAAATGGCAGCCTAGACTTCTTCCAAACATACACAAGAGCAAATCTTGCATGTGTCCTGTGAGAGGGCAGGGACATTTGGGGTTTTGACAAAGCTCAATTCACCTGTTGAATAAATAAACAGGTATTCATTGGACAGTTGTTCTGTACAGACACTAAGTCTGTTGTTGGTCCTGGGGCATAGCAGGAAATAAGCAGGTGACATTCCTGCACCCAAGGAAGATGAGGGCACCATGCAACCCCCAGCTCCACAGTGAAGTTCCCAGCACAGTGTCTCTTTGCACAAACTCCTTCTACACCTTCAAGTGAGGGGTGGAGATAAACATAGTACACATAACTGACCAGACAGGGGCAGCGCTCAAAGTGCCCTGTCACTCCAGTGTGCAGTCCTTCACTCCAGAAGGCACTGAGGACGGACAGTACAGCATGCTCACATCGGTCATTTTCCTCAACGTTGCCAGCTGATCTCAGCCACTAACGTCACTTAAATATCAAATGTCTCAAATTGCACAGTGACCCAAGATGCCAAAAACCAGATTCAGAGGTGGGAAGGGAGGGGTGGCGCTTGGTGAAAGGTTGGCTTTTTTCCCCCATGGCGGCGGAAAGACTCCTTCCTCCTCTGAAGCAGAATCTGCTTGCTTGCTTGCTTCCATCATCTCCAGCCTTGGGCTCCTTTTTCCCCTCCAGCAGGATACTGAAAATAGATTTGCATTTAACATTTAAAGCTGTTTTGGATCCCACACTCTTTTAGCTCTGTTCTCTCTTGCAAACTCATCCCAGTCCCAGGGTTCTCACAAGTGTATTTCACAAGCAAACAAACCAGTCACCATGTTTATCCCTAAGAGTCCAAAGAAAAGGTGATTTACATAATGCTATGGGAGATTAGATGACCGAGAACACACAATTCTTATCTGGACCAAAAGTTCTAGGAAAAAAAAATTTCTTCCAACTCATCTAGAAAGACAAATAAATCAGGGTGAGGGTGGGGGATGGAAGCAAAAGTACTAAGCACTAGCCAAGGGGGCTTCTAAGTCGCCTGGGCCTCCTGCCATGTACCGAAACAATCTGGAGGGGGCCATTTCCCAGCAGGTTTACACGATGAAGGCCATGTGCCATTTCCCCTTATTCTTGGAAAATATGGGATTTTATAATTGAGAAGACCCTGAGAAGTCAAAGTTCCAAGAGGAATAATCATTCTTGAGAGACTCAGCACATCCCCATACTGGCCCACAACCCCCTCCTCTCTGAGCTCCACTGTCTCATTCATAAAACAACACACCAACTCTTAAGGGCACAAAGGTTAAAAAAAAATCCCTTCCATAAAGCTTTCTGAAAGGCTGGAAAAATAGTAGAAGTAACTAAGATAAACAGCTAAAGCCAGCAGTAAATAACTGTACTGCAGCACAGACAAGGGCCTCCTGAGCGGCAGCTTAATTAACACTAACAGCGCTTTAGAAAAGAAGCGATACGGTTTGGGCTACAGCTGTCCCTAAGTGGTTTTCCTGAGCTTGATGAAGAAGTAAACCATTATTTAGTTTGGTTGGATTTTTTTTTGTTTTGTTTTAATGTAGACAAATTTATATCAAGCTTCCATCAATTGCATTACCAATAAACTTAAAAAACACACACACACACCTGCTTTTAGGATGAGCATGCATGTCAAACAGTATACAGAAATACAATTAAAATGGTTAGCGGCTGGTGACACCTGTCAGCAGTTCATTTATGAGGGGACCTTTCAAACCCTTAATTTGTTTGCATGTGACACAGCATATAACAATGCCTCGGGTTTCACAAACTGCCTTCGAAGCAGGGAACAGTGAACTGCTAGTTACATAGCACACAAGTAAGAGTGGATGTTTTAAATCATATTTGCAGACCTTTGACTCTAGGATCAAGGTTCCCCAGAAGAGGAGGAAGAAAGCTGGTGCCTGGCCACAGACTCAGCCTTACACTAGCTTTTACTTTCCTTGGCAATCAAGCTGCCTCCAACGTCATGACCTTCGTACTCTTGCTGGGAAAGTGTTCCTGGATCTTCAGGAAGCTGAACTCCAGTCACCTTCTCAGTGGGGTCTTCCCTGAGCACCCGTAAGCCATCTTCCCTGACAGTATTCTCCATCCGATCCCTGTTGTCTCGATCCATCTGTTCCTTCTTGTGTCTCATTGTTTACTGCCCTACCCCCATGTTTGAGACCCCTTCTGGTCACTTGCGAGCTCAAAACTGTACTATGCACTTGGGAGCCTCCAGAAAACCCCACTGAATGAATGGACGACTGGAGACAGAGCAGGAAGTGAGGGCAAGACAGATCATCAAACCATTGGAAACTGAGGGAACTGACCATCCTGATTAGGCAGAAGATGGCAACCTGCCCATTGTGAAATATCATTGCTTTGGAATACATGACTGGCAAGCAAAAGAAGGGGTGGGGAGAGGTGGGTGGAGGGTATCAGAGGAGGAGGTTTTACTAAGAAGGTAGACAGAAGAAGGGAGGGAGAGAGAAACGTCAAGAGATCATGAGCTAGGACATTCAACAGAAGCAGCATGGGAGCTTAGGCACAGGGTCTAGTAATATGAATTAGAGACAGGGGTAGGGATGGCCTTGAGGAGCAGAGATAGCCCAGAGAGGCCCAGGAGACTGGACACAGGGCATTTGTTCTTAGAAGGCACTCTCTGGTCATACTGTATGGAGAAAACCCAAAGCAGTGGAGAGCAGAAAAGTGGACAGAGGTGAAGCTGGTGGTCCAAGTGTGAAGAAGTAAGCAGCTTTGACATAAGAGAGACAAAAGTCACCAAGACATCATTGTATCTCCTCTCCCCAAAGGCAACTTCCGGCCCACCTCCCAGCAGCACCCCAGGGCAGATCCAGGCCCACTCCTACTCAGCCTGCTCTAGAACCCAGCGAGGACGGCAGAGTTCAGAAGGACGTGTTGAGGGCCGAGTGTCACTTTTCACACTTGTCAATCTGAGGCTAATTCTGTTCCATAGAGCTGGTGATTATTACCTTTGGTGGGGTATATATTTGAACATTATATAACTCATTTTTATGTAACAGGTTCTTCACATAAAACAATGTTCCCTTTGCTATCTAAATGTATTCAGAGGAAACAGTTACTGGCATTAAAAACATATATCTCTCCACCAAGGCTGGGGTACGGCAGTGATTTGGCATGGGGTTAGGAGTAGTGAGATGGGTTTGGGGGGTCTTTAGGATAAGGATGACAAAGCTGAGAGACTTCTGAAGTCTCCTCCCTGGGCAGAGCTCCTCGGTGTCTATGATGGGACCAGTGGCAGTGAGTTTCTTCAGGAAGCTCATCTTACATGGGGGATCCTGGAGGAGTCCGAGTATCAGGAGTTTGCATCAGAGCAAGACCTCAGGGAGGTGAGAGAAAGCAAGACTCAGCAAATACACATCACAGGATGTAGGAGGATGCTCACAAGCCCTTGTAACTGCCCCCAGGATAACCAACACCGAAACATGTGGTCCTCTTGTACCATAGCAAGGACACCAGCCAGGCCCGAAGGACAGTGCGTACCATGCTTTGCCAATGGAGACTGGTTTCCAATCTCTACAAGCCCAGAGGGCTCCTAACATGATGTCTGGCACATGACATCTAACACCCTGACCCTCCCAGCAGGCTCTGGAGTCCACCAGATAAATAAATCCTGACCCATCCCATAGCAATTAGGTAATCTTGGGCAGTAGCAAAGCCCTCCTCATCTGTAGGATATGGACAGTGGTGCTGACCTCACAAGATAATGATGAAGAGTACATGAAATTAACAAGTCTAAGGGAAGCAAAATATCTACCGGCACACGGAAAGTGCCCCCAAAATGCTAGCTACGACTGCCATAATTATTTATTCCTCTTTTTCATTTGAAGCAAATCACACTCAAGGATGCTCACTAATTTGTCCCAATCACACTACTGACGCAGTAGTGAAAGGGATAAATACATATAAATGTTTTTACTCAGTCTACATCCAAAACAATATTAGCCAGAATATTAAATTAGAGACCCATCTTTACTCAGGGTAGATACAAAGGAGTTTACAGAATTTAAAAGGACAGCTTGTACCCAAGTAAACATCATTTGCCTTTGTATTCCTGCACTCATTCAGCACCGAGCAGTCCCCTGAGGCAAGGACTAAGGACATGTCATCTCCCTATCCCCAACTCACACCCTCCTTCCATGAGACCTCATCACTCAAGGCCATGCACACCCATGACCCTACTATCCTCCTCACCTTTATCCCCAGGACCTCTCTGCAGTGTGTATCCCTCCCCCTTCCAGTCTCCCACTGGGATGGGCACCAGACAAATATGTCTCAAAGGCCTCCTGTGCCTATTGTTTGGGAGGAATCAAAATGAATGCTACCCAAAGAGCTCACTCAGTCTGGACAAATAGGCCAGGGTCCCTGAGACAGCCCAACATGATATAGAATACAGCAGAACCTACAGGGATTACAGAAGGGTCAAGGGCTGGGGACACTATTGCCAGGTGTCAAGACAAAGACTGTTCCCGAAGGTCCAAGTGCCAGAGTTTGAACAGAAAAGTGGGTATGTAAGGACCTGAAGGTAGGGAGGACCAGGCTAGGGTTGCTGCATGAGAAGGGCCGCCCTTTGGCTTGGCTGGACAGTCCTGTGCACACAGCAAATGTGGGCCAGCATATGGGCTGGAAATAGAGAATCCCGCGCGACACAGCGAGGAAAAGAGCAATGAGGAGTGCACTGAGCCACTGCAAAGTGTGGGGTGAAGACCTTGACATACACATCCAGTATCTTAACTCACTCGGTCCATACTGCACTTCCAGGAGCCAGAGGTAGATCCCATCAGGAGGACACCAAGAGGGCTGGAGAGATGGCTCAGTGGTTAAGAATACTGACTGCTCTTCCAGAGGACCTGAGTTCAATTCCCAGCAACCACATGGTGGCTCACAGCCATCTGTAAAGGGATCTAATGCCCTCTTGTGGTATGTCTGGAAAAGCTACAGTGTACTTATATAAATAAATCTTAAAAAAAAAAAGGAGGACACCAAGATACAGAAAAAACATAAGTGATGAAGGATGCAAGCAAAAGCTGGGATATGAAGGTATTGGGGCTCTAAACCACCTAGCCAGTTGAACAGCTGGGAGAGAGGGGCACAAAGAGTCTAGGCACCAGGATGGTGTGCTGGCTCTCAGGAACAGTGCTTGAAGACAGCCTGCAAACCTGTAACCCCACAGGACACTACTAGACTTGCCACAGCTAAAGCAGGAGGGAGTGGGGCATGACTAGAGATGGGACTCTGGGGGTGGGGCGGGGTTGAGGAGGCAGCATGAGCAGAAGGTAGATGATGACCTTCAGCAGGGACAGAAGGAGAATCGAGACAGCAATATGACCTAAAGGGGAAAGGAAGAGGTGGCTTTCAGAGGATTTGTTTGTCTTTTAAACAAGATCAAGCTGCAAAGGGACCAAAACAACCTGGAATTCAAGACTTAAAAAGTTCTTACTAGTCTTAAGAAACATACAGAAGGAAAGTAGGGAGAATGTTCAGCTCTCTGGAAGTCTGGCATCTAGCGGGGAGACATCCAGACTCAGGGGCACCTAGTATGGAAACTGCCCAGTGTACAGGAGGCTCACAATGGATCTGTTTCTTCCTATTCCCAAATCAAGACAAAGGTTCCACTGAGACTGGTGGGGTTTCTGAGGGCAAAGAGTACAAAGGATGTTCTGGTGACAGGAGCCTGGCAGAGGTGGGAGGGAGTGGCATCTGGCACTGAGGAGAGGCTTCCTGTGTGCTAGGCATTTGACATACATCATGTCCTGTCATCCTCCAAGAGGCAGGTGCTGTCACTGCACCCAAGGAGCAGCAGAGAGGTCAAAGAAGTCAGGCACTTGTCCAAAGCCACAGAGCTCCAACCCAAATACCAGCTCCTTCCTCCAGCAGAACCCAGGGAGGGGTTCCTGCCTATGCGAGAGCTCAGAGGGAAAAGCAGTGTTTTCTCTCCCCTGAGAAGAGGGGAGAGCACAGTGGGGAAACTGGACAGGGTGTTCTGAGTGGGGGAAGATGCTGAGGAGAGAAAGTCATAGCAGGTGGATGGAGGGGAGGAGAAAGGTAGGGTCAATCTGAGTCCTGTGACGAAGTGACAAAAGACTGACAGAAAAGAGCACGCTTGTGTCCCCGAGCTCCCCGTTTAACCTCAAAAGTCTAGAAAGGGTTTTGTCTTTTCTAATTTCCCTGCAGATGCCTATTGCAGTTAGCACCACACCAAAGTCACCGTCTGAAACTGCCATGCTGTCAGGGACAGGAGCTCTTTAATCTTCACATTTTCCTACCACAGTGGGGTGATGATGGAATCGTAGAAAGAAAAAGCTCAGAGATAGAAAACAGGTTGCCCACCACAGTTAGGTAAAACCATTCATTCCTGCATGCTCATATGCAGCGCTGTTAAAGTGGCCAGGTCTTTCTGTGGCACTTAGGCATACATGAATCCCAGTGAGCCTGGGGATGTGAAGGAATAAATCTGAAAGCACGGCCACTTCCTTTTCCTGCCCCGTGGCATGTAAACCTCTTCTGCAAATAGCAGAGATACGGGTGAATCGTCATCAATTATAAATCATTTGAAATGGATCCCTTTAAACACCATCTGTTGATCCGCTTAACTGTCCCATGAAAAAAGGACTTTCGCTCAATTGTTCTGACAGCTCCAGGAGGTAAATCAGACCCTGATTCAAATTTATTCAACACTGAGAGGCATATAGAACCTAAGAGTGGTAGAAACCATTGACATCCCTTAGATAAACTGTCTGACCTTCCATTAGACATGATCATTACCTGGAAAGGTGCAGTAACTTGTTCCAAGTAGCAAAGCCACCGGAATTCCAGTCGGGGCTAAAACCTAGTTTCATGCCTCCTAACTCCCAGGTTACCACTCTTCCACACCTTATCGGAGCCTCTCCCATTTTAAGCAGCAGAGATTGGAACAAAGTACAAATTTAACTGCTGTTTTAACATCGTCATTATTCACTGGCAACATCTAAGATAGAACTAAAGTGCTGCTACAGATCCAGCTTCCGCTAATACACCCAATTTCAAATCTGCCTAGAAAATTTCTAACCTTTCTAAATATGTTCAACAACCCATTTTTAAAGATGTAGCGATAATATAAACCCAGGAACAAAGAATAATGTTAAAGATTACATTTTGTATTTTAATATATATATATTTCTTGCAAGCACAGGGAACCTGAGATTATTCAAAACGGCTCAAGAGCAGCAATGATTATTTTAAGCTCATGATTCAACTAGTACATTAATTAGAAAATCCACTAACCCAAATTGACAGATCCTGGTATCAATGGGAACTTAAGAACAAAAATAATAGTTGTTAAGTAAAAATAGATTGAAAGCGGGCACAGCAGCAAATATGAAAAGGACAAATGGCAAGCAAGAGCAGTAGGGGAAAAACATTTAATGATCAGTTTTCTTGGACAAAAAAACAAAACCAAAAACCCACAACGAAGATCTTGACAGTACTGGTACTGTCAAAAAGTAATTGGTCGTGATTACAATATCCGGTATTTGGAAGTTGGGTGGGAAAACTTGATTAATGATTTCTTGCTTAAAAGTGACAATTTAAGACAGGAGAGGAGACCGATCTCAAGGGGTCGAAGGGCCAAAACTAGGTTAAGTGTTAAGTTAGGTTAGGTTAAGGAAAGGACTGAGAAGATGCACCAGGAACAGGTAAGGGGCGATCGTGTCAGCTTGGCCAGCGCAACTTGACAACAGACACACACCCGTGTCCAACGCAGTCTTTCTTTCCCCGGCGCAGAACACAACCTGCTATGCGACCTCCAGGGATGGCTGCCCTGTGCGCCCGAGTCTGCGTAAAATTCTACCTTTGACTTCTCCCAGAAAACCCGAGCACCCCAAGCTGTCTACACTGGGGCAATCTCCAGTGGAAACCTTCGTCTTCCCCGATTATCTGTCAAACCCACATCTGAGCGAAGCCTCGCTGCGCGCACGCCTCGGGTCCCTCGGACGCCCACCAGGCGCAGGGCACGGTCCCCACGCCATCGGGCACCTACTTTCAGACCCAACAGGGAAGACACATCCTCCAGGACCACCCAGGTACCGGACAGCGCAGGCCCGACGGCTGTCCGTGAGCCTGGTCCAAGCCAGCCAGGGGATTCCCGGGGTCGGCGCCAGCCCCAAAACAGGCCATAGGGACGTACAAGTACGGAGTCCCCGACTGGACGGAGACGCCCTCCCCGCCCCCACCCGGCTCCCGAGGGGGAAGTGTAGAAGGGTTGACCAGGCAAGCGCCGCATAGCATCGTTCTGCCCGCGTCCCGGCCATCTCCTCAGGGATCCAGAAGCTCCCGGGGATGCATCCCGGAGCTCTTCCCAGGCTCGGGTCATTGCTGCCACCGGGTACTGCTGTCTCTTTAAGAGGCCGCCGGCCGCCCCCTCCCAAGCCAGGTGGTGATGCCCGCGCGGGGAAGGTGGGCGCGCCCGCTGACAGCTTCCCAGGGTCCCCCCAGTCCTCCCCCGCCCGCTGTGCAGCCCAGGCGGGGAAGATGGGGGTGCGCGGGAGCGGCGCCTTTAAGGGGCGCAGCCTCCCCGAGGCTGGGTGGGGGCTGGGAGCCGCACGGGCCCTTTAAGGCCGGCAGCGGGCACGTCGGGCAGGGCTCCCGGCGGCCCGGCTGCGCCGCGGGCGGGGGCGGGGGCGGTGCGCCCGCCCGGGAACTCGCGACCCCCGACGGGACGCCCCGAGACGGCCGCTGTCCGCAGCCGTGCCGACACTCACCGTGGCTCGCCGCGAGCGCCCGCGCCCGCACCCGCACTCGGATCCCGCGGCGGCGGCGGCGGCAAGTCCGGCGCGGGTAAACAGGCACCTCCGTCCCTGACCTACTTTCTGCCTTCCCTAAATGTCGCACCACTAACCTACTTTCCGACCAATCCGCTCCCCGCCGGCCCAGGCCCGGCCCCCCGCCCACCAATCGCTGTGCCCAACCCCCCTTCCCCGCCCACCAATGGAGGAGCCGCGGAGCCCGGATACCTGCCTCTTCCCGCTAGCCAATCAGAGCGCGCGAACGGAGTTGTCTTGGCGGACAACCCAAACCAATTGGCGTTCGGCTCCGCGTTAGGCTAGCCAATCGAGTGACCGATAGGAAAGCCGCTGACCAATGGTAAGACGGCAGGGCTGGTTTACCTGCTACTTTCCCTTCACCAATCATTTGGCGCACAGAAGCACACGCCCCGAGGAGTGAACCAATTGGCGCGCTCTGTGGATTTCTTGCCCCAGCCTTCGTTTTTTTCCCCCCTCAGGTCTAAAGCTCGCTGAGGCCACTGCTGCGCGGACTCTGCGAGCTCGCCGTCAACCCCTGTACTTCTGTCGCGTCCCTGGCTAGTGCCTGCTTCCCAGCTCTCCTTCCTCCTCTGTCCCCTTCCTGGCTCGCAGAACGCTGAGAAAACGCCGCATCTCCTCGCCCATCCCTCTCCAGCTCCATCTAGGAAACCACATTTTAGGAACACAGAGTGACAGAACCTTCCTGAAACCCCCGGCTTGTCCTAGTCGGAACCACAGCGCTAATAGATAACGTATTTAGAAGACTGTTCGTTCCGACGACTAACCGGATCTCGCGTTCTTTTTGTTTGTCTTGACCTCCAAGCGTCCGGTGGAGCTGTCATTCCCGTTCGAAAGAGAAGTCTCCCGGGGGTGGTGGCGTAGTCTGTAATTCCAACCCTCAAGAAGCTGAGGCAGGGGGATAATCGCGAGTACTGACCTAGCCAGGGCCACAGGGTGAGACCTGAGCAAGATTCTGTTACATGTTACAGACATGGTCCTAGCAAATCTACTTTGCAAAAGTATCAAAGGAGCAGGAAAGAAAGTTGCAAAGTTGTTTGTTTGGGTGGTTAGTTGCTCTGTTGTAGCCCTAGCTGTCCTGGAACTCTTTCTGTACATCATCAGACTGGCTTCAAATCCAACTTACAGAGGTCTGCCTGCCTCTGCCTCCCGAGGAACCATCCCTGTGCTCAGAGATTTTTTTAAAAAGAAGAAAGAGACAGAGAGGGGAGAGGAGTGAAGGGAGGGAGAGAGGTTTGTCTTGTTTCTACCTTCAAACAACTGGCAAACTTCTAAATGTTGAACTTCCTGAGAGCAAGGCCACTGTCTCCTTTTTGACCCATGCTCCCTCCGCTTTAGCACCTGCTGGAGGGGTCTGGGTGGAGTGTCCGCAACGGGGCTGACACCCAGAAAGTGCTCTGCAAATGTGGGCTGGATCCATGAACAAATGGGATCAAATCACTTGACTCAGTTATGTGAAGTGGGCCAGCTCATGTGACTATAGAATGAATTCTAGACAGGCAGGTTACTGGGACACAAGACAGCATTTCAGTGCTTGTAAAACCATGACCCATGTCCTGCCCTTTGCAAGGCACACAGCCTTTGTCGAAATGTGAATTGACTTCAAGACCAAAGAACTTCATGGGTAACTTCCCACTTCCCCTGAGTTTCAAAGCAGATTTATTCTTTCTCTGTCCTGTTTTCTGAAGGGATCTCTCTGTGTAGATGGAACTTTAATACAGCATTAGAAAAGATACTACTTACAAGATGGAAATATGGGCTGGATGCTGACCTAATTAAATGGACTAATAGCTATCTAAGTACCAGTAGCCTGAAGATGCTGGCTGATACATCCCACAATATCTCTCTACTGGGTTGTGCGCCAGGCATTTGTTAAAAAGCTTTCCCTCCCTTTTTTCAGTCCCTGTATCCTGACAACCACCCTGTACAGACAGCAGTTCTTACCCCATTCTACAGATAAAGTATCAGTTATGCTTTAAATATGTTTTGCTTTGGTTTCCACTCTAAAGGCTCACATCAGGCCAGTTACCAAAAAAAAAAAAAAAAAAAAAGTGGTGCGAGGCTCCCAACTAGGCCCAGACTCAGGATTTTTACCCATGTCCTGAAAGAAAAACTAAGAGATTTGCATTCATTTTCCAGGTGATAGAAAGGCAAAGGATGAAGATACACTACATAACAGCAGCCAAACTTGGTAGGGAACAATGGGCTCCGTAATAGGAGCAAGGGTGGGGTCCCATCTTGGGAAGCCTGCTGTTCTCAGACAGGGTAGGGCAGAGGTGTCTGGATACATGCATAAAAGAGCAAGATGGGAACCTAAGTCACACACAACTCAGTCTGAGTCCACAGAGATCTGTGGCTGCCCAGAGAGAGAATGCCGTCTCAGGACAACCACTGAACGTCTAAGGGAAAGCAACGTGGGCATCAGTGGACCGGTTGCCTTGGTCAGTACCCACGTGGAGTTCTGTCTGTGACTAAGACTTGGCAAACAAAAAACTGTGCACAAGAAGCGAGATCAGGATGTAATGAGACTAGAAACTATGTCACGGGAGGAAAGATTAAAGGAAACAGAAGATTTTGCCCCAGGGAGTACAAGGTAACTTTCTTCACATGTTTGAAGAGCTGTCAGATAGAAGAGAATTAGACTTACTCTTTGGGGCCTGGAAGGGATGGAAGGAAAGAACATGTGGGTGGAAACTCATTGGGATTAACAAAGAGAATTTTATAGTAACTATAGCTACCTCTGCCTTTATGATACATTGTCCTATCACAGAAAGGGTTCGCCCAAGGAATAGCTGGCCAAGCAAGGGGGGGGCGTGTTTTAAGACCCTAGCCCTCCACGTGCTTTGATTGTCTTCTTTTAAGAGTTATTATTTTGCTTTTTTTCTACCGTTAGTAGACAAGAGATGGCTTCTCCTTGTGCAGACCTGTTTTTTTCATCGTCAGTTATATTTTCCTTAGTGTTTCTCTCAGTTAAAAACTTGAACATGTTTATCTTCTACTGGCACCTCCTTTGCCCTTTATTCTTTATCTTTCAGAACACTGAATTTGCCAATTCTTTCAGTACAGCTAAAAAGTCAAAGTAGGTGCTGTTCTGATTTGATTGGCGAAGTTAGGGAAGATGAGTAGTCTACTCTACAAATGGCCTCTACTGCAATGGCCTAAGTCTTTTAAATTGCTGGGGAAGAATTTTGTAAAAATACATAATACTGAGGCTCCATCTGGAATAATCTAATGCAAAATCTTGGGAATCTGAGATGCAACGATGTTGGAAAACTGTTTGTATAATGGAAAGTTGAATTCTGAAGTTACGTACCCAAACTCAAATCCTAGGTCTGCTGGGTTGACTGCAGAAGACCATGTCAGGACCCAGAAGTCATATAAGCATGAAAGCCGGTGAGCCTTGAGATGAGCGTATTAAGTTTGTCTTGGGGAGACTCAATAGGATTGGGCCACATCAATATTTACTGAGGTTGGAGAATGAGTCCAGTGTTATTCTAGAAGTCCTGTGTGTATCACCTCCACCAAGTCTCACAGCCCCCCACAGCAGGCCCTCTATTCCCATCTTACAGATGCAGACAAGTCCTGAAACCACAGGCTTTTTAGACAACCTGTCTTAAAATTCAAGTTCTACTTTATTAAACTGCATCTTTACAATTACGTTGACAATGATCATCCAGAGTGGGACAGGGTAGATCAAGGAGTCACCCGCTTACAGCTGGGGTCATGAGTCAAAATCTCCAGTCAACTATGGAAGAGCAAAGGAGAACACCCGGGATGAGGTCTCAGGAGTGGGATGTCTTCTCACATAGGAGAGATGTGCAAAAGGGAAGGTTCCAGGGAGGGGGTGTGGTAGCTTATGGAATCCTGCAGTGAGAGGCACAGCAAGTCCTGCTAGAGACCTGAGCTGCTCCTCTGTTCTTGGGTGCCTCACCCTCTGCCCTGCTGAGCAGAGCCTTCCTGAATGTATTCAGCCAGAGCCAGACAGAGAACTTGAGCCTAGGCAGTTCTTCAGTAGGGAGCCCAGGCTGAGCCATGCTCCCAGAATGTCAAAGGAAGCATAAGAAGAATTGGAACAGGAGAAAACAGTGATAAGAGAGAAAGAAGAAGCCAGAAGGCAAAGTGGCTGGGTGTGGGAAACTGCAGGGAAAAAATCTCAATAGACAACTTAGCATGGTGAAGGAGAACACTGCTAGCCTGAAGAAAGGGTGTTTGGCTGGATCTAAAAGGCACCAAGCTTACCTTCGGAAAGCTGATTTTACTTAAACTGGAGATCAGATTCAGGGAGGAGGACAGACAGTACTGCACCAAGAAGAGCAGGCTGATGCCACGGTGTGAAGACATTTATTATTTAAGGGGAATATAAAAAATAAACTGTTACATTTTCTCTGCTGACCAGGTTGAAAGTGTGGTATGAGTGTGTATGTCAGAAACAGAGAGAGAGGGAGGGAGGCACAATGAGAGGGAAGGAGAGAGAGAGAGAATGGATTACATCTTAAAATTGAAATTGACATCTGAATATACAAAAATAAGTTTTGGGTTTTATTTGGTTTGCTTTGGGTTTTGGTTTAGTTGTTTATTTGTTTGAAGACAGGTTTCTCATGTAACCCGGGCTTGTCTGGAATTCACTACATAGTGAATGAGATTGGCCTTGAACTCACAGAAGCCTGGCTCTGTCTCCCAGGATTTAAAGATGTATGCCACCATGCCCAGTCTTAAGCATGAGGTTTTAAACAGCAGGCACTCACAGGTTAACTGGTCTTGGCAGCTCTCTCAGAGGCTTCCCGGGAGGCCTTCCCTGGCTCCTCTTTGAATGGAATGACCCAGCAGCAGCTCAGAGCTGGAGAGCAGCAATACCTCATTTGGAATGTGTCCTACACTGTGTAATGGGGCTGAAGATCAGATCTTTCTTGCAGACTGGGCCAAGCTTCTCAGGCTCTTGGTGCTGCAATGTGAGAAGGGACTCTGCCGTGTGCCTGGAAGATGGTGAAGTACCCTCAGCCACCTCACCTCACGGAAGCTCCACACAACAGACACTGTCTAGAACAAGAGTCAACTTTCTGTCCTGCTTTATTGGAATGCACAGCCCCGAACTGCTCTCTCTACAACAGGAAAGAAGACTACCAGCACACAAAGCAAGGTGTTCAGCCACATAAGAACTGTTTGCAGTAACCGAAGAACATAAATTTATGTTTTTGAAAATAGCAATAGGTTTTTTTATCTTAGCTGGCACACTCTCAAAACAAAATATATAGGAGTGGTAATTAGCCAGGTCTGATGGCACAGGCCTGTAACCCAAGTTATTTAGGAGTCTGGTGCACTTAAGGGGAAGGTTTAAGGCCAGCCTAGGCTGCAGAGTGAATTCAAGTCTAGCCTGGGCAACTGTCTCAAAAAAAAAGGTAAAAGGAGAGTTGAACCTACAGACTTATGGTAGAATGCTTAGTTAGCAGGTAGAATGCCCTAGATTCAATTCCTAGAACCACCAAATAACACAATAAACAGATAAAGAGATTTAAATGGTCTTATGTTAGCATAAAATAGACCAGTAGATGGATCCAGAAATACACCCAAAGTACATAAAAATTGAATATATAATAAGTTTAAATTACTCTTAAAAAGAGATAGGTTTTCAATATATGCTATTGAAACAGCTAGCTAGCCATATGAAAACCCATGAAAACTTGTTCCTAACCCTATCTCTGTAAAAAAAAAATGTAACCCATAGGTACTTAGAATTTACTTTATAAGAAATGGGGCCAGTGATATGGCTCAGCAGGTAAGGGTTCCTACTGCCAAACCTGAGGATCTGAGTTCAATCCCTGGAACCTATGTGGTAGGAAGAGAAAACTGATTCCAGGAAGTTGTCATCTGACCTTCATGAGCAGGTCCATGCACACACATGCACACCCCCACACACATGTGCACACACATTTGCACGCACACATATACCATATACACAAGTAGGCCACCCACAGGCAAGCCCCACAGACACACTCTAATCAGAAAGCACCACGCACATTTCTTTTTTTTATTTTATTTTATTTTATTTTATTTTTTAATTTACATTCCAAATCATTTCCCCTTTCCCGTTTCCTCCCTCCCCGAAAGTCCCATAAGCCCCCTTCCCTCCCTCTTTTCTCCATTCAACCCCCTCTCGTTTCTCTGTCCTGGCATTCCCCTACATCCGGTCTTTCCAGGACCAGGGGTCTCTCCTTCCATCTTCTTAGAAATCTATTGATATGCACCACGCACATTTCAATTAAAAGCTTAGCAGTTGGGGCAACAGCAAATGGCGCCATGAACCTGTCCTTTGAACAGTTAGTTCTTGGAAAGAGTTACTCTTTACAAAGTATTTCTGCTTCTTGGCTCTCTCTTTCTTTTAGTGTTTTAAATAAAGTCAGCAGCTGGTGTGTACTGCTCTCCTATTATGCCAGCATAAAGGCAGTAGAAGACAAGGAGCAGAAGTTCAAGGCCACCCTCCTCTACTTACTGAGTTAGACACCACCCTGGACTACATGAGAACTTCCCTCAAAACAAACAAACAAATAACGGAACAGGGCTGGAGAGATGGCTTGGTCAGTACAGTTCTCAACGTCCACTCTGGGTGTCTCAAAACTGCTTATAAATTCAGCTCCATGGGATCTGACGCCTCTTGTCTCTGTGGAGCCTGCACTCATGTACATATACCCACTTCCCCTATACATATACATAACTAAAAATGAAATAGATGTTAAGAAACAGATAAATAGCCAGTGATGGTAATACCTGTCTTTAATCCCAGCACTGGGGAGGCAGAGGCAGAGGCAGAGGCAGATCTTTGAGTTCAAAGCCAGCATAGTCTATAGAGGAGTTCCAGGATAGCCAGGGCTACATAGAGAAACCCTATCTGGAAAAACCTTAAAAAAATAAGAGAAAGAAATTAAGAAAGAAAGAAATTAAGAGAGAGAGAGAGAGAGAGAGAGAGAGAGAGAGAGAGAGAGAGAGAGAGAAGGAAAAGAAGAGATAAATGAAAACAACAAGGCCTGTTTGGACCTCTTGCTTCACTCAGATCAAAGCAACCAATTCAGAACCTTAAGAACTGGAGATGTAGCTGGGGCTAGCATTTGCATAGGATGCCTCACTCCCTAAATGTGATCCTAAATACCATAAAACAAAACAAAACAAAACATTCACTTAACCCTCTCTTTTCTATAGACAATGAAACAGAGCGGGAATATCTATTACTTTTATCCATACAATATAAATCCGATGCTCATCTATGACAAAAAGTTTGGAAAACACAAACCTGAAGAAGAAAAATAATATATTATTGCATAAAATTGGTATAACCTCTAGAAAAATATTCATTGCCAAGTTTCTTTTATAATTATGTATTTTGACCTAATTTTATTACGCTGACATTTTACTTGTACCCTGATCTTTAAAAAATAATATTTTTTAGATAGTTTTCCTGTGTAACTCAGGCTAGCCTCAAACTTATGGAACCCTTCTGCCTGAGTCTCTGGTGTGTTGGGACTATAGGTATGGACTATCAAGCCTGGTTTTATATAATAAACTTTTATAATAAAACTTTTATAATAAAAACTTAGTTTTAAAACTTAGCTTTTTGTGACCATTCTCCATGACTTTAACCCCCCTTCTGCAACATGGTGTCTAGTGTCTGCAGCAAAGTTTACTATATAGGGAAATTGCAAGCATGAAAATATTTACGTGTTTTCATTTTGCCTTTATTATAAACTGTCCTTTAAACCACTGTGCGTATGCATGCATGTATTTGGTACATGTGCCACAGCATACTTGCGTAGGTCAGAGGACAACTTCATGCAGTTGATTCTTTTCCTTCCAACTTTGTGTGGGTTCTGGGAATTGAACTCAGTTTGCCAAGCTTCTGTGGCAAGCACCTTTACCCACTGAGCCACATCGCCAGCCCACACAGCCCATATAAACAGGTTTTTTTTTTTTAATTTATGTGTACGTATGTGTCTTTGTGTGCCTACAGAGGCCAGGAAAACATACTGAATCTCTTGAGACTGGAGTCACGGTCAGTTGGGAGCTACCTGAAGTAGGTGTTTGGAACTGAACTCAGGTGCCCCGGAAGAAACAGTAAACGCTCTTAAGCTCTGAAGCATCTCTCCAGCCCCCATATGAACATCTGTAAAAGGAACAGTGTTTGGAATGTGTGAACCTCTGGGTTTTCTGTCTAGGGTTTGGCTGCTAGAACTGGCCCCAGCTTTCCTATCCCATCCTTACCAGACGCAGGGTCAGAGAATCAATTTGCAAACATGGAGATGAAACCTCTCTTTCTCCCCTCTTCCCTCTCCCCCTTTCCCTCCCCCTCCTTGTTGTATTTTAGAAGCAAAAAAAAATTATATGGATTTTCATTGAATATAAAATTAATATTGACAAGGTTTGGTAAGTGATCCTTGGGGACTTTGTGACCCCAAGTCTGTGTGTTAAAAAATATTCCTGCTAGCACAAAGACATGCAATGAAACTGAGTGTGGGCACAGATCTCTAGCTCGAGAGTGTGAGCAGAATCGCCCTGATGTGCTTATATCATTGCTGTTATTAGCCCCTGGCTGGGCCTTTCACTTCACTTCAATATTGCTGAGTCATGTATTTGTGCAACTGCCGGAGATGAAAAAAAACCATCATCAGATAACCCCGTTCTTGGCCTCGGAAGACAGACTAGATGGTGAAGTTTAATTAGCAAAAGCCATGTTGCTTACCAAACCCCTCTGCTTAAAAACTATGTCCACCCCACATGCCTTTGTGGGCTCACGCCTGCTTTCATGCCAACAAGGCACTTGCTCAGTGAAGCCCTGACCTCCTCTTGTAAAAGTCCACCCCTTAGCGCCTTGCATTTCCTCTTTCTAAACACCGCCAGCTGCATTTGTCAGCTCTTGTCTTTCATATTCTGGGAAGCCAGTACTGTCTACACGGGAATGGGTCAATCTGTACCTCCCATAGCAACCAAAATATAGCACATGCACAAAAGTCAATATTGTTTGAATGTACAGATTTAAAAAAATGTTAGAAGGTATAGGAGTAAGCTGCATTACATTGTATGGATACAGACAGAACTCAAGCAAGCATTCCATACCCCCTCAACAGAGGAGACTTCTGGGCTTCCCCTTCTAAAATGGCTGCCTTGTCATTTCATCTTGCCTTGCTATCCTCTCTTTTTGGAGAATTGAAATCTCTGTGTCAACTGGATAAAACATTGTGCCATCCTTTAAAATCTTAACCATGGGATTGGCAAGATGGCCTGGAGATCCAATGTCTTCTTCTGGCCTCTGAGGGCACACACACACACACACACACACACACCCCACACATAAATAAATAAATAAATAAATAAATAAATAAATAAATAAATGGAAAAATATATACCTGGGAGTAGTAGTGCACGCCTTAAATCCTAGCACTTGGGAGGCAGAGGCAGGTGGATTTCTGAGTTTGAGGCCAGCCTGGCCTACATAGTGAGTTCCAGGACAGCCAGAGCTACATAGCGACATAAAAAAAAATAATAATAAAAATAAAAAACTAATAATAATAACAATAACAATGATGCTGATAATACACATAAATAAATAGAAACAACCACAGAAAATAATATAATAATAAATGTTATGAGAAAGTAAGGTCCCTGTCATAAACAGATTTACAACCTTGTAAGGAAGATATTAGGAGAAATCTGTAAGAATCTCTGAGGATATCTCATAATGGCATTTTATGGAAGAGGTTAAGGGATAAGCCTTCTGCACAGTTGTTTATAATAATAAAAATAATCATAAAAGGAAACAAAGAGAGCCAAATGTCCCAGAGCACCCTTGTGTTTTCTGGCACCACTTCATGTTATTCTGGTTCTTCTCTCTTTAAAGTCACCAGTTATCTACCCTCGGGCTGGCCAGCTCTGAGATGACTTGCCCTGCTGTGGCTGTGTTCCCTGGAAAATTCCAAGAAGAGCTGCTCTAAGCCTCAGAGTCCCTTTTCCTTCAGTGGACTGTGTGAAAAGCACGAATAACTGCTTTATGAATTTCTAAGTCCAAGATAAGTTCAAGGTGACCCACAGTCTGTGGAGCTTGGCACTGTTCCCGTGTTCAGCTATTCCTTAGCTTGAAGACCCCTGCTGCCCGGGAGCATCCAGAGTTAAGCTCGCTCTACACCAGCAAACCACACTCTTGTCTCCTCACCAGGGCCCTGTCTGGATCAAGGAAGAAGACTGCATCATCCCTTGAAGCCAGCATCTTGATTCCTTCCTGCTTCTTGAGGGCAGCAGGTTCCGAAGGCTGAGTATAGACTAGCTCTTCTCCCGCAGTCCTACCTCATTCCCATGTCTGCTCCTATCCCCTTACATAGAGGGCCACATTGTCATTGCGAAAGACTGGCCTTGCCTTCTGTTCAGCATAGTATTTAAGCACTGGCTTTAAGTAAGAAGATGAAGTTTAAAGAGTTGCAACTTCTGCATTAAAGGAAAATTTCTTCCCCCTACCCTGCTTAAACCCAGGAATAAACACATAGTTGATGGACAACCATTTGATTTTACCAGGGGCAGGGGGAAGAATGCATTACAATCCTCACTGTGCTGAGTACTTTAGACTGGGTTTTAAGTATCCAACTGTCTTCATTTGCAAGGCATCAAATATTATCATATTCCACAAATGGGGCTGTTGAGCAATGCTCTGTGAACGAAGGATAACACAACTATTTTTAGTATGGTAATTGTAATTAAAAAGCAGTAGAGGAATAATCCTGCCCCAGCATGTCTGAGATCTCCCTTTCATTTCCTCAAAACAATGCTTTCTATGTCTGGCTGCAGAGACTTGTAGCTTGTTTTCCTTCTAGTGAAAAATGGGCAACACTTGACATTCTTCCTAAGCCAAGAGGTGAGTGTGTGTGAAGCTGTGTTTTGGGCCAGACTAGAGATCATCGCGTTTTCCCCATATTCTCATGTACTCGACTGAAATTTCTTTTCGATATCTAGGGTTGAATGGCTGTGGACTGAATGGGTGCACCAGGTCTGCTCTCTGCCTATTATCTATGTGGCTAGCTAGCTCCGTTTTAAATTGAGGACAGTTGGATATCGCTGTTTAAGAAGAGCCACAGAGGGGCTGGGGAAACAGCTCAGCAGTTAAGAGCACTTGCTGCTCAGGCAGAGGACATGAGCTCAGTTCCCAGCACATACACCAGGCAACTCGCAACTGCCTGTAATCTTAGCCCCCTTGGGTCCGATGACCTCTTCTCGGCTCCAGTTGTACCTGCACACGCATACATAGGATCACATACATACACACATGATTTTAAAACGAAGTTGTTTTTAAAGTGCTACCAATTCCAATTCATAAAAATATTTTATCTCTACTAATTTAATTCCTGCCGGTTCCGATGAATATTACGCCTACTTACTTTCTTCCTACAAGCAAAAAGCGGCAACTTAAAAGAATGTTCTTTCCTTACTGGAATGTGTTTTTAAGCTTCCAAAACGTCATCTTACTGACGGCTGTTTACAGTGTGTTGCATTTGAAAGCTATAGATAATCACAATTAGAAAATAGGATCTAAAGTTGGGTTGGAAGAACACTAGGGAAGCTGAGTCGGAGTGTCATGTGTTTGAGGCCAGCCTAGGAGACACAGCCAGACCATGCCTCAAAATTCAACAAAAGAAAAAGAGAGAAAGAGAAAGATATAGAGACAGAGACAGATAGATAGGCACAGACATTGGAGATAGAGGCAGGAGATCAGGAGTTCAAGGCCAACCACATAGTGAGTTTGGGGCCAACCTGGAATACCTGAGACCCTGTCTTAGAGAAAAGGGGGGGAGAAGAAAAGAATGAGTGCCTGGGGAGATTTGCCCAGTGGGTAGGGGTGCTTGCTCTGCAAGAATGAAGACTTGAGTTCAAATCGCCAATACTCACATAAAAAACATGGCACACTGTACCTGACTATAAGCCACACATTGGTAGGCAGAGACAAGCAGATCCCAAAGTTTGCTGGCTGGGAGTTCTAGTCAAAATGGTAAGCTCCTGGTTCAATGAGAGACCCGTTCTCAAGGTAATAAGGCTTGAAATGATGGGCGGGAACACTCACCATATGACCTCTGCACTTGTATGTGTGAACACATACACTACACACACACACACACACACACACACACACACACACACACACACACACACATCCCCAAAATAAAATAGAATGGAGACTGGAGAGATGACTCAGCTGTTAAGAAAACATAGTCTCCTAGAGGACCCATGGTCAATTAAGAGCACACACAACAGGTGTCTCTCAACCACTGTAACCTGGTTCCTGGGGTTCTGACACCTCTAACCTCCACAGGCACCCACACTTATGGACACCCCTCCCCCCCATACACATATATACACAAACACAAACATGTCTAAACATAAATCTAGTAAAAAATAAAATAAAATAGAAAAAGAAAAGGAAACTGATTTGAAACTGAAATCACGGTCTTTTGAAAATGTAGGCAAACGTTCCATTGCATTTCGTGTGACGTAAGGAGGAAAAGGAGTTGCCAGGGTTGGCTGAACTTAAAAATGCATTTTCTCTGAACAAATAAAAACAAAAGCAAATCATAGATTGCACCATGGTTCTTTTTCTTGCTTACTTTCTAACCCTGCTTCTAACTGCAACACAGAAGCTTTTACCCTCAGCTAGAAGCTTCAGATTCCAAGTCTCCATCTGTGGTCTAGTCTTTGGTGCAGGCTTGAATGCACTGTAAGGAGCCTGTGCCTGCACAGAAGAACTCATCTTGAGAAGGGATCTGAAGATTAAGCCTCCTTAAAAATCGGTCCACCCCGATTGTCACAGAAGGCCAGGGTACAGCACATCACTCACATTTTTCTCTAAAGATGAGGACCCAGAGGGTCTTCTGTTGTTGTTGTTGCTGTTGCTGTATTAATTATTATTTCTGCTTCAGCACATTTGAAACTGAAGTGGGGTTTTCATGCTCAGCATTATTGACAACTTTGCTGTGCTTTGAAATTTGCTGTCATCCTGTTTCCTGTGTGTTCCTGTTTTTGAGACCAATTCTGCAAGTACGAGTCATGCGTGCTCTGTCCTGCCCGGGTCATTAGAACTTGATTTATTAATAGTCCTTCCCCTCTCGCACAAGGGTGTTGCCTGCTTTAAAATATTTGTCCCTTACAACAGCTTCGATTTTAAAATAGAAACATTGTGTGTGATCTTTGAAAGAAAGCACTTGGAATTTTCAAATGGAGAAATAAAGAGAAATGGAACACTTGGGACCCCACCCCAACGGCACCACCCACAGAATGCCGAGATCGGAGTCAGCTGTCTCCGTAAGAACACCTGGCAGTACACGCCTGTAATGTCAGCCCCTGAGAGGCAGAAGAAGGTCTGCAAGGTCTAGGCCAGCAAAGTCACTAAGCTAAACCTTGTCTCAAGCGAACAAACAAGTAGCAACGACGACAGAAACAAAACAATGAAAACAATTTCTTAAAAAGCATGCCTGCTATTCTGCGCTAAGATCAGTTTAAATCTGGTAAATAATGGCAACCGGGATGGAAACAATTTTTAAATAAATATATTCATTAGTGAGGTTGATGCTATCTTTCACTTTATTTTTCAGCATGATTCTCAAAAAAAAAATTGTATCTGTCATTGTGGTCTCACGTTATGGACTCGGAAACCCTTCCTTATCCTTAGGTACCCATTTTCTGGAAGAGAGTATTTTAAAAACCATCCAAGAACCGCTAAACACCAAACGGATGTCTTTTCCTTAGTGCTTAGTCTCCTTGACTTGGGAGCAGCAGTGCGCTTAATGTCGGTGATATAACCATCAAAATTAATTTGACATGTATTAAGTGATCAGCAAATAAGATTTGCTGCTTAGTCATAGACCATAAATATTAAACAAGCCTTGTAAATGGCTTTAATTGATGGTGTTTAATTTACTCAGCCCAATCAATTTCCATTTCCCAATTCTTCTTTTTCCTTTACTCTAGCACATATCTAATTTCATTTCATCTAACATTTTTTCTAGTGTTGGGTATAATGTTAAATGTTTTATACTTATAATTTCATTTGATCCTCACATAGGTGCAGAGATTGTTCTTGAACTGGAGGTATAACTCTGTGGTAGAGTGTTTGCATAGCCATGTATGAATTTGACCCTCAGCTCTGAAAAGGAAAAGAAATCAATTGTTATCTTTCATCTATTGTGATAGGGAAACTATTAACTCCAACTCCAGGGATCCAACGCCCTCGTCTGGCCTTTGTTGGTCCTGCATACACCTGGTAAACATACTTGCATGCAAACAATGATACTTATTTTAAAAGTTAAATTGTATGTCTGAGTATTTACTGCACATAATGCAGAAGAATTATAGGAGTTATTTATCCAAGATTACATGGCTAATGTAGAGCGGAGAGACTAGCTCTTCTTTGTCAGACAAGAAAGCACTTGGTGTGTGTAGACACACAATATCAATTTTAATAGTTCTTATCTATGCCATATATTTTAATATTCACTAAGCACACTCACTTATTCAATCAGTTATTCAGGCAGTCAATAAATATTTAAGTCTTAAGTGATATAGAGCACAGACCTACTGATGAAAGAATTCATGGCCCAGTGGGGAATATAGGTCAATACACACATTAATAGTACAAGGAGATAGCTATCACAATAAAGAAATGCATGAAGCTCTATGGGGGAAAGAATAGGTGAACTCTGTCTGCAGAAGGGAAAGAAGAACAGCTTTGATTGGAACCAAGATTTGAAGGAAAGGAGAGAAGAGATGAATTGGGATCCCGGGTCCCAGCATGTGAGGTCAGGTCTGGCCTCCCTCATGTTCACATGTTGGAATACTTAATATATGGCTGTTGGCACTGTTTTGGGAGGTTGTGGAACCTTGGAAGGTGGGGCCTAGCTAGAGGAACTGGGTTTCTGGGCAGTGTGTCTGGTTTTAGAGGCCCACATCCATTTCCAGTTCCCTCCCTATCTGATCTGATAGTGTGTGAGCAAGCTCCATCTGCCAAACTGTAAGCCACTCCCACCACAAGGCCTTCCTTACCATGATGGACTGTACTTCACAAAACCATGAGCCAAAATAAGCCCTTTCTCTCTTAAGTTGCTTCTTTGGAAAGATAACTAGCACATCACTAAGCCTCCAGACCCTCTATCCTTCCAACATCTGAAATCAATGAACTACAATAACCACTCCCCATTCAAAGAAGGCAACACATCTTAGGGCAAAGATGTGCAGCTTCTCTTCATTCACTGCTCTATTCATACCCTACCTCAAATGTAAACACTGGAGATGGGGAAGCAGAAGGATAAACAGTTTCAGGCTAGCCTGAAGACAGAAACCCTGCCTTGATTTCTTTTTTAGTTGCTGTGATAAGACCATCCTACAAAAGCAATTTAAGTGTGAAAGGACTTATTTTAGCACAAGGCCAGGTACAGCCCATCATGGTGGGGAAGCTGAGGAAGGACACAGGAGCTTGAAGCACATCCCACCCACAAACAGGAAACAGAGAGGGAGGGAGGGAGGGATGCTTGCTTGCTTGCTGGCTTACTTGCTCTCAGCTCGATTTCTCCACTTTGTATGGTTCAGGATTTCCTGCCCAGGGAATAGGCCCACCCACAGTTAGGATGGGTCTTTCCACATCAATTAATGGACTTAAGATAATCTCTCAAAGCATTCTCAGAGACAAATTTTAATCTAGGTAATCCTTTCTAGGAGGTTCTACATTCTGTCAAGTTGACAGCACTATCACAGAGACACTTCCTCAAAAGGTAAACAAAACCAAACAAACAGCAACAGAATGAACAAAAGCAACAAAACTCTCTCCCCTCCCTCCTCTTATATTAAGTTCCGTCGATTCTCCATGTATTAGTCTTGAACCACAAAGTAACCCTCCTGGGAACTTGGAAATGCAGGTTCCTAGATCCCGCCTCACATTTGCGGAGTTAGAAACTGTGAGTGTACCTAACTGCATATTTCAAATGTGTGCTCTGAGGAATTCTGACCCTACTTGAGTCCAGGAACTCCTCCTATAAGCTATCTCCTGACAACAGCATAGAAGAGAGGTGTGGAAGCAGGATGCATGTTCCGAGCCCCTCTGTGCTTCCCCATAGCTCTCCTAGAATTAACTCATAGTAAGCATTCAACACATAGATGCAGAAATAGCCTACCCTCTAGGCTACCTTATCTCCAGCAGCTCAGCCTGTACAGGAAAGACATCCACTATTAAGGAGGAACAGATTGGAAGAGTCCTTCACACCACATCAGGGGCTAGAAGGGTATTGGGGCTTTTCAGGGTCAGGGCAGGACCCAAGTGTCTACAGGCCCTCCCTAATTTAAGAAGTGTATTCAGGACTCAGACTGTTCCAAACTCTTATTTTATATGAGTGAAATAGTCTTTGTTAAGCAGATTATGTTTTTGAGACAGGATTTCACTATGTAGCCTTGGTTGCCTTGGAACTTACTGTGTAGACCAGGCTGGCCTAGATCTCACAGAGGTCCATCTACATATGCCTTCCTAACACTGGATTTAAAGCATGTGTTAGGAAGCCTGGCCAAATGAATTTTTAAGTCATTTATTTATTTTTATTCTGTATGTATGAGTGTGTGTGTGCAGATCCTACATGTGTGCAGAGCCTGCAGAGGCCGGAAGACATCAGATCTCTTGGATTGGAAATACAGATGGATGTGAGCTGCCATGTGGGTGCTGAGAGTCAAACCCAGTTAGAGAACTGGGTTAAGAGCAGCTCTGCCTTAACCAGCAAGCCATCTCTTTACCCCTACTAAACAAACTCTAAGAATTGGGATAATATATTTTTATGGAAATCGTGAGGGAATAAATTACAGATGCATTTCACATGTATTTAGTAAGTTCTACACACCAATGTCCTTAGAAGGGTAAATGTCCCTCATCTGGTTTCCAGTAAGAATAGGAAGGAACGAGATTGAGTGGCTGGGGCAGGCGAGAACCAACTCTCCTCAAACACTGTATGCTACAGTCTTTTCAGAGATGTCCCAGAATCCTTACGGTGACCTGAGAGGCAATGTCGTCATGCTAGGCTGAGAGAGGGACTAGTCCCAGAGGCATGTGGCAGGCAGGCACCTTGCACTCAGGCCCCTTTGCCCCCAAAGCCTCTGCTCAGTGCCACCCTGGAACACCAGCGGCATCTAGGAAAGGTCGGTGCGAACGGAAACCTGAAGGGAGAGAAGCTTCATTTACTTCACAGCTTTGCCTTAGTTCTCACTGTCACTTCTACACATTTCTTCATTAATTTTAATTGGCAGGACGCTGTGCTAAGTGTCCTCTGTCACCTGCTAGCGGTGCCGTGAGGCATGTAATGCCACCGCTCAGTCACTTGCTTGGAGCCTCTTGGCCTTTGGCTCTAGTGGTGGTGTAGTGAGTGACCCGACGCCATCACGTGGAATATGCATTTCATCCTGGGATGAGTCCACCCCTCCTGTCTGCTTCTCCCATGCCCCCTCTTGCTTCCTTTCCTTTGTCTCCATCCCTCCTTCCTCCTTGCCACGGGTTATTTATTGAGTACTTACCGTATGCTGTTGGCTCTCGCCTTCCTAGAAACTTCAGTCTAGTAGGGTAGGGAGGGGGAGGCAGATACACTAGTGAGCAAGCAGAAACACTAGTTAGCACATCTGTCTTATGCCGTGAAGCACAATCAAACCCAACTGTGTTTTTTTTTCTCCTGATATAACCAAACACTTAAGAAAGCAGCTTAAGGGGAGAAGGAGTTCTTTTGTCTCATGGTTTGAGACACAGCCCGATGTGGAAAGGAAGGCATAGCGGGATCGCTATGAGGTCACCAGAATCTACTGCTGGGACACCTTGCCTTCTCCCAACTCAGTGGGACATGAAGCAGAGATGGGATATGAAGCAGAGGGGGACTCTAAGCCCTGAGGACTTCCTTACCCATGGCTCACTTCCTCCAACTAGGACCCCGTCTTCCAAAGCAGCACCATCAGCGGGGGACCAAGGGTTCAAGTTCATAAAGCTTTAGGGCAGTGGTTTGCAACCTATGGGTCATGACCCCTATGTGTGTTTGTGGGGGGGCATATCGAATGACCCTTTCACAGGAGTCACCTAAGACCATTAGAAAGTACAGACATTTATATTACAATTCATAACATTAGCAAAATTACAGTTATGAAGTAGAGATGAAAATAATTTTATGGTTAAGGGTCACTATAATATGAGGAGCTGTATTAAAGGGTTACAGCATTGGGAAAGTTGAGAACCACTGTTTTAGGGGATATTTTACATCCAAACCAGAACATCTGACTTGTAGAGAACATCAGAAGGACTTCCAGGAAAGGCTTCTTATGAGGAGGCAACCTTAAGTAGAGACCTGTGATGATTGGATATTGGTGTGGGGAGAAGGCCATGCAAAGCTACACAGGTGGACAGGGCTTACACAGTTGGTGGGAAAGTGGAGGGACCAGTAGAGAACAAGGCAGGGTAAGTGGTAAGGGACCCAAAGGGCATGGGAAGAGTCTGATTTCACCCAGTGTTCTGGAGACCTTCAGAAAGACTCAGTGAGGTATGTCCATTTATTCTGCTCTTATAGGAAGTATGGAGAACCCAGAGATCTTCTCAGTGCTTTCTGGAGAACAGATTGAAAAGACACTTGAGAACCAAGTGAATTCACCATTAACTGTCAGGACCTTCCTGAAGGAATGCCTTCCTCATCAGGACCAGTATTCTTCCTTTTAGTCAAAAGAATGAAGGAAGGTTCTAGCCTAGATCACTCCACGGCATACTTCAGAGGAATCTCAGGCATTGGTAAAGGGCAGTGAGTGTCACTAACACCTGGCAAGGCTTAGGGACAGTTGTGAGGGAAGCTTGTGATCACTTACATGCACTGTTCAGCCACTCTATGATCGACACTCCCTCACAGGGAAGGAAAGAGAAGGTGAACGGACTTGTCCAAAGTCATGCAGCCTCCAGGAAGCAATCAGTAAATAAGAGGCATGCAAAGATTCCCAATAACACCCATAGTTAGGATTTCATCTTCCCTTCTGACCGGACCCATTGCGGAAAATTACAACTGTACAAAATTATGTCAGGTAGACGATGAACATTCCTCATTATTTGGCCCCTGGAGTTTACTGTAGTTCGTCACTGTAGTTTCTCGGTCCATGAAGCAGCCGGTCCTCTCTGAAGTTCACTCAGAATCAGAGCAGATGGGGCCACTTTCTTCTATCACACTCCAGGAAGTGGGTGCTGGCTACAAAGGGAGCCACACCCGTTGGGAGTGGACACATCATCAATGCTCAGTAAGCAGGGGGCAAAACCCCACCCCTGCCAACAATAATAAACCCAGTAGGAGGAGGGCCAAAGCCTCCCCCCCCACACACACACACAACTCAGTAAAGGAGACAAATCTGCCCTTCGGGTGTCATGGCTCACAGAGTGTCATCAGATGGATTCAGAGGCACAGCCCATCCCAGCAAAATGATATGCAGGTGTCCTTTTATAATTCCAAAGAAAAACAGAGTGGGCACCACTGTTTGTCAAAACCCTATAGCACAAAAGGTGGCTTTCCAGGCCAGCTAGGCCACCCTCACTGTCAAAACTCATTAGTCTCCTGGGTGAACTAGCTTGTCTTTTTTTAGGACCGGAAATCGAATGGGAAGGCTCCCCTCCTGTTCCAGGCGTGCCGGAGGAATTACTCATGCCCCTTAACCTATGACTCACACAGGAGTCTAGGAGAGTGTTTCCAAAACAGGCCGACAATGAGATAAACAAAGCAGCTGATAAGTGACAGATAGTCGCCCCATCGGGGTGGGTGGAGAGTGTCAGCCGACCTAGGTGGGATGGGCTTTCCCAGAGCAGCCGCTGGGCAGCAGACAGCAGCGGGCAGGAGAACTTGGGACAGTCCCTGGAAGTGGAGATCCAGGCTTGTTTTCAGAGTTGTGAGGGGTTCAAATTCACTGACTTCCTGAGTGAGTGAGTGAGTGGAATTATGGCATCTTTCTCCCCAAAAGTCTCAAGAGACTGTCCTGTCATCTCCCGTGCTGTCTGGCTTTCTGCAGGTTCTGGCTGTCCCTGAATTTTGACATCTTGAAACACAGTACATTAATCATTTGGGGACTCCAGGCCTGTTCCCAGGGTCCATGTTTGCCACTGTTGATCTGTGGCTAGAATGGCAGCTTCTGAATGGCAGAGGCTTTCCCAAGCTGAAGTATTAAGTCCGAGAGAAAGCACAGCTTAGGAAACAGCTCAGCTGGGAGTGGACAGTCTCTGGGGCGGGTGAGAGGTCAGCTGTTTTGTGGCTTCTCTGGGAAGGACTCTGAAGCCAAGTCTCAGCTCTGTCTTAGCTGAAGACTTCTCCTCGGCAGGGCTTGAGGACACGCAAGGGGCAACATTGGGGCATGGTCTCACTACCCAGATTCTCGTCCCTGGAGAAATAGCAGGTCCACCGGGCAGTGGGGGGTGAACAGTGATGGGCAGCTCCGCTTTCTCTGCTGCATGGATCTAAGGTCATTGGTGGTAAACTCACTGGTATGAGGGGCCAGGTTGGGAACTGGGAGGGAAGATCTGGACGGAGATCTACAGAGGGTCCCAAACAAGAATTTTGCCTAGCTTCTGCTGTTTCACCCAGCAGCAGAAGGATCTTCTGAAACTCAGATCTGCTCACCTCTCTCCTCTCAGAGTCCTTTAAGGGTACCTACCCTCCCTTGAGAAACCCCAGTGGTATTTCCAGGCCAGGCTGTCCTACAGTCCTAGACGCTGATAGACCCTCAGCCTCATCACCAGCCATGCCCTGGACCTCTAACCACATGGACCCGCTGCTTCCTGGAGACACTAGTTGTTTCCGGCTCTGTATCTTTCCTTCATGCTGCCCCTTCAACCTGCAGTGGTAGCCTACAGACCTAGAATGCTGCTCTCCTGCCCAGGCAGGGTCATGCTTCTTTTGCATGTTCCACTCTCACTGGGTTCACAGATCCCTGGCTGAGCTCTATCAGCCTTTCTGACAGTCAGTACTTGCCTTGTGCAGGACCAGTTTATATGATCAGTCTTAGGGTGGGGGAGCTTGAAGCTCCCCAGGAAGGAGCTGCGGTTACTCCATATTGGATTTTAGAAAAGATTACAGCACTGGATGGCATGAGAGAGGGTCTTCTCTGTTCTATTCAGAGTGGATACAAGTTTTAGGGAATTGCGACGTGGCGGTCTGGGTGCTATCCTCCTTGTACATGCCAGTGTGGCTTTAGGGATGTTCAGTGTGCATCACAAAGACTTACTCAATTTTAAGAGGATAACAGTCTCAGGGTGTACCAATATCTGCATTTAAACTCAGAATAGAGAGTTTCTCTCCCCCGCCCCACTCAGCTTAAGGTAGTACTGAGTGTGTAATAATGTTAACTACCACAAGTTACAGCAAGCCCATTAGTTAGCAAGTGTGTACAGGAGGTGGCCCCCAGGTCCCCAGCAGGGCTAGGTGGTCTATAGATAGCCTTTAAGGTCAATTTTGAGCAGCATTCTGGAAAACAGCTATACTCTTTTTAGCCCTGTAACATGTTCCTCTCCCTGCCCAGAAAGCCTCTGCCCTTCTTTCTAACTCCTCATCAGGTTGGTACTAGGTCGTCCTCCAAACTGCAGTGTAGTTGCAACCATTCAGAGACACCGCCAATGATTTAATGTAAGTTTTCACTTTTGTCTGCCTCTCCCATTGCCCTGAAAACAGTGAAACGATCAGGACTCACCTAGGGTTTGTTTTGTACTAGTTTAAACTTTACTTTTTAGAATTATGTGTGTGTAAGAGCATGTGTGTGCGAGCACACACACATGCCTTCAGAGGGTGGAAGAGGACATCTGATCTCTTAAAATGAGTTACATGTGGTTGTGAGTCACCTGAATGGAACCTGGGTCCTCTGAAAGAGCAGTACGTACTCTTATCCACTGAGCTATCTTCTCAGCCCTTATAAATACACAAAATCTTGTGTGTGCAAAAATGTGTGCTTATGGGTGCGGCATAGCGCACATGTGGAAGTCAAACGTTCCATCTTGTGTGAGACAGGGTCTCTTGGTTTTTACCTGTACATGGAGCAGGCATGCTGATCTACAAACCTTGGGTGATTCATCTGTCTCCACCTCCCATCTTAGGCCAGCAGAGCTCGGATTGTGCGTGCCTGCCGTGGCACTGAGTTCTGGAGATCTGAGCTCAGGTCCTCTCCCTTACTCAGCAAGTGCTTTACCCGCTGAGCCAACTTCCCAAGCCCTGAATGGATGTACCCATTTAAATCAACATTCCTTATAGAAAACAGGGAAATTGATTTTCATCAAGTGGTGAGCTTTTCTTGTCTCGTTGGTGCCATGATGCCTCTATGCATTTTTATAGATGTAGAGAGGTGTTCCAAGCTTCCTTCCAAGTGGCCACCTCTCTAGGCCAGAGAGTGCCACCAGTTCTTATCTGCATTTAGCACCTTCTGGTCTACCTGGCAACCCCTTTTTATACACACTTCTTCTTTAACATTTTCTCCAGACTATTAACTTCTGAGCTCCTAAAGTACTTGAATTTTCTTCCACATTCTCGTGTGTGTGTGTGTGTGTGTGTGTGTGTGTGTGTGTGTGTTCTAAAGAAACCAAAGCACACATGCCAGAGGCATGCAAGGAAGAAGTGTAATCTCTCTTCCCACCTTCAGAACACCAACCAGGAGCTCTTCTGCACATTTTCAAACATACACCAAACCTTTGCTTTTAATTAGAGTCACATACACTCAGAAAGTAAAACAATAAAAGACCCAATCCAGGAAATCTGACAATTCCGTAAAGTAACTCCTTTTCCAGTTACTAGCCCTTGCTTGTCTTTTGAAACTTTGATTTTCCTTGTTTGAATAATTTGGTTGCTTGAGACAGGGTCTTACTATGTAGCTCTGGCTGTCCTGGAACTCCCCCTGTAGACAAGGCTAGCCTTGAACTCGAAGAGGCTCACCTACTTCTGCCTCCCATAGGCTGGGATTAAAGGTGTGTGCCACCATGCCCTGCCTTATTGATTTGCTTTTGAAAAATATTAACCCATTTATTTACTTATTTGTGTGTGTGTGTGTGTGTGTGTGTGTGTGTGTGTGTGTGTATACACGTGCACATATGTGTAGAAGCCACAGTGCACATGTGGAAGTCAGAAAATAGCTCGAGGGAGTCAGTTCTCTTTCTGCTGAGTGGGCCTTAGGGAGCAAATGCAGGTTGTCAGGTTTGGTGGCAGGTGTCTTTATCCACTGAGCCATGTCACCGGTCCTGCTTTCATTTTTGTGAGATAGTCTCAATCCATAGCCCAGGCTGACCTAGAACTTCCTGCCCCAGCCCCCCAGTGCTGGGATTACAGGCTGGGTCACTATGGCCAGCTGCAACTTCAATTTCCCACTGGCTAATAACTGCTCTGCTAAAGCACATGTTACCACGGTCTGAAAAATTCCTTTCTGAATGGCTATTCGGGTGGCTCTTATATTTTAGAATTTCACATAAGTTTCCTTGGATGCTTGGTGGTTTCTTCTCTTGGAAAGATTACTAACAGTGGAATCAGTGGATCAAATGGTTGCTGTCTGGTATTTTGATAGTTTCAGTCTAACTGTCTTCTAAAAACGTCGGCTCCTTTACACTCCCTCCCACAGTGTTAAGGAGCATCTAAAGCCATGACAGGGTGTTATCCCTGAATTTAATCTTTGCTGTCTAATTGGTCAAAAGCTTTTCTGTCATTATGCATGGTGACACACGCCTAGGATCCCAGTTCTCTGATGGGGAAGCAGAAGAACCGTGAATTTCATAGCTGCTTGGTATCCCTTCTCTTTCTTTCCCTCTCCTTCCCTTTTCCTTCTTTCCCTTTCCTTCCCCTCTTTTCCCTCCTCCCCATTCTTTACCTTCTCCCCGCTTCCTTCTCCTCACTCCCCTCCCTACCTTTCAGATGTCTCATATAGTCCAACTGCCTCTAACTGTGTAGCTGAGAATGACCTTGAACTCTTGATCCTCCTATTTGTTTATGAATAACTAGTTTTTAGTTTGGCTGCTTTCCCCTTGACTTACAAAAAATGAAAAGCCCTCCATTCTAAGAGCCACCAAGAAAAGTGATTTTTGTTACCATGCCAACGTTCTCCTGTCTTAGTCTTCCTGCCAAATCCCTTAATGGAGTGGTCCACACTGGTCAATGCTGTTCATCTCTTGCTCTGCTTTACCATTGGCCTTCAGGCCTCAGTGCCTCTTCCCCCTCTCTCGTGACTACATTCAAGTGAATTCCTATTGTGTGACAAAACTGCCTGGAGAGATGCAACACGCACATCCACTCACTCCAGATAGGGAACACACAACAGACCAAAATGTGGGTACCATCAAAGTGCAAGTTGGTGCTTTATTGGGGACACCTACAGAAGCAGAAATGACTCCATCACTGCATCACCAGAGCCCAACCCAGTGTGGGTGGCAGCTCACAAGGCTGGGAACCTAGAGCACACTACACAGCCTTCAGGCAGCTCAACTTGTGTCCTCTCCAAGAGACTCAGTTGGTCTAAACTGTAAGGTAAAAAGCCGGAGCACAATTCTGGGGCTTGAAATCCTACCAGTCCCTGAACTTGAAAACACACCAATCCCATAGCTCTCTTTAGGCTCAGGACTTAAAGTCTGACCAATTCCCATCCCAGAAAACTCTGTCCCCAGGAAACCCTAGATAAGCCTACCTCCCACTCAGTTCTCTGCTGCATCTCTCCTGAGTAGAGGCAGCCATACCCGTGCACTTTTCTCCAATAAACCTGTGTTGTGCAGTGTGGTATTCCTTGGACCCCCAACTGCCAGGCTTCCTTTCTGCTCAAAGCTGTAGCACTTACATAAATTTCTAGTTTTTCCAGGCAGCTAGTCTGATGTCAAGAATCCTTCAGTACGAGGGAGACTTTCAGGTTTTTGGGCTTTTGTTGTTGTTGTTGTTGTTTTGTTTTGTTTTGTTTTTGTGATTGCTTACTCTGCGGGGGAGGAACCTAGTGATTCTGATCAGTTTCAGGAACTTCCTGAAGCTCTTTTGAGATTTTGCCTTCTTGCTTAAAGAGTTTCGCTGAAGGATGAAATGTTTAAATCTTAGAGGAAATTCTTTTCATAACAATTCCTAAGGCCACAGTCATCTCAGCCCATAGATTCCATGATGTTCTCCTATCTATAGTTTGCCACACCCACTGTATGACTGGGGAGTGGCTAGCACCCTTCTGCTTGGGACACCTGCCTTGCCTCTGAGTCACTATACATGTTATATTTTCCTTTTGACTATCTTGCTACTATTTACCTCATTCACTCAACAAGTGTTCACTGAGTATATACTATGTACTAGAAGAGTATCAAGTGCTGGCAATATTGTGGTGTACTACACAGGCGTTGTGTAGTACAATGCCCACTGGGCCCTGAGCTTATGGTCCAACAGGACAGACATCAAATAGCCATATGCACTCTATCAGCTACCTACTGTGCATCTTTTCATGTTTATAGCTTTGTACAAGCTGTTAACAGAGAGAGGAAGATGGGGAAGGGAAGTCAAGACAGTTTGAAGAAGTAAGAGTTAAGCTGAGATCTGCAAAATCAATCTGTGCTAGCTGGGTGAGAAGGGAAAACATCCCTGAAACTCCTTGTGGCCAAGGAAATGAAAGTGGTCAGTGAAGCTGGAGAACTGTTGATTGAGGTGGGTGTGGAGCAAGTCAGAACCATGGGCAAACATGTAAGGTCTTGTGTGGGACTTGAAGGGATGGGGATTTACTTCTAGAAATAGTGGAAGCTGTTAAAAACCAGTCCCCTCCTCTGCTTCCTTATTTAGATATTTTTCATGATGGGATTTTGGGTTCATCTGGCCACCCAATGTCATGACTGAGTAATTACTGCCTTAACAGTGGGTTCCTTAATACTAAAGACCCCTGGATTCTAGACCTTTTATAGCTACCTACTACGACTCTCCTGTTGGGTAGCAAGCTGGCATCTCATATGTAAATATTGGAAACTGACCTTATGTTCCTTTACCAAAGTAAATCCTCTATAGTCAGGTATGGTGGTGCATGCCTATAATCCCAGAATTCTGAAGTACACAACAGAGAACTGGGAGTTCAAGGTCAGCCTGGCTACAATGGGAGAGTGAAGTCAGCATATGCTACATAGTAAGACCTTGTTCAAAAGAAAAATAAAAAGATGGTTTCACTTGATTCATGCTTATCCAGACTTAAATTCTGGATTCCCCTCGATATCTCCAATTAACTTAACTGTTCATTTATTATTAAGATATATAAAGGACCAATTCCTATGGAACTTCCATTCTAGCAGAGTTGACCAAGAGTCAACACATTGATGTATTATAATGTCAGTTAGCAACTGCTCAGTGTTATAAATTTAAACAAAGCCCCTGCAAGACGCTGGTGGAGTGGCACTGCCGATTTTCATTAGGGATGGTCTCTCTGAGGAGTTATCTGTGAGGGCTAGAATGAAATTAGACAGGACACTGAGCAGAGGGAATAGCAAGGTCTGGGGGTAGGAGCACACTCGAGGCACTGCAGAGAGCCGGGGTGGCTGGAACACAGTGAGCAACAAGTTGGTGACAAAGAAATGCGACGACGACGGACTCTGTGGTGTGAGCAACCGAGAGTCTCAGAGAGGAATCTTAAGTGTGTATTGAAGCCATTGGAGGGTTCTTCTTTTCTTTCCTGCCTTCCTTAAGTCCTTCCTCCTCCTTCCCTCTGTCCCCTCCCTCTCTTTTTCTTTTCTCTTTTTCTTTTATAATAGAGTCTTTAGTCCAGGTTGACCCTGAACTCTCTAAGTACCTGAGGATAGCATCAAACTTCCAATCTTCCTGCCTCCGTGTCCCAAGTGCTGAGATTATTGGAGTGTGCCACAACACCCAGTGTATATAACCAATGCTGGGCCTCATGCATGCTAGACCAGCACTCTCCCACAAGCATCCCCAACCCATAGGAGAGTTTGATAAGAGAGGTGATCTGATGGCTAGCCCCAAAGAACCCTTGGTTACATGTGAAGAAGAATAGACTATTGAGTGAAAACCACGCCCCCATTCTTGCTTGCTGCACATTCTTCAGGCCCTGGCCACCTCTGTTTCCTCTCTGTCCTCACAGCTGCTATCCTAAGCCCACCTCCCCTTCCCTCTCACAACCGAAACATTACCATGGTCTCTCACCAATGTGTTTCCTGCATCCTGCTGGGTTGACCTTCTGGTTGCATGAATCTGAGCTATCTTGGGCAGGGAAGATTTGCCCATCCCCTCAGCTGTTCCCTACCTGTAGGAATTAAGCACATAGCTTCAATCTTCCATCCAAGATCTCCTCCGTCTTCATTCCCCACTCCCTCCCTGCACAAACCTCAAATCAAACTCACATTGGACTCCCCGGCTTCCCACAGAAGCTTCTTGTCTTCTCTGCCACACTCATGCCCAGTTGACCAACAGCTCATAACGTGGATGCTTGCCATTCCTCCTCTCTATAAGGTCCGGACGTCCTGCACCTGTCTGGACCACCCTGGGCAAAGGAGGCTCTTCCTGCTTTTGGACTCTTATACCTTCCCAGTGGCACTAACTCTTCCTGACAAGTTATAGCTCTTTATTTTACAGGTCTTATCTTCCTCACCAAACTGTAAATTCCACAAGGTCAGGGTCCAAGCTCCATATATCTGTGCACTCTGACCCACAGTGCCTAGCCCAGGTTCACAGAGAGGACACGGCAAGCGCTTGTTAAATGAGTGAAAGTATTCCAAATCCTAAATCGCTGAGAGTGAGCACCTTGAGACAATATGCACTGGAAAGCTATGTGGTGCCATGGCGGCACTGTGACAAGCCTAAAGGGAGGTCTGTAGCAGGTGGATAGTCAGGCTAGAGCCACCAGCAATGGATGCTTCTGGATCATTTCTCACACTTGGGACCTCAAGCAATTTACAGGTATTGTCTCATTCTTGGTGACCTTGTGCTACTGGCACTAAAATGAAACTTGCTTACAGAAATGGAAACTGAGGTAGAAAGGACAGTAAAACCTAGAAAGGCAGGCCTTGGGCCCATGCCTGTCTGCTGGGTTATTCTTTCCCAGTTTCTACCCTCTCCTGTGTTTAAGAACAGAGAAGGTGCTGCTGTGGAAACAGCTCGCCGCCTTCCCCAATGGCTTTGAAGCGCCCCGTCATGACCTGGGCTGTGTTTGTGTCTGGGTGGGAGAACAGCTGCCTGTGTACTTTGGCAGACCCTTAGAAAGCATCCAGAGCCGATCATGTAGCCTTGGTCAGATGTAAGGTGATTGTATGAAAGGTGTTGCGTTGAACTCCAAGAACAGCAGTGAGATGTCTCCAGAGGCTAGGATGTTGCATGTTTATAGGCAGCATTGGTACCCACCTCTACCTTAAGAACCTTTATTTGGAAAGACTTTGCACCAAGCACATATATGAAACTGTCTGATTCTCTAGACACATTTTTGCCCTCTAAGAACTAGTGGTCTTTGGGGGAGAATCCACTGACAGGATGAGGGAAAGGTGGAAATAGAGCTGAGGACTGAGAATTTTAAAGGGCGACCATTGAGAACTCAAAGGTCATGACATGGGAACCAAGCCTTGACAGGACACAGGAGGAAGGAATAAGTAGGCAGAGGTGATGTGGGATCTGTGGGAAGGTGTGGCTAAGAGAGGGCCTCCAGCAATCACACGTGAGCTGGGTTACTGGGTGGTCTCTAGTCCCCTGAGATTCTGGGAGAGACATTTGCTGATCCCCAAACTCCCCAGACTCCTGCATGGGCACCAGTCTGTGAGGAAAAGGAGGGAGGACAGTGTGGAGGTGCACACCTGTTATACCAGAACTCAGGAGGTAGAGGCTGGAGGCTCATGAGCTCAGGGGCATCCTTGGCTATATAGGGAGCCTAAAGCCAGCTGAGCTACGTGAGACCCTGTCTCAAAAATAAATGAACTAAGAAGAACATTTAGGAAGGGCCTTAGTGTTCTGCAACTCTAAGGACAGAGGAGCTCTTTAAAGTCAAAGGAGCGAAACTGTTCTTCAGCTACCTTAAATGCCACCCAACGTGACGTGTGCATCTTGGAGACTGTACCCGAAGAGTTTGACCAGACCTAGTTGGGCATATCACAACTTTTTACCTAGGGTCACACCCCTAGGAAGTAGAGAGTCGGGATTCAAACCTACATCTGTCTGATGGCAGAACTAGTTTTTAGTGGGGTTCTGTTTGTTATATTTTAGGGAGGAGAGGGTGAACCCAGGGCCTCACACACTAGGCAAGCATTCTGCCACTGAGCAGAGAACATAGTAAAGCATCTGTGTTCTGTCCCTTATTCCTTTGAAACAGGACCACTCACTGAATCTGGAGTGAGGTCAGCAAATAGCAAGGGCCCTGAAATCTTCCTGTCTCCACCCAGTATAGTGCGGGGTTGCAGGAGCTTGTGAGTCCACGGCAAGCTTTTCTATGAACTTTAAGGGTTCAAAACCAGCTCCTCACGCTTGTGCAGCAGGCACTGTTAACCCTGTTGTGGTTAAAACACGGTTCTCAGCCAGGCATGGTGGTTTACATTTGTAATCCCAGTTCTCAGGGTACTGGCTGAGAACCATGTTTTAACCATAAATCTATTACGTTTGCAAGTTCCTAGTGAAGGTAACATGATGATGCATACATGACCTGGGGCATGGTAAGCACTTCATTATAACTGGATTCATAGTCACGGTAATAATGGCCAGCTCAGTTGGGGTGCAGAGAACAACACCATATTCTAACAAAATAGCAAGATCAGCAGACAAATGAGGTATCCACTTAGGTGTGGATCATGACCCTGCCCTGCTCCCCAGTTATTCCCAAACCCAGAGCCACTGAGAGCCACCACCCTCCCGAACAACCATTATCCCTTTCCCTGTCTTGTCCTGCTGCCTGCACAACCTGCTATTCATAGATGGGGGAGTAGGAGGAGCAGGGACAGTTAATTTAATGTCAAGGTTCCACAGCCCATGCACTGCATAGATCCCACTTAGTCATAGTGGAAAAATGAAAGTAGTGGCCTTCTGCTAAGCCAGAAAAGTCCCCACTTCCTCACAGATGGCTCGATAGAGACTCCAAGCTCACCTGATGGTGGGTCCCACTCAGGAAGGATGCGGTCTTCAAACAACTGCCTGGTTTCATTGAAAGGAGCGCTGTGTGTCCTCACAGATAGGGGTGTGCTGGGGGTGTAGACCTGCCCAGCAATGATAAAGGCTGGAGGGGTAGCAGTGCACAGGACATGCCTGCAATGGATTCTTTTCTAAAAATTAAATTTAAATGTGTGTGTGTGTGTGTGTGTGTGTGTGTGTGTGTGTGTGTGTGTGTGCAGGTGCCCTTGGAGACCAGAGGTCATCAGATCCCTTCAAGCCGGAGTATAGGTAGTTACGTGCCAGCTGGGAATTGAACCCACGTCCTCTGTAGGAGCAGTACACACTGAGCCTTCTTCGCAGTCCCTGCAACGGATTCTTCAACATGGCACTGATGATGTTATTTCTTTCATTGGACAATAATGAGAAAGATTTATGTAGGGAAGGGATACTTGAGTCAGATCTTGAAGCATAAACTGAAATTTTTCAGGTAGAGGAAGAGAGAAGGATGTGAATGAGAGGGAACAATGGTCCCAAGCATGTCTAGGACAATACAGTATCTCTGCAGCCCGGGGAGTTGTTTGTGGGAGGAGTCCAAAGAGATGAGAGGCTGAGGCAGCAGGCTTGGGCTGAGTCAACTCACACAGGGCCTCCAGTTCCACAATGGCTTCTGAATAGTGGGGGTGGGCAAGGGAGGGGATTGCAGTTTACAGTAAGGCGATAAACAGCCTGATTTTGAATCTAAGTGGAATCTGTTAGTTATTATTTTTTTTTTATCACTCTTCTAAAATACTTGACAGGGGCCTGGGAGAGCTCAGCCTGTACAGCCTATAGTCTGAGTCTGGGCAGCCATGTAAATAACTGGGCATGGTGGACCACACTTAGGATCCCAGCACTGGAAAAATAGAGGCAGGTGGATCCCTGGGGTTTTCTGACTAGCCTGTCTAGGCTAATTAGTCCATGTTTACCTATACACATGCACAGATACACAGAGACAGATAGATAGGCAGAGACAGACATATAGACAGACAGACAGATACACACACTTGACAGAACAACATATATTTTGCTAATGGTTTCAGTCTGTCATGGCAGGGAGGGCACGGTGGAGAGGAGATATTCACACCATCACTGACAGAAAGGTGGGGAGGGGGGAGAGCAAGAAAGAAGAAACAGAGAATCTCTCTCTCTCTCTCTCTCTCTCTCTCTCTCTCTCTCTCTCTCTCTCTCTGTGTGTGTGTGTGTGTGTGTGTGTGTGTGTGTGTGTATGTGTTAGACCCCCCATTCTGTACCAGTGTTCTAGGTGATTCCAAACCCAGTCAGTGGGGGATGGAGGTTAACCATGAGGATCTGCTGCTCTCTGGTTGCGTGCTACTGCACTTCTGTGATTCTCGGTGTCCATGACTATGAGACACAATGACCTCTATATAAAGTTAATCAGCATTAGACAAGGGATCAAAAACAAACCTATCATAGTCACAGCACAAGGCAGCTCCCCGTGAACATGGTTTTTCCTTTCACTGACTGAGGCAAGCAGAGGGTGTTTCTAGCCATCATGCAGAGATTCTGTAAGACTTCACTATCATATATATATCATATATATATATATATATATATATATATATATATATATATATGAATAAGAGTAAAAAGTTAAAATGTCTCCAGCAAAAGCACTGAATGTTACAATAGAAATGCTGGTCCCCTTGACGTGATAGTGCATTTGTGTTGTATGATCAGTGTGGCCTATAAAAATGTACGATGGCCATCAATTCAAATATCTTTAAAAGTAGACATCCATAGCTCCTGTGCGATGTCCTCAGAGCGAGAGCACAGGCGTCGAGAGGTTGTACCTCCAGGGCTGGGTCAGGTTATAGATCTCCATCCCCTTTGGGGTTGCATTCTCATTGCAAGGCAGGTCTCCTGAACTAGAGTTTAGACTGCTGATATCCAGGTCTCTGTCCGAGAAGTCTAGACAGGAGCTGGCTTCGCTGCCTTGGGTTTTCTGATGTGAAGAGACCAGTATGAATGGACACACACAGTTCTAGTGAGCTCAAGATTTTTTGTTTTTCATGACAGAGCTTCTTAACTCTGGTTTTCCTGGACCTCACTTTGTAGACCTGACTGCCTCTGCCTCCCGAATACTGGAGTTAAAGTCACGTACCAATATTGCCTGGCTATGAGTTCAAGTTTACTTGGCTACACGTAAGAGAACTGATGCTGGTTCCCCATTTCTCTAATTCACTCCTTTGCTTATTTACTGAATGCTCATCAATAAGTGTGTGTGTCTGTGTGTCTGTGTCTACGTATCTCTGTGTATGTGTGTGTGTCTGTGTGTCTGTGCATGTGTATATGTGTGTGTATCTGTGTGTCTGTATCTCTGTCTGTGTGTGTGTGTCTGTGTCTGTGTATGTGTGTGTGTCTGTGTAGTGTGTCTGTGCGTGTTTATGTGTGTGTATCTGTGTCTCTGTGTGTGTCTGTGTGTGTACGGTAGAGCTGTGTACCTTCCCATCCCACGGCTTTCACTCTCAGAATGTGAAGGATCAACACTGCTGTCCCCTTCTAGTGCCTGCATGAAGCTTTCCATTGGTCAATTAAACACACCTGTTTTATTGTGGCCTTTGTGGAGGAGGATGAGTCAGAGAACATGGCCTCAGGAAGAGAGTCTTGCCAGAAGGTTACTGAACTGTACCACACCCTACCAAAATCAGGTTTTAAGCTCTTAGCATAACATTTCGAATCTGGGGTAAGAGCTCTTGAAGTCACATCTTTCTGAGCTCATAGAGAGAGAAGAAAAGAAATCACCTATAAAAGGAGCCATTACACCTTCCTGTTCCTCAGTTCTTCAGCACTAGGGTAAATGTATTTCTCAGAATAGCTTAGGGAAAGAAATATTTAGTATTCTCGTATGAACTGGACTTTAAGATCATCCCCAGAGAATACAGTACATTCCACTATTTGATTAGTCAGAGAGGCTTGCTTCATATCATGGAGACTTAGGAAACTCATCAATTAAACTAAACACTGATACCATCACTGTTACAACAAACAAACCACGGAGGCCGCAGGGTCAAAACGTCTGCACTACCTTTTTCCCCCAGAGTCTAGCTTATTTCTGTTACTTCCCATGTACCTCTTGAAGAGGCTCTTGATGGCGGAGGCTCTGACCCCTCCCCCATCACATGGTGTCCTTAGACTCCTCTCCCTAGGAGGGGAGGATGTGATGCTTCACTGCTCAAATCCTTCCCTGATCCTGGGTCTCCACAGGGGACTCACTCCTCACAGGAATCAAGGCTGCAGACCTCCTGAACTCTATCTCCTGACAACCCCCTCCCCTGAAGACTGCCCCCTCCCCTGGAGACAGCCCCCTCCCTGAAGACTGCCCTCTCCCCTGGAGACAGCCCCCTCCCTACTTTCCTTTCAGTCCTTGCTTCTTACCCAAAAGGACAGACTGAATTATTTTCTCTTCCAACTTGTTTTCATCAGAGTCCAGCTCAATTATCATTCTCCCAAACACTCTACAGTGTCACTTGCCTCTGGAGTACTAACTACCTCCTCCCAGGTCCTGGGTTTCCTGTGCTGTGTTGCGCTTACTTGCCATGACGATAACATACAAGGTTCAAGGCTTTGCCTTGATGGTCCATGTTTCTCTACTACATGATTGGAGTCAAGTGATAGGCAAGTCTGTATGTGCTCTGTGTGTGTGTGTGTGTGTGTGTGTGTGTGTGTGTGTGTGTGTGCTCGCGCACACGAGCTAAACTGAATGATTCCACGGAAGCGAGGGAAACAGGTATTCTAAGACAGTCCTTAGAAAGGCAGAGTAAGCAATTCCAGCTTCTCAGCCTGCTACCTGCCCAATGTCCCTTCATCCTGCAGGACTGTTGTGCTAGGGGCTGGGGATATGACTTTTAGAGCCATCCAAATGTTCACCTTTGTATTGCTTAAGAGTGTGTACTTTGGGTTGGAGAGACGGCTCAGTGGTTAAAAATACTGGCTGGTGCTGCAGGGGCCTAAGACCACCTCCTAGAACTCGTGCTGGGCGGTCCACAGCCACCTACAGCTCTAGCTCTGAGAGATCTGACACCTCTTCTGGCCTCCACAGGTGCCTGCATTCACATGGTATTCGCACACACACAAATTTTAAAAAGAGCCTCTATCGTCATGGTGGCATATATCTTTAATCCAAGTTCTTGGGAGGCAGAGGCAGGCTGATTTCTGAATCTCTAAAAGCCAAAATGATGATGATGATGATGATTGTGGTGGTGGTGGTGGTGATAAAATTTTTAAAAAGAAATGTCTTTTTTTAAAAAAGGCTGGGCTTTAGAAGCAAGAGGAGGTTGATTCCCAGGCCTGCCTCCTCTGGCTAGCCACGAAGAAGCCACTTTACTTCATGTTTTCATCTGTATTGGGGTAATGACGGCCCTTCATTGTAGAGTTTTGTCTTGAGAATTAGTGATACAATCCATATCCAGCACTTAGCCGCAGTGTTGAAAGCACGATGAACACGGGATAGATGTCCCCAATTATTGACGGGCTCAGAGTCAAGGTGGCTTGAGGTGACCTGTGGCCCAAGGGAGTTCTTATGAAGAGAACACTATTTAAACAAAATAAAAACTATGTGCCGCCTTCCAGAAGGCTCTTGATTCTTTGACAGCTATTTAGAATGAGGCTTTAATGATAGCAAGAGGATTGGGAAAAACAGATGCCGTGATTTTAACACTTGTGAAAGGGCTAGCCTAGCTAAGTCTCTGGGGTTTGTGGGACATTTAAGGCAGTGGCAAGCCTCCACGCTCTGGAGGACACCCCGTGAGCCCCTTTTCAGAGCCGGCCTCCTTGCTTGCACCTGGAGTTGTCTGACTGGCTCTGCACAGGTAGGTATAGTTGTGAGAACATCAATGCTGTTATCCACATGGGCCACGAGTGTTTGTAACACAAGCAGAAAACACCCACGGGAGAGGGTCATAGTGTGCCGCAGTTGCTACAAAGCAAGCTGACTACTACGACTGGATTAAGGCCTAGTAGATCTGCTTCCAGCAGGAAACCCTCCACATCCTCAGGAGACCGCCATTGCCTCTCATGTCAAAGGCTGTTTCCATCTAGGACAAGTAAGACACGTGGCACCTGCTCAGAGAGTCACGCGAGGATGTGCCCTTGGAAACCTCCAGAAGCTTCTACGAGAGCCAAAGCTCAGCAGGCATGAGCAGTATGCTACAGATGGGCCTGAACAGGGTTGCCTGACTGCCGCATGCTCATCCTGCCCGTTCGTAGCGCAGCTGGGAGGAGTCAAGCCCGGCCTCTTGGAGACGAGAACCTGAACAGCCATGATGATCCACTTCAAGCAGCAGTCTACCTGGAGGACACGGCTTACAGCTAGAAAGTGCCCCTTTACAGGAGTCTCCTCTCTTCCTTTCCTTTGATCTGAGGCCTTGTGGTGTGAGACCAGACAATCTCTAACTTCCCAAAAGCTCCCCCCTCTCTTTTTTTTTTCCACAAAAGGAGAAGGAAAACTAGTTTATAATCGTAGTAGGAACAAATATACACAAAAATCTATTGGGGAAAAAATTAGAATATGGCCAGGCAGTCAGACACATATCTATGAACCCGGCACTTGGGAAGAGGAGTCCGTAAGACTGAGAATTTAAGTTCATTCCAAGCTACATAGCAAGAAAAAGGTCAGTCGCTGTTTCATAGGACCTGTCTCAAAACAAAAACAAAAAGCTAAATAAATGAAGGAAGGAAGAGGAAAGAAAGAAGGAAAATATGAAAGTAATAAAAAAAGAGAGAGAGAAAGATAGACAAAAGCCAGCCCTGTCTTCCTAAACAGGCATACTCTAGTCCTCTTTTACTGGCTACTGAGTTTCTGGTACATTTAGCCAAGTGTGATTTGCAATGAGACGTTTAATATAGCACCACTCCCTTTCCTGACTCACTAAAAATGAGATCATCTCAAACATCAGACTAAAGTAAGGAATTTCCAAACTGAGTTTGGCATTTGGCTGTTCTATCCTAACGCGTCCGCATCTCCTCTTTAGTAGAACAAAGGGAAGCTCCCAGATGGTGAAGGGAGCTGCCCTGGATAGCACAGGGAAGCGAGCTGCCCCAGACAGCACCTCGGAGCCAAGGGCTGCCACTAAGAGCTCGATTTCATGTGATGTGGGAGTTTGGACTGATTGCTCCCATACAAAAGCTCTGTTCACAGACCCCCACCATGCCACCACCCTGAGACTGATATGGACCCACAGCATGTACCCTAAACGGAAGGACTTACTCCCCAGGGACAGAGTGGAAACTGGTAGCAGCATCCAGCTTAAAAGGAGTGGATCTTAAGAGTGAGCAGAAGCAAAACAGAATGGTAGCGCTTCCCCGAGGCCAAGAGTCTCAGTTCCAATGCAAAGGAGGGATATTACAAACCATTTAAAATTAGAGACTATAATTAATGCTGAACTAGTTAAAAATGTAAAACAACAATGTGAAGATAAAGGGCAAGTAATACACAGAGAAAATATTTGCACCAAAGATCCTTCAACCATATGATATATGAAGAAAAACTCAAACCTTAAAAGAAAAACAAATCATGGGGCCTATGGGATGGCTCAGTGGCTAAAGGGGCTTGCTACCAAGCCTTAAGACCTGAGTTCAAGTCCAAGGGCCCTCACACTAGAAGGAGACAATAGGTTCCTACAATAGGTGTGCTTTGACTTATAAACACATGCCATGGCAGTAGGACACCCACACCCACACAGGCACACTTATCCACCCACCTATCCACCCCCACACACAAATAAATAAATATAAAAGCAAGGATAAAGAATGGGTGCTTTTGTACATATTTGGATGTTTATTTTTAAACATATTTTATGCTGTACATTTGAACAAACCTATACTGTCTACCACATGAGCTTACCTATATTTTGGAATCTTTGTAAAGAATAATGTGGACTTTGAAATTAGTGGTGTTTCTTATTTGTATTAGTATTGCTAGTGGAGTTGAATTGCTTATGAAGATTACAGCCCCTTGTGTAACATATTATTGATGCAGTGCAGCAAAGGACCTCCTCTCTCTGTATATTTTAATGTTGCATTTCTTTTCTTTGACCTATGATCTATAGTGAAAGCAGATCCAAAGTTAGCTAATTGTTCTTCCAACTGTCAATGTATAAAGTTCTCCCTGCTTCAGAAAAGCACAGGTTTTCACTAACATAGCCTGTTAAGATCCAGACAGACAGAGAAACAGGGGGATTGGACAAAGTAGGCAGGCCAGGGCTCAGCAGGTTTGGGATGCTCAAACCCCAAGTGGAGGCACACATCTGTAAACACAGCACTCTTATGGTGAGAGAGGAGACAGGAGAGTCATCTGGAAGCTCATGGGCCAGCTAGCCAGAAACACAGAAGGAGAGAGGGAGAGAGAGGGGGGGGAGGGGAGAGGGAGGGGAGGGGAGAGGAGAGGAGAGGAGGGGAGGGGAGGGGAGGAGGGGAGGGGAGGGGAGGAGGTGAGGGGAGGGGAGGGAGGAGGGGAGGGGAGGGGAGGGAGGAGGGGAGGGGAGGGGAGGGGAGGGAGGAGGGGAGGGGAGAGGAGAGAGAAATAAGCCAAATCCCAAAGTGGTCCTCTGACCTTCGAAGGTAATTCATGGTATTCACAACCCCTCGATATAAATAAAGTAAATGATAATATTTATTTTAAAGAAAAGGGATCAGAGAAAATCACTCTAACTCTGCCTTCTACCTTCTTTGGGTTGCACCTTGGTTTCCTGTCTCCCTAGTGGGAAATCAGCCTTCCTTGTCAGGTCCAGAGGGATACATGAGAGTCCACTTCTCTAAGGAGCTGTAGCTCTCAGAGCACAGAGCATGCCACCCTTATTCCGTAGGGAAGGAGCAGGCTTGCATCCTACATATTCAGACTGACCTAGGGTTCTTTGAGCACAGAGAGCCAGGGCCCAGGCTCTGGGTTCATGTCAGACAGCTTCTGAGAGTATGACATTGCATAGTGCCAGATACATTGCTTCCACTAAAAAGGATCCAAACAAACAAAAAAGCAGGAGGTAGTCATTCTGTCTAATCCAAGCTCGGATGTGGCGTTTTTGCAGGTTAAAGTAAATTGCATGCCCACACATGGCAATCTCCCAGGAGTATTCAGCTGTCACCAGCAGTGACCATGCCACTTTCTGGGGTTGCTTTCTGGGTCTCCAAAGCAATTCTGATGACCAGCATTGCTGCATCAGCAACATACACGGCTTATTCGCCAGTTAGTCAGATCTGCCCTCTAAAGTCCAAGACTGCATTTTCATGGAAAAATGAAACAAGGGCCTGGCAGGTAAAGGTGCTTTGTCTCAAGTCTGATGATTCGAATTTGAGCCCATGGTGGAAAGAATGTCACATGCACACTGTGGCACGGGGATGCACACATTCCGACACACATGGCGTACACAAATCATAATAAATAGAACATTTTTTAAAGGAAAAAAAAAACAAAGCAGTTTAGGAAAGGTACACGGCACTGCCACTAGAGGGAGTGTCCAGTCAGCGGCACAATATCTCAGACCCTAGGGCAGGCAGTTTGTGCAGCCGAGGCAACCTTCTGCAGATGGCCCACAGTCCTCAGGAAAGCCTGTGGTGACATGTTCTTGTTTGAGTGACTACTATGAGACATGTAGGAGGCAGCGTTGCACATGGGTGATGGCTCTGATATACTGAGCACCTACTATGTGCTAGGTCAGTGTCTCAGCATTACTAGCTTCTGCACCTGGAAAGCGAGAACCATATCATCATTTGTATAAAATACTTTGTGAGCACTTTAAGAGACGGGTTGATACGTGTTTGAGCAGTGAGTGGTCACTACTAAACTCTCATGCTTCAGACGAAAACCTTCAGGGCAATGTTCACGGTCACTGGGCTTCCTCCTGGTTGACAGTCCTGTTGCCGATGACACCATACATGGCTGCCTCTTCTTCTGCTGCCCACTTCCAACCCATCTCTCATCCTTCTGATGGTACGGTCTTGACCCTGTGGACTGGAGCCCTATTCTGTCACTCCCAAGATCAGTGAGACCACAAGTCGCTTTACTTCTGGAAGCTCAGTTTGCTCATCTGTAAAGTGGGGTGATACTTCTCTTAGGGACTTTGTGGGGATCCAATAATGTTTCCCAAGTAGAGTGCATAGTCCTGTTCTGGGCACACAGTACTCAGTAGTATGAACCTATTATCCTAAAACAGTTCATGGATGTGTCATGATTATATCCCTAACATTTCTACATATACCTTTTTCCTGGCAGTCTTTGACAAAAGAAATGTAGCAGAAACCTAGGCGTTGACAGTCTTTCTTTGGTCTCTTTGTAATAGGCCGTTTTCCTAACTCAATGCTGTATAAAACAGTGTAGCTTCTGAATTCATTGACAGTGTCTGTCAGCAAGGAAATGTCAGAGCGCTTGGCTCCAACTGTCCCCATGCTGTCCTCCGGCTTTCCCTGGGTGAATGGTAACATTTTCAAATGGAGAAAAATCTCCTGGTAATGTCACTGTCCTCCCCCAGAGCAGATTTACAGCAGAGTGGCTGGCATTTCTACAGGCTCTGTGCTTGTCAGTGTCAACTTTTATATGTCCTTGGGTCCCCATACATATGTATATATAGGCATCATTTAAATCCCCAGTGAACAAAGGCTCTTTTTCCAACTTGGAGATATTTTAAAAGATCTCTTCATTTCATCTATTTTTAAGTGTTTGTGTGATTTAAGGGTATGCTAATATTAGGGCCTGAGGAGCCGGCTCAGCGGCTAAAGCGCTTTTTACACAGGCTTGAGGGCCTGAGTTCATATCCCCAGTGCCCATGTAAAATGGGGCACAGTGGTACATATCTGTAACCCCAGTGCTGGGGTGAGCAGAGACGGATGTATTCTGGGGCCTTGCTGGGTAGCTAGCTAGCTAAATTGGCAAGCTCCAGGTTGAGTCAGAGACCCTGTCTCAAAAAATAAAAAATCATATGGACAGTGATAGAGGAAGATACACAGCATTAGTGGCATACTCAGAGGTGAGTACACCCCCTCCCTGCCACACACAAGTCACCTCACATGGTACCGGGGAGGACAAAATACTCAGCTTCTGGTGACCAGTCATGCAGGTGCAGTAGACACTTTCTAGACAACATTTTATCTACTCACAGGAAGGGCATGCATTATCTTGCATTTACAGAAGGAAAATCTAAGTCTCAGCAAGATGAATTACTTGTTTAAAAAAAGCGCGCGTCGCACGCGCGCGCGTGCACACACACACACACACACACACACACACACACACACACACACGGCAAGGGGTGTCTGTAAAGATGGATTTCTCTACTAGTGGCATTTTCATTTCCCAAGGACCTCTTTCTTCCTTAGTGTCCAAATGTGAGGTAGAGACCATTAACCTGCGTAGAGTGCAGGTGTGGGAAACTAGAGATATCATCTTCAGTTTTCTCACTGATGCTCTTTACAGTCTTGGACAAATCATTAAAAGTACCCTATTGTGTCAGGTGGTGTCCAGTCCACCTGACATATAACACAGTGCTTGGTTATTCCTGGACCTTTGTAACAATAAAGGATATTTGCTTCTATGGTGGGCTGTTACTGGGTTAATATTTATGAAATCTCCCAAATCTATAAGAATTTATTAAGCTGTTGGCTAGCCCCCTCCCCAACCTACCAACCAAAGAGGTGATGATGGGGTGCTCTATATAGATGTGCTAGCCTTATGCATGTTCACGAGGAGGTCAGAGGTCAACCCTGGCTATTTTTCTCTATTGTCCAATCAATCAAGCCATTAAAGTGTATTTATTGGAACGTTGCCACTGTCTTGGAATACAGAGGAAGCAGTGCTCCTGGAGCAGAAAATAGTAGTTGTGAGTCACTGGCCACCCACTCCTCGTCCACAAAGCTAAGCACAGAGAGAGCTGAGATGACAGAGCTGGGGTGCAGGGAGTCAGGTGGGAGGCAGGAAGGCCCTGGATCTTATGCCTACTTAAAGATATACATTTATGTTCTGCGTGAGAGCATTTGCCTGCACATACTGTGTACACTGTGTATGTGCCTGGTGCCCCAGGAGACCAGAAGATGGTGTCAAATCCCTTGGAATTAGAGTTACAGACGGTTGTGAGCCGTCATGAGGGTGCTGGGAACTGAACTTGTGTCCTCTCCAAGAGAAGCCAGTGCTCTTAGCTCAGCCAGTGCTGAGCTGTCTCTCCAGCCCTTTGCTTATGCTTTCGTTATAACACTTTCAGACTTGCATGCCATTGCATCTTCTCATGTGGACCCTGACTGCCACCTCCTTCTTCCCTTCCTCTCATTGGTCCCCTTCTTCACTCTGAAGTAACCTCACTTCTACACACATGCCATCTCTCTCCCTGTGTGTATGCCTATGTGTTGTTAAATCTAGAGTCCACAGAAGAGAAGAAATGCTATAGATTGTTTTTTCTTCTCCTAATTTCTGTGTGGTTTCCCTCTGGGTACTTCCCTCCTTCCCTACAGTCCATATTCTACTCTCACGTCATAAACAGACAGACAGATGAGAGATAAATGACTGATTATAGATAAATGATAGATACAGATGAAAGATTGTAGATAACTGAGAGACATAGATGGCAGGTTGATTGGTCAATGGTAGGTGATAGATTAGATAGATGAATATATGGATGACAGATAGATAAATAGATGAATATATAGATGATAGTTAGATACAGAGATACAGAGATGATAGATGATAGATACATAGATCACAGATAGTGATAGATACATAGATAATATATGATAGATACATAGATGATCGAGATAAATAGATACATAGAAGATAGATAGATACATAGATGAACGAGATAAATAGATACATAGATGATTGATTGATTGATACATAGATGATAGAACGAGCTGATAGATACAAATGACTGACAGATAGATTAGATTTATATTCTGTTATGCTTCTCCTGTTTCTATGCCTAGTAGACATGGCCCCATTGCCTCGTTTGCATAGTAGGACCTCCAAAGCCTCCCAAGCACCCACCCCTAGAGTGCAGCTGAGTTCAGGTGCATCCTATGGAGGTAAAGAAAGTAGACTCAGAGCATCCTTAATCCCTCCTCTCTCACTTCCACATTGAATTCCCAACTCCTACACATGGTACCTTGGTGAGCCCTTCTTTCTCTACCTGCCTTCATGATCCATCCCTTACCCCAAACCCTGTTCTAGGGCCTTTCTGGCATATAGAACAAGTCAGAACCCTCTTTTTCTTAACAAAATTAAGGAAATAAGTCTTTCTGGTGGTGCTGGTGATAGAACCCAAAGCCTCACATGCACTCAGCAAGCGCTCTGCCCCTGAACTCCCCTCTGCCTCAGGAATCTTTAGTGGTTCCACATCAGCTTCAGAACAGAGTTCCACCTCCTCATCTTGGCACTGTGACTTGTCCCTGCTGTTTCCAGCCTCTTGTTTTACAGCTTCTCTCTTCCCAGTCTCCGGTCGGCACGGGAGCCATCACGTGTCCGTGTAACCATTCATCCTAGAGACCCCTCTCCACACTCTCCAACTGGCAGTAGCTTCCTTCTCCTCAAGTGGGCTTCAGTACAGGCGTCCAAGGTTTGAGATGCAGGATGGATTCCCTCATTTCTCTTTTATTGCTTGTCAGAGTCTATCTAGCAATATGGCTTATTAAATTTCTTCCCTCTATCAGGCCGTGGGTCTCCCTGAAGACAGTTGTCATATCTTAATTTTCTCTATGTCTTCGGAGGCCAACCTAGTCTGTGCTTGTTTATTGAAGAAAACTGTTGAGTAAGAGGCTCTAGAGTGATGAACACAGTGTGATCAGCCACTGTAGGGGCTGGGGTCTCCTCACACTGAGGCATTATCAGCCATGTTTTACTATCTGTGTGACACTGGACAAATGAATGGATCTCTCTCTCTCTCTCTCTCTCTCTCTCTCTCTCCCATACCAGAGAAAGCTAATCATAGTGTTTGCTTATTAGTAATAGTGAATGTCTCTATCCCCTTTGTTCCCCAACCACATTCCTTGCATAGATCCCTCTCACACTAATTCTCTTCCCCTAGCTCTCATTTCTAGTTTCTCTGGTAGTGAGTGTCTCCTGACTATCCTGTGTTTGTAGTCTGAGCCTTCATGTATCTTCTTGGAAAACTCTGACCTGCCCTTGCCATGACTCTCATCTTTCTGTGGCTTCTTGCCTCTCTCTGGGGCATCACTAACTAGAGGACTCACATGGTCATTTCTATACTGAGCACACACTTGGTGCCAGGGCACTATGGTGCCTTTGCGACATTGTCCTTCCCAATGCACCCACTGTCTTCAGGGCACACACTTTTTTATGACCATTCACTTTTTACAGAGGAGGATGCAGGACAGAGGAAAGTCTCAAAGCTGTCCAAGGTCACCCAGCCAGTGAGTTTCAGGACAGGAATCCTAACCCAATCTCAGTCTATCTGCAGTCTCATTTCTCACTCTCAATTTAGCTTGTGGTTTTTATTATTTTGAGACAAGGTCTTGTTATGTAGCTCTGACCAGGCTGGTCCTTGCTATATAGTCCAACTGGGCTCTAACTTACAGACCTCTTCCTGTTTCAGATTCTTGAGTGCTGGGATTGTAGCCATGTACCATACCACACCCGGCTCCATCTTCTTTATGCTATGCAACGTATCTCCCAAATCAGCATATGATTGTCACACTCTAGAACAGGCACACAGGCACACACACAAACATGCACTCACACACCCCTAACAGGTTAACTGAGAAGGCCTTCTTCCTGTCTCCCTAGGGTATCTAGGGGAGAGAAGTTTCCTCATTCTTGGTCAACATCATGATTTGGCCTGGAAAACTCATGCTGTGGTTAAGCAAGCTCATTAGAAACCCACGGAAGTGAATTATAGCAACAGGGCTTGTGCCAGCCTACCTAGCCACATTCTCGGTTCCCGGGACATATGGGTACCAGCTCATTTAAGAAGCATTTTTAACAAAAGCACACAAAAGAATCGCTCAGCATATGTTAGAGTAGGTAGGGGTTCATGGAACCTTAACTCAACTTGCTTTTTATAGCCATTTGCAAAGGGACAAGTTAGTACAAGACCCTTTCTTCTTCAGCACACACCAAGGAGAGGCTGGGGTGGGGAAGAGGTGGAAGGACCCCAATCTGTGCTGTTGATAGAGGGTTGATGGCACCACTCCTTGTCCCCACATTCTCTCCCACCCACCTGCCACACTGTTGGAAATGCTCGCTGACTTGTTCATTCTTTCCAAGGCGTATGCACCCAATCTTTTTAAAAGGATGATGTAAGTAATGTATGCAAATTAAAAAATAAGCTTAGGGGAAAAAAATCATCCTTACACACATTTTCCTAAAGAAAACACTCGGGTATCTATCCTTCCAGATCTTTTTATCTTATTGATACTTTACATACATCACACACATACTTTCATTCAGGCATACACATATGCATTTCATGTGATTCTAATATGGTCCCCTTAAGTGTTCTGTAAGGGTTAGCTTACTGGTGTGATACGACTCTTTCAAACTAAGAGACATTTTTGTTTTGTCATACTTTTGTCATCCTATGGTATTCCATGGCCTAGGTCATTGTAACTTAACAACCCTGTGTTACTGAACAGTTGGACTGCTTAACCATGGCTATTGTCAATGCCACCTCCTGGAGTACCCTATGTGCCACCCTGAGTGTCTGTTCTGTTGCTCCTAACACACATCCCAAGCATTCTATAACAAGAGGTTACAGTGAATACCTTAATAGATCAGTGTGACCATCTTCCATGTGACAACTATGAGCCTTTAAGCCACAATAGGAAGTGAGATGTGAGAGTATGTGTCAGTTAAGAAGAAGAGAACAGAAGAAAGGACATCTGGGTGACAGAGGACACACACAGAGCAACATAGGGCTTGCTGCTGAACTGGGTATTCTTGGGTTAGATGGAGAACATTCTATTAAAATACAAACCAACCAGCAAAACCCAGGGTGGATGAACACCCTTAGCATTTGGTTCCTCGGTTTCCATTGCCATCAATACCCTGGATCCCTTGCTCAGAGCATCAGAATAGCCATCTCTGCTGGCCTTTGGGAACTAGTTTGGCGAGCCACAAAAATCTCAATCCTCTTGGATTTGGTCACAGCATCCTGGAAATATAGGAAGAAGAGCTAATGACAAAGAAAGTTAAAGATATGTGCAATAAAATGTTCCTTACAGAGTTAAAGAATCAAAAGCTAGCTGGGTGTGATGGAATCACCAGTAACCCAAGCATTTTGGAAGAGGATTCCAAGTCCAAGGTTAGCTTGGGCTATATAGTGAGTTCTGGGCTAGCCTAGGCTATACCTTACGTAATAGACAATCAGACAAAAGAAAAAAGAAGAAAAAAATCAACAATTAGGTAACCTGTGGTATATTTACATGATTCAATTGTATATGGCTATTCCATGTTTACCAGCTGTGTGATTTTAGGGCAACCACTTAACCCCTCTATCTATTAAATAGGGAGGGTATGATAGTTGTTCTTAGTGGAATTGACTGGATCTGGAATCAACTAAAAGACAACTTGCTGGGCACTCCTGTGAGGAATTTTTCTTGATTCTATTATTTGGAATGGGAGTATGTATGCTACGTAGGCGGCCCAGATGAAAGCAAGGTGGAGAAAAGAATCTTTGCTTTTAATCTGCTTGCCTTTAAAGGCTCTCATCAGCAAGCAAACTCATCTACCCCGCTGCTCCTGATTCCTCCACTGAATCAGCTTTCTCTGGCTTCAGCATAGACTGAATGGTCGCAGCTCTGCAGGAATCCTCCAGGCTATCAGTGAGAGATAGGAACTACAGAGACGTCTAGCCCCATGGACTGAGCCACTGCTGGTTTCTGGGCCTTTCTGATGTGAGATAGCCCTTTTGGACTTCTTAGACCATATCATGAAAGCCAACCTAGTCAGTCACTCTTTAATATGAATTAACTCTACAGATTTCATTCCTCTAAAGAACACTGGCTATCAAAGAGTGGTGGTGGTGGTGGTGTGTGTGTATGTGTGTGGGGGTAATGATATTTATTCACATGGGCTTGTTAGGATGCAATGACATAATACAATCAGCCATCTGAATGCAAAATTTGCTACACCTACCAGAGACCAAAAGTAGTTTAAAAGGGATATTCTGGCACATGCTTTTAATCACTGCACTTGGGAGTTATATTGGATGTAAGTCATAGTTGGTTTCAAGCATTTGAGAGAATTTGCATAGGTTGTACACAAATCCTTTGGCTTTTTTATTGGTGGTGATGGGCATTGAACTCAGGACCCTATGATGAACATGAGGTATTAAGTAGGTATTATACCATTGGGCTATACCCACACTCTCACTTTTGACACTCACATAGAGTCCTGGGACCAATCCCCTATGGGTATTGTAGTGGTAAGTCTTGATGTCAATATGCTAACATATGGAATCTCACCAATGGGGGTGTCTGTGAGAGTATTTCCACAGATGATTAACTGAGGTGGCATTTCCTCCCTCAGTGGGTGGCTCCTTCTAAAGAGTGGCCCAGATATGGACAAATCCAAGGCAAAATTCAGTGTGTCCCTGCTTCCCTTTGCTTTTTTTGAGACAATGTCTGTTGGTGCCACCATGGCCATTGCCGGTCTCCACTGACATCAGGTTCTGCTTCTTTGGCTTCCAATGTAGAATGAAGACTAGCAACTTCTCAAGACCCACCCGGGCCACCAGCACTGGGTTGAGGTCATAGAAGCATCTAGTATCAAGAGCTGAGAAACTACTAACTAGGTGGGTGCTCAACCTCCTCAGTGTACAGACAACCAAGAGCTCCCCAGTCCCTCTTGTATTCGCCAATCAACCAATGAATCCCTCTTATAATGCCTATATACATACTATCAGTTTTGTTCCTCCAGAGCAGTGGTTCTCAACCTTCCTGATGCTTCAACCCTTTAATACAGTTCCTCATGTTATGGCGACCCCCAACCATAAAATCATTTTTGTTGCTGGTTCATAACTGTAATTTTGCTATTGTTACGAATCACACTGTAAATATTTTTGGAGACAGAGATTTGCCAAAGGGGTCTTGACCCACAGGTTGAGAACTGCTACTCTGGAGAACCCTACCTAATTTAGACACTGAGAAGGGACTGAGTCTGAAAAGCACTTTGACATATGTGTTCAATCAATAGCTTCTAAGTGCTCAAAGAATACGTGGCACTCATGAGAATGAACATGGTAAAGACAAAAAGCTGCCCAGAGAAGCACACACACCACCAGTCAGTCCTGGGGGGAGCTACATCAGGAACTGTATTTTTTTTTTCTTACTAAATGTGAATTCCCAATTTTAAGACCTAGAAATTCAGTTTTGTCAACCCCTGGGGATTGAGAGACTATCTTTCTTTTTAAAAAAAAAAATCAAAGGCCCTGAGGAGACATAAGAGTCCCATGTAATGACTTAATAAGAGACATACATGCACATAGCATGTAAAACAGATGTCTGTCCTGGTGCCATGATGCTTCCTCTCCCCAGAGGCAAGGTGCAGAGGGAGCCAAAGCAGATGCAAAAGTCATGGTCTGTGAGAAACACAATGGGCTTCCTTTTCAGTGAGAGACCCCACCTCAAGGCAATAAGGCAAAGAGATATAGAGGAAGGTACCCAGCATCCTTTTCTAGCATCTGTATGCATTTGCATAGGTGTATACAGTTGTCCATCCCCATATATGTAAACCCACACATACAACACACACACACACACCGCCTTTTCCCTCTCTCTCTCTCTCTCTCTCTCTCTCTCTCTCTCTCTCTCTCTCTCTCTCTCTCTCTCTCTCTCTCTCTCTCTCTCTCTTTCCTAGTTTCTCCTGAGACACTGTTACAATGGACATTAGACACAGTGAAAGGACTGGAACCTTTGTTACATTTGTGTCAGCACATCTACTAGGAGTCATAAGGTTGCAGGCAAACATAGAACCAAAGAGAGCGGCTAGAGAAGTTATGTGTCTAGTCCAGTTGAGCTAAAATATCCTGATCTTGCCAAACAGAGCTGGAAACATTCAAAATCCACTGACTAAAGCTCCTGTCTTCCTGAGCTGGTACTAAGTAGGGCAGCCAAGCTCTGATTTTGAGACTTTCCTTCACTGAAATTCCAAGTCTGGCCAATCCTTCCCTAAAAATTTTTTAATATCCCATCTCTTTTGGGTGACTTGCTTCACACTGTCCCTTTTAAACATGTGCTGTTGTACTGTTTACTTCCCCAGAGTCTTATTTTTCCCTGGAAGGAAACATGGAAAAATGACAGTTGCATGATTTATCGGTGGCTGCAGACTTGTGGGCGAAATATTTTTGTTCTGCTACTGGGGCTCTAATGGCTGTAAGATTTTAAAAACAGATTTCAAATAATCATTGTTGCCCAGTATTTTCCCATTTGTAAACTATTTTCTGCTGGATCTGGCTGATGCTTCACAGCACCACAGGCGGCGTGAATAATGAGAGGGGAGAGGAAGCTAGATGCTGGATCACACCACCGGGCCCCATTCCCACGGCAGGCTGCTACCCACATCCAGGCTGCTTTCAGACCCGGAGAGCCACTGTCGGGTGATCTGAACGTATGAGGAGTCTCATTCATCTGTGTTTTTTTTTTTTCATACCAGTAAACAGCTGTTGAATTTCTTGGAATGGCTGCTTTTCTGAGGATGTGACCCACAGATGTGTCCTACCTGCACAGGGGTGCATGCCTCAAAAGGGTGCCTAGAAGTCTTTCAAGTTGTCACGAAGGCCCTGGATAGTTTTGCACTCTGATATGATCCTTGTTTCTTGTGCTAGGCTAGGAGAAAGTAGAGGTGGGTCCCAGAGCTGCGCCCTCGCTGTGCTAGTCACATCTGGCAGACATCACAGAGCCAGGGACCTAGGGTCAACCTGCGATTTGTGTCTCTGGGTCTGAAGACTTCCCACCCCCTGGAACTGCTGCAGTGAGAAATTGCTGGGAGATGAAGGATCCTGGGAGCAGCCACCAATTATTCAGTTCAATCAATGGTTCTCAGTAATTGGAGCATAAACATCCCGGCTCTCTGGCCCTTTGGGTAGGATAATTATGAGGCATGAACTTCATACTCTTTCCCAGGGGACTAGACTTGAGTTGCCCACTGAGGGAGCTGGCTTACTGCATGCCCCTGCTGGGCTGCATCCCTCTGCTCTGGGGACTTCCTGTTCTCCCAGGATTGGTCCCTACACCTCCCAGAAATTTTTTTTTTTTTTTTGGTTTTTCGAGACAGGGTTTCTCTGTGTAGCCTTGGCTGTCCTGGAACTCACTTTGTAGACCAGGCTGGCCTCGAACTCAGAAATCCGCCTACCTCTGCCTCCCAAGTGCTGGGATTAAAGGCGTGCGCCACCACCGCCCGGCTCCCAGAAATTTTTATTGTACTTGAACCCTTGTCTCAAGATCTGCTCCTATGAGAACATGTATGAAGACACACGTTGCCCAGAAAAGAACACAAGACCAGTTACCAGAAGCCCTGCTTTGAGCCAGGTTCTGTCAGACACGTGTCACATGTCTTTGGGTCACTGACTTCAACCGATTAGTTAAGATATATTTAATTACACGAATAGAAGCTTAGTAACACCCTCATTCAGCGGGCCAGTGGTAAGGCCCGAGTGGGAAAATGGCGGACAGGGTGAAGCCCGTCAGGGATGGTCATCACGTTATCCCCCTGTGGCTTTGCTGCTCCCCTTCCTCTGCACACCTCACCCTTATTTCTCTGCACTCTCCCCATGCACGCTAATTACTTGTGTGCAGATCAAGGGGACGAACAGCACAGTGGGCTGCGAGGCTCTGAAGTACTTTGTAGCTAATTGCTCTTCATGTTTCTTTTTGCTTTTAAACAAGATTTATCTTTCTCTAGGTCTCAGAATTTTTATTTGTGTGACTATACATGTGTGCCTGTGTGAATTTATGTTCATCGTGCAACCAAATACAATCATAGGCAAGAAGGCATCAAGTCCTTGGAAATTGGAGTTACAGGCAAGTTGTAAGCCACCCTGATATGGATGCTGGGAACTGAACCCAGGTCGTATGCAAGAGCAATAGGCATTTTTAATCTCTGAGCCTCTTCAGCACTCACTTCTAGTCCTCATGAAAAAATTTCAAATAAAAAAGAACTCTAAGAATAGGCTAACAAAGGCTTGAATTTAGCACTTATAAACCTCCTTCTATACTTGTACCATCTGACTATGGCTTATCTGTCTATCAATCACTTGTCTTTCTACCAATTATGTCTGTATATGTTTATCTACTAATTAACTATCATCTATCTATGTATCTATCTATGTATCTATCTATCTATCCAGCTATCAGCTATATTTTTATCAATCATCTATCTACCTAGAATTTATCTATCTACTTACCATCTATCTCTCTTGTAACACTAATTGAAGTTAATTTCTACATACCTTAAGTACTTCCCATTTACATCTTTCAACTAAGCCTCTCTCCCTCTTGTATTGTACTTCCCACACACATAACAGATTAATCTTGATTCTGCAGTTATCACCTAACACTCCGCATATATTCAAATGCTCTGCTTGTACCAAGAAGGTCTCTGAGCTTATTCAGCCAGGATCCACTCACAGCTCACTGTAGAATGGCTTTGCTTAGGAGCAATCATCCTGACTCTGACTCTGTATATGTACATGAGTATAGGTGTGTGCGTGCAAGTGCATGTTGCAGTATGTGGTTATGTTGTGCACATGTATACCAGATTGTCACCTAAACAATCTTTCTTTCTGAATCCAGGGCAGAGTTGAGGCTCCCTGAGCTTTGGGTGTCAGAGAGACAGATTTAGTGGGACATTTGTAGGGCCTGTGTGGGAATAGGGAGGATAGGCAGCTGAATAGGGGGAAGTCCTTCAGCAACGGTCATCACGTTGTCACCCTGTGGCTTGTTCTGCCTTGCCTAGATATACAAACTCAGTGGGCTGGCGCTGCTGGGCAGATCTACCTCTGTGTCACAAATGCACTGCCCACATCTACCCACATCTGTGCTGCCATCGGTGAGGAGGTGCCAGCAACGTCAGCTGTCCGCTGAGGGAGAGAGCATTGTGCCCTTTGATTTGACAAGATGGGTTTTCTTCTTGGGGGTGGGGGAAGAGCAGAACTATTTGGCAGAATAGGTAGAATGTCTAGTTGGGCAAGTTGGCAAATGGTGTTATTCTGTCTTCAGAGAAGCTGAATGTAGACGGAGGAGGA